>ULGY01000005.1:1398677-1530288 GCA_900519085.1 Yarrowia deformans | reverse complement strand
GAACTGGAACAGGTCCAGTCGGTATCGGCCGTGGTAGGGGTCCACGTAGACGGCAAACTGCTTGAACTTTTCTGTCTGGTTGTACCGCGAGTACACGGCGTTCTCCTCCTGCTTGCAGGGGTCCGACAGCAGCTGACGGCCGTCCACCTTGTAGGGCTCCAGGGTCAGGGTGCCGTTGCTGCTGATGTTGTAGGTGCCATGCTGGAAAATGAGCACGCCCGTGGGGCACTTGGGGTCTCTGGGGTTGGCCGAGATCTGATAGATGGCCTCCTCGAAAAACCCGTCCTTGGTGAAGGAGTACGAGATGCCTGGCAGGGTGGGTTCCAGCAGCAGCTCGTCTATGGGGTCGTAAAAGTCGGGGCCTGTGATGACTGCGCCGGATTTCGAAGACCAGGTGCCCTCCAGGTCATCCACGGAGTTGGACTGCGACTGTGCGTATCCCACCGACGCCAGTAGCGACGATGTTAAAAATGCTGAGATTGTCGACAGTTTCATTTTGCAAAGCTGTGAATGTGTGTGAGGTGTTTGGTCGTGTTTGGTCCTGGTTGCTGCTTGCACTGTGCCTTGTCTGTTGCTAAGCGAGAGTATGTGCGTCTGTGCCTGTGCGTTGGTCGAGGTCTTTTTGCGTCTTTCCTTACGAACCCCTTTTTTGCTGTGGGGGTACGGGACGTGTCTGGTGTATGAACTTGTGTGTGTGTATGGTGTACACTGGGCTAAGAATCCTCCGACGTGCTATTTTTACTCTACTGTTCGACACTCGTGAGTTTTACATTTGGCTCTGGACCGTCACCTAACCCTGAAGGCGGTGCCAGCAACGCGTTTTTCACATCCCGCAAAAAGTGAAACGGGAAAAGAAATCGACTTTACGGAACCACAGATTGGTGGCAGTTGTACAACATTCAGATTGTTTTGTACACGAAGACTAGAAATGGGCATCAGAGGTCACGTGACAACATCACAAATCTATCACTCAGTCTACAGTAGGTGGTCTCCTGGTGGTCTGTATTTATGCTACATTCTGAGTCTATATACGCGGTCCACGGTACGAAGGAGGTGGTGCGAAAAGCGAGTTATCTAGGCGGGAATGCAGTATAAACTGACCAAATTAGTACTGCCAGTTCAGGTTATCTGTGGCTTCCCAGTGAGACTTTTGGTATCCTTGTACCTCCCCTCCTCGTCTCATTCCATACTTCTCTTTATCTATTTATGGCTCCCGATGTGTGCTCCGATATGGACATGTTTCAGACCACAGAGTTTAGGTTGCTGTACATGGTCTGCGTCATTAGCTGCAACACCGTCAAGGGATGATGAGGTCACTGTATATGGCGGCCATTTAGTAGGAGGAGGAAGGGGCTTTTCTTTTTTTCAAGAATTATCCAATGACCATTTCTTGAACTATGTGCTGTACTGCATGTGGATTAAAACCGTATGCAGTGGCTTACTTAGACGTGATGGACCAATAGTTGGTAATTACTCGACAGTGCTAAGTAAATGAGGGAAGGTGGAAGACCCCATGCTGTGCGCTCCGTAAACGAGTTTTGGCTGTGAAAGACGTCGTCCTGTATCCGACCAGGCAGTATCGTGCACTTTTTCAGTCGCATCTGACCAATATTCTTCTTGAAAGAGCCGATGACATGGCCGCGATACCGCGGCAGCATTTTCTTTTGTTCTAATTAGAGGCTCCGGGTTGTAAAATACATTAAGCGAGGGAGTGATGGTGTTGTTGAAAGTAACAGCTGAGCCAGAGAGAGAAGAACAATCTGTTATTGGACCGGAGTCGATTGTCGGCTGAAGATCTCAAATCCCGACAACTACAAATCAGCCACTGTCCATACGAGTAACGCTACTAGATGCATTCTACTTTTACCAATCACAAGACAATACTAATAACATTTAATAACATTTAATAGTTTTCAATCTCTTCAAATCGCCATGACAAAGAACGCAAGGATGAGAGGAACTCCAGAGGAAATGATAGAAGCGTCGTTGGCCTGAAGAGGAGCGTTCGCATGCGGCTGTCGAGAGCTAGTGCCGCTCAAATCGTCAGAGCTAGTGCCAAATGAGCTAGAGAAGGTAGAGCTCGGGGCGAGGACAGCGTAGCTCGAGTGACTCACTCTGGAGTCGCCTGTGGGGCTCGTGGCTGCTGCTTGACCTGGCTTGAAAGATCCACCCTCAGAAAAGACAGAGCCAGGCTGAGAAGCTGCACGTGACTTTTTGGTGTCAGAGATGTTGGACCTTGCAGCGACGTCCCCAGAGCCACTGGAAGAAGCAGCGAGACTCACACTTTTGGGGGAGCCCGAGTACCCCAGACCTGTCTTCCTGTCAGAACTGCCATGACCAACTAGTCTGCTGGAGGCGTCCAGATGTCTTCGTCCAGAAGGGAATGCAGTAACGTACACAACCACGGTACCACCAGGGGTGACAGTCCAGTCTGTGGAAGCTCGTGGCTCAGTGAAACCCTCTTCAGAACCAAAAGTGATGCAGACCGTAACTGTTGTAGTCACAGGGGGCAGGACCTTTTTTTCAACAGTCGTAGTTACTGTAGCAGTAGTCCCAACCTGAGTCAACACGGTTTCAATCGTCTCAAATGTTGTCAGTTGCTTCAAGCTGGTGAGAATCTCTTCACTTGCTGTGAAACCAGTGACTGTTCGATTGACAACCACGGTCTTGGTTTCTTCTTCGAAATGGTAGCAAGTTAAGTTGGCAGGTCCAGAAGAGAGTCCCGCAACAGTCTTGTAAACGAAAGTAGAAGTGTCCGTCTCGGTGACCGGATCAATATGAGTCGAGGATCTGGTAGAAGATGTCACAGTCTTTGTGGTGACAGAAACTGGAGTGACAGTCTCGCTTACCTGTTCAACTAGCTCACTGCTGGTTCTGGTGAGAATCGTGGTTTTTGCGGCAGAAGATTCAGCCGTAGTCTCGGTGGTTTCAAAAACAGAAGTGCCAGTCTCGGATGATGAGATGAGGGTTGAAAAAATAGTCTCACTAGTAGAGGTCTCGGGAGCTGGGGGAATAGTCTCACTGGTGGAGGTCTCGGGAGCTGAGGAAATAGTCTCACTGGTGAAGGTCTCGGAACTGCTTGAACTCGTCTCACTGGTGGAGGTCTCGAAACTGCTAGAACTGGCAGAAAAAGAAAGGCTGACTGTGGTAGTCTGCACATAGAAGTTGCCTTGAGCGTCAGTAGGCGTCTCGGTACCAGCAACAGGTCCTAGGACTGTGATTGTAGCGATTGGTGTGGCAGTAATTTGCACAAAATAATCACCATTAGCATCAGTGAGAGTTTCGCTTCCAGGAACAGGTCCAGGAACAGTAACTGTAGAGACAGGAGCAGCAGTCACTTGCACGTAATAATCACCGTTGGCATTGGTTGGAATCTCATCTCCAACAACAGATCCAGGAAAAGTATGAGTGGAGATTGGAGTAGCCGTCACTTGCACGAAATAATCACCATTGGCGTCAGTGAGAATCTCGCTTCCTATAGAAGATCCAGGAATAGTAACTGTAGAAACAGGAGTAGCCGTCACCTGAACAAAGTACTCGCCTTCAGCATCGGTGAGAACCTCATATCCAACCACGGATCCAGGAACAGTATGAGTGGAGACAGGTGTACCAGTGACACGAACATAATAGTCACCGTTGGCATCGATGAGAGTCTCGGAACCTGGATAGGGACCCGGGGTCACCACGGTGGAGACAGGAGTGGCTGTGACCTGCACGTAAAAGTCGCTGTTGGCGTCGGTGAGAGTTTCGCTTCCAATAAGAGATCCAGGAACAGTAACAGTGGAAACAGGCGTAGCTATCACCTGAACGTAAAAATCCCCTTCAGCGTTTATCAAAGTATCTGTACCTAGTGCACTGCCAGGAACTGTATGGGTAGAGACAGGAGTAGCAGTGACTTGTACGATGAAGTCTCCGTCTGCGTTATTGAGAGTCACGGTACCTACCGATTCTCCTGGAACAGTATGTGTGGCGCCTGGAGATTGAGTCACCTGCACGTAGTAATCGCTCTCTGGGTTCGTCAGAGTTTCTGTGCCTTCAACGGGTCCAGGAACGTAGTTGGTAGATACTGGAGTTGCCGTTACCTGCACGATAAAGTCACCATCGGGTTCCTTGATAGTTGCTGTTCCTGGTTCCTGTCCAGGGGCTGTGACTGTAGACACAGGTGTAGCGATAACCTGAACGTAAAAATCACCGTCAGCGTTTGTCAGAGTTTCTGTACCGATAACAGTTCCAGGAACGGTGTTGGTAGACACTGGGGTAGCAGTGACCTGCACGATGAAGTCTCCGCCAGCGTTCTTGAGTGTCTCAGTTCCAACTGAGGGTCCAGGAACGGTGTGTGTGGCGCCAGGAGTGCGCGTCACCTGCACGTAAAACTCGCTCTCTGGGTTTGTCAGAGTTTCTGTGCCTTCGACAGACCCTGGAACGTAGTTGGAAGAAACAGGGGTTGCTGTCACCTTAACGATGAAGTCGCCTTTGGAATCCTTGACGGTCTCTTCTCCAATTTCTTGTCCTGGAAGAGTCACAGTAGAAACAGGTGTAGCAGTTACCTGGACATAAAAGTCACCTTCAGCGTTCGAGAGAACTTCTGAACCGGCAACAGATCCAGGAACAGTGTTGGTAGACACAGGAGTAGCCGTAACCTGAACAATGAAGTCTCCATCTGCGTTGTTGAGAGTCACGGTGCCCACAACTTCTCCTGGAACGGTGTGTGTAGCCATCGGAGATTGAGTCACCTGCACAACAAAGTCACCCTCGAGGTTGGCAAGAGTTTCTGTGCCTTCAACGGGTCCAGGAACGTAGTTGGTAGAAACAGGCGTGGCTGTCACCTGCACAACAAAATCACCATCGGCATCCTTGACTGTCGCTGTTCCTGGTGCCTGTCCTGGAACGGTGACAGTAGAAACGGGTGTAACGGTCACCTCGACATAAAAGTCACCTTCGGCGTTCGAGAGAACTTCTGAACCGGCAACAGATCCAGGAACAGTGTTGGTAGACACTGGGGTAGCAGTAACTTGAACAATGAAGTCTCCGTCACCGTTCTTGAGAGTCTGAGTGCCAGCTGAGGGTCCAGGAACAGTGTGTGTGGCACCAGGAGTTCGCGTCACCTTCACGTAAAACTCGCTCTCCGGGTTCGTCAGAGTTTCTGTGCCTTCAACGGGTCCAGGAACGTAGTTGGTAGATACTGGAGTTGCTGTAACCTGCACGATAAAGTCACCATTGGAATCCTTGACTGTCGCTGTTCCTGGTGCCTGTCCTGGAACAGTGACAGTAGAGACAGGTGTAGCGGTCACCTGGACGTAGAAATCACCGTCAGCGTTTGTCAGAGTTTCTGTACCGATAACAGTTCCAGGAACGGTGTTGGTAGACACTGGGGTAGCAGTGACCTGCACGATGAAGTCTCCGCCAGCGTTCTTGAGTGTCTCAGTTCCAACTGAGGGTCCAGGAACGGTGTGTGTGGCGCCAGGAGTGCGCGTCACCTGCACATAAAACTCGCTCTCTGGGTTTGTCAGAGTTTCTGTGCCTTCGACAGACCCTGGAACGTAATTGGAATAAACAGGGGTTGCTGTCACCTTAACGATGAAGTCGCCTTTGGAATCCTTGACGGTCTCTTCTCCAATTTCTTGTCCTGGAAGAGTCACAGTAGAAACAGGTGTAGCAGTTACCTGGACATAAAAGTCACCGTCAGCGTTCGAGAGAACTTCTGAACCGGCCACAGATCCAGGAACAGTGTTGGTAGACACTGGGGTGGCAGTAACTTGAACAATGAAGTCTCCGTCAGCGTTCTTGAGAGTCACAGAACCCGCAACTTCGCCTGGAACAGTGTGTGTGGTTCCAGGAGTTCGCGTCACCTGCTCGTAAAACTCGCTCTCAAGGTTGGTCAGAGTTTCTGTGCCTTCGACAGATCCAGGAACGTAGTTGGTAGAAACAGGGGTTGCCGTCACCTGCACAATAAAATCACCGTTGGAATCCTTGACGGTCTCTTCTCCAACTGCTTGTCCAGGGACTGTGACTGTAGACACAGGTGTAGCAATAACCTGAACGTAGAAATCACCGTCAGCGTTTGTCAGAGTTTCTGTACCGATAACAGAGCCAGGAACAGTGTTGGTAGACACAGGAGTAGCTGTAACCTGAACAACGAAGTCCCCATCCGCATTTTTAAGAGTCTCAGTACCCACCAAATCTCCTGGAACGTAGTTGGTAGATACTGGAGTTGTCGTCACCTGCACGATAAAGTCACCATCGGGTTCCTTGATGGTTGCTGTTCCTGGTGCCTCTCCTGGAACAGTAACTGTAGAAACTGGTGAAGCGGTCACCTGAACATAAAAGTCGCCTTCAGGGTTCGTCAGAGTTTCCGTGCCAACAATGGAGCCAGGAACAGTGTTGGTAGATTCAGGAGTGTGGGTCAACTGTAAGTAAAAGTGCCCCTCGGCGTCGGTGAGAGTGGCAGTTCCTTCCAAGGAACCGGGAACAGTGCCAGTAGAAACGGGCGTGGCAGTCACTCGTGCCGTGGAAACTCCATCGGGCCCTTCAACAATTTGAGTGCCAGGAACAGGGCCAGGGACAGTTGTCGCAACAAAAATGTTAACGGCAGCAAGTCCATATCCATTGGGCAACCCGTCCACTCCACGGCCCTGGGAAACGCACCATAACAAGGGAGTGTACACATACCGCCAATTGCCGGTATAACTGAAGCAGGAATGGGTGTCTGTACCTGACATTTTACCCCGAGCAGCCGCATAAACTCCGACTGTACGACCAGTTGCCGCTGGAACTTTCTTTTGATTGAGATAAATGGCAAACTCGGCCGCATTTGTGCGACTGTTCTGCGGCTTAGCATTGTCGGCATCAACAGGCGAGCCATCACCATCATATTTTTCGAGATCATCAGTGATGTAGTAAGCGTCGGTCATTCCCCAAGGGTGACTTTCCACGGGCACAAAGGTGAACCCAGAGCTGACCTCCGTTCTGCTGTACTTTGGGTCATTTTGATTGGCTGGGTTGAGTTGTCTGTCTTTGAACCAAAGGGTAGTTATCTCGATGAAGAAGTATGGACCCTCACGTTTTGACCAATGACGGAGCTTGTCTGTTTCTTTGGCGGTCGTCACCACATTGGGGGCTCTGACACCGATAGTACTTTTGTATGGTCCGACAGTGATATCTGTGTTACCAGCAGGAGTGGATGCCAAAAGCAAAAAATCGACGCTGAATGATCCTGTGATTTCAAAAATTTCCCCCGAGGTGTTGTCAAAAAACGAAGTAGCAGTGGCTCGGAAGGAGTGGCTATCATCAATAGCTACCACATGAAATAGCTGGTCCTTGTTGTCGTTCTCAATGTAAAAATCGTAAGTAACAGGAACCGAGGAAGAAGCTGAGTAATCTCTGAGGGCGTCACCCTTCATTGTGAAGTCAAAGTAATCGCCGCTTCTGATCAAGGGGGCCGTGGAGGCATTGAAAGCGAAACCCATCTCAGCTTCCCAAGTTTGCCAATAATCGTCGGTCACCTTTGTGTCGTGGGCAACATGGGCCACCATCGACGTGATGGGGCTGTCTAAGGCCGCCTGAGCCAAGGCCGCAGACACCTGAAATAGAGCGAGAAGAAGGGGCAGAAAAACACGCATTGAATGTGTAGAGAGAGTGCAAGAGTCGTCCCCAGAGTATCAAGCACCAACAGCGTCCCAGTCGCCAAATCTGGCAGTGTTTAGATCCATGGCGCGGTCAATGCAGAAGTCCAATGCATAGATCCCTTAGTGTGGGTGACAGGTATCGTTCCAAAAAATTGGGTAACTCTTGGAGACTTTTCTGAACCTGAGTCCTCTGTTTCTGGAAATGTTGCCGTTTGAGTTGGCGAGTTGGGTCTAAAGTTACGAACGATCAAGCTTCCCAGAACAAGAAAAGAATGGAATTACAGTACGAGCACGAGTACTAATGCATAACAGGGGTGTGTTCAGAAGACCAACCGTGTAGGTCCCCAACCCCTCTACAATTCGCGTAGCTGCCGGTACAAGTAAATAGTGCAACGTGGCACTATAAAGCATCATGGACAACTTAAGTATGGAATTAAACTATATACCCACAACGTAGAAAAGCATTGAACATCGGTATTGCATCAGTTGCTCAAGAGTACTCCAAAAGTAGCCGCAGTAATTACCCAAGTGGCCAAGCTACGAAATCTATATTTTACGCCGTTGGGAGTTTGCATGTTCATGATCTTACCCCACAATTTAGACTAATACGAAAGCCAATTTTGAGCAGAACGAGGAGCAGTACAGTAGTATGGTTGGGTAAACAACGGACCATGGATGGCTCACTATTCGAGGCTCGGAGCAACTGGGCTGTGACGCGCGTCGTTTAGTCCACCCTCAAGAAGTTAATCGCGTCAAGTGGTGACGATTGGTAGTACAAGTAGTGCTGTTTCAGCACATACACTCTCTTCTCCACCACATAATACTCTCAATGCAACCTACATCAGTAAAATACTCGAACCGAAAAGTTACTCCGCGGACTGAACGCGTGTCGAGTGGAATTGGCCCACTTTGCTTCTTTATTTCAATCTCTCGACTTTCGCGACCAGCCCACAAGTATTTCTTCATCTTACAGGGTTTAAACCTTGTCAAGGCGAGATTGTGCAAGGTCTAGATCTTTTTGGTGAGCCCTAACCAATGGAACGTGAGGAGGATGCACAGAAGGAGTGACGAGGCAGTCTCCTTTTGTAGGATTATGTAGGCAGCACAGGTTGCCAGTCTGAGAACCGCCATGAAGGGCACGATGGACTCACCAATCTGGGTACAGGTTGATAATGCAACTGGAGTTATGAAACTGAGCTGTAATAAATAAAGCTCCCACGTATCGGCGCGATTCAAAGTCGTACGATTACCGGTACGAGTTGTCTATACCATTAGTCTCGATCCCGAAGTAGATTCAGTTCCGTGGAGATACGAACGTTTAAAAGGTGCAGCATTGAGTGTTCTGAAAAGCTCTTGTAGACTGAGCACAGTACCTACGATACTGTACTGTAACTAGTACGCGCGTGTATTTGTTTTGGGTGTCAAAAGCTTCACCCACAACAACTTGCAGTACCAAACAGAGCAGTAATTATGTTGATTTTGAGAGAAGGTCTGAGTTTACTGCTATACTACCACATTCACATATATATGAGGGGTGGGCTCGTTTTCCGGCCTCCTCAGAAATCTTCTCTGTTTTTCTGAGCTACTGTACAATTTTAGTGTAATTATCTTTTAACATGCCCTGTAATGGCGAGTCGATAAGGTTTGTGGCTGCCAGGAGGTGCCGTTTGTAAAAACCTAAAGTTCATAATAGCAGATGATGAGAGCTATAAGGGATGCATATAGGAAACGTTGATCAGATCATAGAATAGCAAACACATATCCAAACGCGAAAAACAGTTATGGAGTGACAAGAGCCGCAGAGACCAGCACACTACGACAGCCGAGATCTTTTTCGCGTCTGAAATAATCCCAGGGGATGAGACGCGACGGCTTTTTTGACCAAAATCGTAGAATCCGAGTGGAAGAAACCTTAACCTCCAGGGATCGGGTAAACTGTCCCCAAAATCTCGGAGGGGACACATATATTCGACTGCACACTACAATCAGCCGCTTCGTTAGGCAACAACATGGCATTTGTGTATGACAAGACGGTTTTTTGCGAATGAGTCCCAGTCAACAGAAACAGAACAAGGCGACCGTCATAAACCACAACTAGACGCATTTGCAACGGGTGGTAAAAGACGCCGACGACCCCAATTGCATCTAAGCACCCAACTTTCTGAAAGCAAATGCCAGATAGTAACCAAAAGCCTCTCTCATCCGAGCCATGTTCAGACCGTTCTTGGTCTCCTCATCAAACACCTCCAAACAGGGCTTCTTGTAGAACAGCTCCAGGTTGAAATCCGAGGTAAGAGCTCGGAAGATGTCCAACGGAACAACGTACTCGGGTACATTGCTGATAGCGTCCTACAAGTAGAAGGCGTACTTGTGTCGAAAGGGAGGTTGGAAGGCCCGGTCCTTGGTACGAAGGAGGAGTGTTGAATTCCACCTTGTAGACAGAGTTTCCAAAGTGTACTGCTGAAGCTACCAGCCATTGATGCGTATCAGGACACAGCAGAGACAGACGGAAACACAAGCCAGCCTTCCTCCTCTACCCTCCTTTCTCGACCCCTGGGATCTGATAAAAGATGTCAAGGCCGAAGCCAAAGGCGAAGCCAAGGCCGAAAGCTAGGGATCAGATAAAGTGCATAGCTGTGCCAAGTCCAGGAGAATGTTGATTGGGATCTGATAACTTTGCCGGGCGCCGAGAGCAAGGAGGTGAGACAGGGGTGAGCCAATACCCGGCGGAAATACACGAACGAGAGGAGCGAGAGAAGGAGAGGAAGGCACGTGATCGAGATTAAATGACATCATAGAATTTCCTGTTGAGATACTTCAGTCTTCAAGTTGTAGTAAGACGGTACTTGTAGGAGACCGAACATTGGTAGGACTTGTACATATGTACAAGTACAAACTGTATAAGAAGTGGTGAATACTAGAAGTACCCACCCAGCAAACACCAGAACGCACTCTCACACAGCAGAGACTCCTCTCTATCACACCCGCTCAGCTCATCGCATTGCTCCATTGTCCTGTGGGCGAGTTGCAGTTAGTTTGCCGGATTGGGTTAAAGTGCGACGCGTGGAGGACGTGGTGCAAGTAGCAAAGGTGTAGACGACTACAAATTGAACGATAGAAACGAGATTCGAGTCGCGTTAGTCCAGTATTAAGAATTCACGTGACACGCATACGGCAGTCACGTGATCTCATCTCTCACCACACAATAATATACCTCCCACTCATCCACCGTTTTATACCCGTACCCCCTCCTCCTCTTAAGCTTGCACTAGCGCACGTTCCAGAAATGTCATTGTTAGTCAAATACATGTCACAAGAGAGTTCCAGCCAGGAATGTGTACAGCGTGTGTGAGGTGGATCGCAATTGAGCCTCATCGGATGGGTCTGGTGACGGTAACACGGTTGCCAATGTTCGAGACGCCTTAGCATTAACAGACACTGTAGCATCTCCTCACACTGTATCATTAATTATACAGTCTAATGGGGGTCATCAAAAATCCACAGCCTCAATGCCTGCCCTTATGTCCACGTTCTCATCTGATAAAGCTACACTTTCGAATATGGAACGTTGCTCGATGACCGCGATCGCCCTTTGTTCTTTGTACGGTATCTTTTTGCCCTCTTCCTTGAGGCCTGGGGTCGACACGCGTGCCAGCTTCTTTTCATGCACATTAATTAGACGCAATAAACACGTAGAGGCTGGGAGAAGGGGGAGTCCAAGCGGACCAATACTAGAGCTATGGACAAGCGGAAAGTTGCAATGGGGTTGTCAGATCAAGGGGATTCAGGTAATGCTCTTATATCCATATTTAAACCACCACCATCCCCTCTCCACCCTCTGTTATGGTCGATGTACATCATGCACGTTAATTAGTCAATTTGCGTGCATGGTCGTGTGTTTTGAAAGGCACACCGCGCGCATGCAGGTAGGGGGCGGGTGGCGGTAAAGTTGGTATATGAGTGGTTTTTCGACGGGGAAACTGGCTGGGGAGGAGCAGAGAATGGACTACTGAGCATAGACACAACCATACACTGTGTCACGTGACTCTGGCTCCCTTCCCCGTGCTTTCCGTCCTCCCTTTCACACTACCCCCCATCACGACGCGTTAAGGTTATTTCTGCATTGGTGATTTTGGCTGGTTGTAGCGTGCATGTGAGCGGCATCACAACAAAAAATCTGCGTGCAGATTGGGGGCTGGCCGGAGTTTCTGGTCCAGCACGCGCAACCGTGTTTTCAATTTAGCCACCTTAAATACCTGTGCGTGTGCCCTGGATTTTATTTTGTACATACCACTTTCACCTCCACCCCCCTTCCACACATCGACAACTATTCTCACAATGGCCACTCAGACACCCTCCAAGAAGGTCGCCGAGGACCTCAACGACCTCGCGCTCAAGACCCCCAACAAGAAGCTGTTCAAGGAGTCTGTTGCCGACTCAAAGGAGGACGATCTCGAGTCCTCCCCCGCCGTCGTCCCTGTTGAGGACAAGGAGAAGCAGTACGTCAAGGCCAACATCATCGAGGGCGACCACAAGAGCGTGCGACGACGCCTGCGAGAGTCCGAGAAGAACGAGCCTCTGCTCAAGGAGAACGGCCGACGGTTTGTGCTCTTCCCCATCCAGTACCATGAGATCTGGCAGATGTACAAGAAGGCTGAGGCTTCCTTCTGGACTGCTGAGGAGATCGATCTCGGCAAGGACATGGGCGACTGGGAGAACCGACTCAACAACGACGAGCGATTCTTCATCTCTCACGTTCTGGCCTTCTTTGCTGCCTCCGACGGAATCGTCAACGAGAACCTGGTGGAGCGATTCTCCGGCGAGGTCCAGGCTCCCGAGGCCAAGTGCTTCTACGGCTTCCAGATCATGATGGAGAACATCCACTCGGAAACCTACTCGCTGCTCATCGACACATACATCAAGGACCCCAAGGAGCGAAACTACCTGTTCAACGCCATCGAGACCATCCCCTGCATCAAGAAGAAGGCCGACTGGGCTCTCAAGTGGATTTCCGACGAGGAGTCCACCTTTGGCGAGCGGCTCATTGCCTTTGCCGCCGTCGAGGGTATCTTTTTCTCAGGCTCTTTCGCCTCCATCTTCTGGCTCAAGAAGCGAGGTCTCATGCCCGGCCTCACCTTCTCCAACGAGCTCATTTCTCGAGACGAGGGTCTGCACACCGACTTTGCCTGTCTGCTCTTCTCTCACCTCGAGAACCGACCCTCCAAGAAGATTGTCGAGGACGTCATTGTCGAGGCTGTTGGCATCGAGCAGGAGTTCCTGACCGACGCTCTGCCCTGTGGTCTGCTCGGCATGAACGCCAAGCTCATGTGCCAGTACATTGAGTTTGTCGCCGACCGACTGCTGGTTGCTCTCGGCAACACCAAGGTCTACAACTCCACCAACCCCTTCGACTTCATGGAGAACATCTCTCTGGCCGGTAAGACCAACTTCTTCGAGAAGCGAGTCTCCGACTACCAGAAGGCTGGCGTCATGGCCTCCTCGGGCCAGGAGGAGAAGAGCAACTCCAACGGCTTCTCTCTTGACGAGGACTTCTAGACGAGTCCGAGCAAAACGCGGGCCCACACACAGCCTGTTCTGATTAACGATTATTTATGTATATTGCAATGAAACTAATGATGATAGACAAGAGAGGACGTAGGTGAGAGCAAGAGTAGAGGGATATGTATGGTTGAGCAGAGACTGTTCGACAAGATAATTGCAGTAGATCGAGCAGTTCACCACAACAATCATTCGCTTGTTGATCACCAAAAAGGAGTTGAATTACAGACGCATAAATGTTTCATCTCACCATGATCTCATAATGTCTTCGTGGCAATCAAATAGCTCAATACAGTGTACGGAGTACGTGTCATTTCACAGTGCACTGTAGCTGTAATTACAAGTAGTTTAGGCAATTCGTTTGGGTAATTGATTCGTTTCAATTGATTTATAGAGATGGTCATATCTTGGTTAGTAGGATTCAAGAAAGGCTTGGAAAAAGTCCAATATGAGATCAGGTTTTTACTATCTAGATTCCATATTATTTTCCTCAAGGTGTTAGGTTGTCCCTATGTTTGTCATCATTATGTTGGTAATGAATCCGTTGCGTCACTCACTCTTTTGTTGCTGATGTGCAGAAAACTTTTGGCGGGAGGGTCCGTGCTTATATAGGCTCTGCGCCCACGGCCGGGTAACTAGGGTTGGCCCCAGTGCTGAAAAATGTAAACGTGTGATACAACGACACACGGACATGCACGGTGTATATTTTGGGACTGCAAAAAGGAAAGAAATGCTCCCCCACAGGGGCTCGAACCCTGGACATTTCGGTTGCTGTGCTTCCAGTATAACTAAAAGCCGAACGCTCTACCAACTGAGCTATAGGGGATGGATGGTTCCAAGGGCGAAAATCTGGGCTGCTGAATGTGAATAGCCATTTTTCGAAATTTTCTGAACACCCGAATCCGAGTCCGATGTGCGGGTTTAGCATTATTATAGGCCTCAAGTAGCTGAAATGTATTTCCCTAGAATCAATTTTTTTTTTTTCGTTATACGACGTTTCTGGCGGTTGAGAATAATAGTTGAGTGGACTGGGGGTTTCTGGTGGGTTCTTATCTACGTCAGGAGTGAGTTTTCAGCTTGTGTCCTGTAATCTGAGTCCAGATCAGCATGTTCACACTGTGGTGTGTGTTGAGATCATCATGTATAGAAGCATTGGGGACCCCCTGCGACTACAAGGGACAGTGGATGTTACACAGATAGCATTGGAGGGGAATAAATATGTTTGGATCAATCAGTAAGAGCCTTTATAGCCGCTTGAGACCTGTTTTTCGTTTTGGTTTCTTGGCTGGTTTAGGAGCCAGTGGAATGTCGAGTTGCGAGGCAGAAACGTACCCGTCTGTAGATTTCAACACGTCCTCGTCTGGAGACGACGAATGCTGAGTTCTCTTTGTGCTGGATACGGACGAAGTGGTAGGTTCGGCTTGCTGGTCTTCAGGCACATAGTCGTTTCTGTTGAGAGCATGGACGTTGGTCATGAGACGAGCAGTTCGCGAAAACGCGGCGTAGTCCTCCAGAAGCAGCTTTCCGGCCTCTTCATTGAGCGCAGACTCGGGGTTTGGGTGCACCAGTAGACATCTGATGGTGACGAGAATATCGCAGAGAGAGGTCGTTGGGGTCCAGTCTCGTTTGAGCGTGTCGACACAAACCTCACCAGTGGCTGGCTGGACGTTTGGATGGAAGATTCGCGTTTTGAAAAAGGCCTTTGGAGCCGATTGGGGGTAGTCGGAGGGCACCTTGATGACCATCTGCCATGCTCCTCCATAGTAGGGTGTTGCTTCTGGGCCGAGAATGACGATGGCGATATTCTGGAGCGAGCCGTCGTAGTCGGAGGGCACGCAGATGTCTGCTGGTGTTTTCGAAAACAGCTCCTTGACGTCCTTTTTTATTTTCATGGTGGTTGGAGTGTTGTACCAGTGGCTATCTGACAGGACAACTGTTTCAGCCTGAATCAGTGTTTTGATTTCATGTGCATGGTTCATGCAGGTTGAGTGTGGGATGGATGAGATTGAGAAAAGATAAAAATAAAAAATGGGCACACGAAAGGAATGTATAGGAGTAATTGCTGGAGCTTTTCAGGTGTAGCCAATGACCTTGTTTGGAGCAATTTTTCTGTTCTCTGCAATTGGCTCCTTTACTAAGATATCTATACTATAATCACGACATCATGCTATATCAACAGTGTGTACTGGTATATCTTGTAATTGTACTGTACTCGTTCTCATAGCACATCGTCTGATTATTAGTATATTCACTCATAATTTACCCGTTAACCTACAGATGCTTCTTGAAGAACTTGGAGAGCTGGGAAACAGCCTCCTCAACGTACTTGGGGCCATCGTAGAGATCCATGTGGTTGGTGCCCTTGACAACGTGAAAGCTCTTGTCCCTGGAAGCAGCTCGCTTGACAAGATCCTCAGACATCCACTTGCTGCCGGCGTTCTCGCCAAAGACAACAAGAACAGGCTGAGTCAGGTAAGCCTCGGCCTTGTGGTAGGCATCGTAGGGAATGATCTGGGCCAGCGATCGGGCAGTCATGACACCAGGCGAGTTGGGATGCTGAGCTCGGGGAGTTCGGTAGTACTCCCAGGCTCCGGTCAGCTCTTCACTGGGAGCGTCTTCCTTCTTGGCAGGAGCCAGAGGAATAGTACCAATGTCGCCAGTCTTGGCCTGGGCAGATCGGGCATCAGTACCGGCTTTGATGTAAGGAGCAGCGTCAGTATCCTTGACGGAGCCGTCCCAGCAGTTTCGGAACATTTGGCCAATGTTGACGTCCGAAACTGTGCCAATGGCCTTGATTCTGGGGTCAATGATGGCAGCATTGGCAATGTATCCTCCACCAGCACAGATGCCCATGGCTCCAATATTGTCGGCGTCCACAAAGGGCTGGGTCTCAAGGTAGTCGATCACGGCACTGATGTCGTCGGTTCGAACAGAGGGGTTCTCCAGCTGACGCGGTTCTCCAGTCGAGGCTCCCTAATATGAGGCGTCGAAGGCCACCGTAACAAAGTCTTCCTCTTCGGCGATCTTCTTGGCATAGGTACCAGCAGTCTGTTCCTTGACACCTCCTCCGGGGTGAGTGACGACCACCGCCGGGTACTTTTCGGACTCGTCAAAGTTCTTGGGCTTATTGATGACGACCGCCAGAGTGATTCAGTTACCGTTGTCGTTCTTGATGGAGATGTTGGACATGGCGCGCGCGTGTGTGTGTGTGTGTGTGTAGATGATGTGAGAGTTAACCGAACTGACAGGCCTAACTCTTGTATGTTTGCAATCCACTCTATGACACCTCCATTGCCATCTCTTAACCCCGTCTCTTGTTAATTAAGTTGTTTGCTTCCGCATGGTTAGCTTTGTGGGAAGGGGATCGCAGAGATGGTGGGAACGGGGGGAATGGTCTGGAACACCACGGAGAAGACGAAATGATGTTGTGTTTTTTGTATAAGAATGATTGCACGCACCCATAGTAGAGGAATAGACTACAGTACTCTCATTCTCACTACTCTACACGTTCAACGCCAGGGAAAATTACTGCCTTTTAATCTGGTGCCTTCACATCTACAACATCCACCTTCAGACACCAGGCCACTACTGTCGTTGGAGAAGGATACCCCGCCAACGGACTTGATTTACAAACAGATCGACTTGCTCTCAAACATCTGATTCCCTCTCAGCTCAAAACAATTCATCAGACACCGAGTTATCCGTCTTTTTGTAATCTCCGTCTGCGGCGGAGTTTAGACATCCAAATGAAATTTAGAGTTCCCTTGACGGACGGATATGTCAAATAGGGTTTCGATACAAAGAAACAATGCATCGAATATGCACAGTGGACGCAGCGACCATTTGCCTAAAGCAAACAGCCAGAAAGTCGTTATATGGACATGACAATATATATACCAAACAGCTAACCACAAAATCCACTCTCAGTCGATCACACAAACACTCTCTTTCATACAAACACACACACGCAATGTCTACCAGAAACGTCACCTTCAAGAACCTCAATGGCCAGGGGATCACCAACCCTCCACTTCCCTCCGGACTTTGATGAGTCCAAGAAGTACGCTGCCGTTGTGGTTGCTCATCCCGCTGGAGGTGTCAAGGAACAGACTTCCGGGATCTACGCCTCCAAGGTCGCTGCTGGAGGGTTTGTGGCCATCGCTTATGATGCCTCTTACCAGGGAGATTCTACTGGAGAGCCCCGACAACTCGAAGATCCCTACATTCGAACCGAAGACAACTCCGCTGCTGTGGAGTACCTCACCACTCTGCCCTACGTGGACAGTGACAAGATTGCTATTCGTGGTATCTGTGCTTCGGGAGGCTACACCGTCAACGCTGCCATCAACGACAAGCGAATCAAGGCGGTTGGAACTGTTTCCGCTGTCAACATTGGAGTTATGTACCGTACTGGGTGGAACGGAGACCAGGCGGACATTGCGGGCCAGGTTCTAGAGCTTGGTACCAAAGCCCGAATCGACGAGGCCAACGGAAAGGAAGTCGCCTACCTTCCCTGGGCTCCTGAGAAGATTGATGATGCTACTCTTCCTGAGCTCAGAGACGCCTACACCTACTACCGAACTGACCGATCCGCCCGTCCCAACGCCCCTTCCAAGTTCACAACTCGATCTCTTACCCAGCTCGCCACCTATGATGCTTTCGACCAGGCCAAGGAGTTTCTGGCTCAGCCCGTTCTCATGATTGCCGGAGAGGAGGCAGGCACCAATTTCTATTCCGAGCAGCTCGTTGAGACCATCAAGGGTTCCAACAAGAATGCTTCCAAATTCTTTGTCAAGGGGTCCAACCATTTCGACTTGTACGACAAGCCCCAGTTTGTCGATGAGGCTGTCGCCAAGCTCATTTCCTTTTACCAGGAGTTTCTGAAGTAGCCTTCAGGTACGAGTAGGTGTTATGGCTTCACACCGATGCAACTAATGATTTATTGAGTAGAACCAGAACGTAGACTTGTGATACGATACATTTGAAGTATTCACTCCAGTAAGAACCATTTGTTCGTAGAAGGAGTGTAGGAGAGAAGGTCAGAGATGAACCATACAGCCGTTCAAAGGTGAGCTCAGAGAACACTATCTAGCTAGCTGTAGAGTCTCTGCATGTACCACCCTCGCGTACGCTCAGAACGCTTCACGTACCGGATACGAGTATGAGCTCCAGGTACGAACAATAAGTAGACACCGTTGGCTCATGTTGACTCATTGAATGGCTATATCAAGGGTAAGAAGCAATTGTACAGGTGTATGATCACTAGCTACGAGTGCAACCAGTTAGAACAGGCCAAGAACGGCGTTCACAGAAAGATAAGGTATCACCCCTTAGAATCACTACCAGCTCTCAGTACGCTATCAACACTCATGAGAGCATCGGTTCCACTGCAGTCAACATTACACTACAGACGTGCTACAAGGAAAAGACTCCAATCAGCTGCGGTATGATAGCTACAAGCAGACTCCTGCTACAAGTACACTCTAGACGTCTACGATACCACACTCGCGATACCAGACTCTTGATTGATTCAGCTGGAAACTCATCTACAACTCGCATATGCGATACCATATTCATTCTACTACGTTCTCAGAGACTCGTGCTGGGTCGAGATTCTCGTGCTACGCACTCGAATCTCTACGCACTCGAACCTCTCTCGAAATTAAGAAGCTATATTTTAATATGTTATGGTATCTATTCAAATGACACTTAGTCAAACTTGCAAGTGGTGTCGAACTTGGGCTTGAGGTCGGCGCCGTAGACACCCCAGTACTTCTCAACGCCAGAAACCTCCTCGCCGTTGTCTCCCTTGGTGTCGGGCTTCCAGGTCTCGTCGAAAGCCTCAAAGACCAGGGTGTTGATACCCCAGGCTCGGATGGCACAGATGCCCTCCTGCCAGAACTGAGCGGCCTGCTTCAGGCCGGGCTGGGAGTCGCCGAAAGCGCCTCCGTCGGTGGGCCATCCGGTCTCTCCAACCCAGAAGTCAATGTCGGTGGTACCCTTGGTGGTCTGGATGGTCTGCAGAGCCTGCATGATGTCATCGAAGAAGGAGTAAGAGGCGTTCTGCATGGTCTGTCCCTGCCAGTAGGAGAAGGCGTTGGCGAAAACCACGTCGGCGGCCTTGACGGCGGGGGTGGAGTAGCCGTCGACAATCACGTTCCAGGAGTCGACGGTGCCGACGGGCACGTCAAAGGTCTGGCCGTTCTTGTCCTTGATGCCCTTGAGCTGGGTCTTGATGTCGTTGATCTTGTCGGCCAGCTGCTGGGGGGTCATGTCCTTTCGGTACAGAGCCTCGGAGCCCACGGTGATGTAGGGCACGGTGGACTTGGACAGCCAGGGCAGGTAGCTCTTGAGAGCAAACTGCTCAGAGGCAAAGTGCTCGTCGTCGTTGGGCCACACGCCAATCATCAGCTTAAAGTTGGCGGACTCAGCCACGGGGCCAAGCTCTCGCAGAGCATCGCAGTCACCGGCGGCGTAGATTCGGATGGTGTCGGTGAGACCCTTGAGGGCGTCAAGATCGGCCTTGTAGTCGCCGGCGTTCTTGCACTCTCCGTCGGACTCTCGCTTGACTCCGAGGTCGACTCCGAGGCCTCCCAGAGCCATGGCGGACGAGGCCAGCGCGGCGGTAACGGCAGCAAATGTGAACTTCATAATAAATAACGAGTGTGGTGGTGTGTTGTGTTGAAGGAAGAGAAGGAAGAGAGAGGGAACGGAATGCACAAGGTTGGGATTTTGTAAGCTGTCAAAACAACAGCAGTGTTGTGCGGTAATTCTTAAAATAGACCCGTTAGGGTTTGCCTGGAGTGAGGATAGGAGAGGTTGGAAATTAAGGAGGGCACGGTCAAACGGGGGATGGGCTGCGATTTGTCACGTGATTTTTGGCACACCCATAAACACAACCGTCAATTTCATTTCTAGCCCGTTTCTACTCGCGTCCAACCTCCCCTTCCACGCCAAACGTGGGGTGGCATGTCTCCTGGAATCCTCGCCTCGTCGAAAAAGCTTATTTGCCTCTTGTTTGGAGCAACCGCCAAAAACAGGTGGGAGACCAGGCATCCAAACATGTGTGGAATGTGAGGACGATGGCGCGGAGATTGAAGGGGTGTTGCTGGTGTATTGCTGGTCTGGGCAAGGAACAAATCTACAAGTGCCAGTTCTCACCACCTCCTACCCTATATCCTAACCCACGCGTAGTTCTCGTAGCTGGTGTGTTAGTCACCGTTAGCGTGTTTAGCCCTCGGTACGCCTCATCACGGCAACCATCAACACCGCCCCAGCAAATGAGGTCAGGGGTGGTTTAGGGGTGTGGGTTAGGGGAGTGCGGGTTAGGGGATAACTCTGGGATCTATATTTGGCTCTGCCAATATTTTACGTGCTCCGTCCAATACAACAATCACACAACTATCGTCCATACAATGGTGTTATTTTTGCACGGCCAAAAATCTTCTTGAATCACGTGACCTCAATCCCCTAGTTGGGATGAGTGCATCTGGTTCGGGCAATAGACTTTCGTTGGGAGAGAAGCGCAAAGAAAGGTGAGATGGGAGTGAGACTGAGACTGAGACTGAATGAAGATGGAGGATAGGGGGAGTGTTCCACAGTCGTACGTACCAAGATATACTTGCAGGAGTGATAGATCGAATTTACGGGGGAGGCCATGAGGTATATATAGTCTTTATGGGGAACGGGAGTGCATATTAGTGTGCCTAATTACAATGCAAGGTACCCGTATAGTACGAAATTGCTTGGACTTACTTGATATGCAACCGCCTTAGTTGGATCAATAGTGGAGTTGAACGGGGTGTGAGAAAGTGGACATATAAGCACGACAACGGGGCAAATATCGCTTCAAACAAAAATGGGGAGTATTCTAAGAGTCATAAATTTCATCTTCCCATTTATCCACCCACCACCTCTCCCGTTTAACCCTCCTCAACATCTTTGCCAAATCCATGAGGCGCTTGGTCACATGCAGAGGATCAAAAAGTTAGTGCGAAATTAGATCCTTAGACCCGATGTTTGTTGGTGTGATTAGGACGGTAGTAGAGGGTGTTTTGACATAGATAACGAGACAAAATTACCATTATTCAGCGTAGCTAAGCTCCACTACCCACCACAACCTCCATGTAACCCCCTCCATCTATATATACCCCCTCTGCCTCCTCCTACTGTCTCTTTTGCCCCACACCTCAAGCACATGCAAACCAACTATGATAACGCTTACGCTACATAAACTCACATAATCGGGTGTGACCTTCTTCGACTCAACACAACTTGACGTACCCTCGACAACACGTATCGCCATGGAAATCTCAATAGCCATTCCGGCGGGCGCCAAGTACCGCATTTTGCGCGATCCGCACTGTCTTCCTAGAGTGCCTCGAAGCATTGCCAATGAGGTGGCTCAGGAGAAGCAGATTCAGCGACGCAGACGGCTCAGTGAAGATAGTGAGTGACAGAGGGTGCAAATACCCGAAGACCTGCTCCCCCACTAACATAGTCCTCAACAGCAGAAGAGACAAGATCCACTTTGACCGAAGTCTACGCATTCCCGAGTGGAAAGAGTACCGATCTTCGGCCCACGATACCCCGTGCCAGACGCCTCCGCGACGCACCTCCGACTCGGCCATTTCAGACCTGTCGCCACCGTCCCACGACGAGATCCGTAGAGTGCTGCTGGGCTGCTCCAACCAGCCACAGACCGACAACATGTTCTTCCCCTCCATCACGCAGGAGCGAGAACCGAGTTTCCAGGAAAAGGTGCGATTTCGAAACCGGTTCTGGAAACAGCCTGCTCCAGGGAGCCGGACCCGCGATTTTTACGTCAACCGCAACGGCCAAAAATGGCAGGGCCATCCGGGCTGGCACCGGCTGTTGCGACGCCAGTACGCCTTTTGGGGACTGGACCGGTGCTGGCGCGAAGAACGCAGCCAGTTTCTGCAGGACAAACGACGAGAAACGGCCTTTAACAAACAGCAAAAGCATAGGCGAACGACAATCTGAACAGTACCGGTACTGTACTTGTAGAACGACGACGATGTAAAACATCAGGCGTATGCCAACTAACCCAGGATTTAAGTCTTAATAGATATTGAGGCGTGTGTGAGTGCGATACAGTAGCAAGACGGTCAGCTGTAGATCTTGTAGGATCTGAAGCAAGACAGACAAGAAACACAGATGAGTTATCAGATCTGCCCTGTACCACTGGATGCTTGACGAATACGCTGGTACTCAGGCTTACTCAAGCTAGTCATGTCTAGGTAAAACTTGGCTCAAATCACGGTTGATGCTTTTCAAAAGTCATAAGAGCAGCTGTATATGTGAGCTGAGACTTTGACACAGTTTATTTTCTGCATCTTGCCTCTTTTAGAACACTCCCTGTATTTGTTTCTAATTTGTTTCGCTTTTTAATTTTTAATTTTTTTTATTGTGTGTTGGTTTTGGAAAGGTCCAGACCCATGATCCTACAACTCACCCAATATTGATCAGCTATAGCTCAAATCTATCACGTGATATCAGCAGACTCTGTGTGGTACTCTCTACAACTTTCAGTTAGATCGGAGAACCAGAACACACGTTTCATGGGACCCCAGCAGCAATTAGCGTATGCTCGGACCCCCCACGAAATTTGACATCACTCGGTAAGGAGAGCACCAACTCGGTTGAAAGTAAGATCGTTACAGAACGCTGCTCGAGGAGATCATTTTGGTGTAAAGACGGCACCACTTGTGTCACAACGTATGCCAAACATAACTTGTATCGTTAACTTGCGTCTGCACTCGACGTTCTCTACACGACCCTCCTCTACTGTAGCATCACATTGACTATAGAATAAAGCAATAAATACGGGGAGCTCACGACCCTCAGGTGTGTATGCTCATGAGCGACACTCGGGTTACGCCTCATAGTGGAACAAGGAGGTGTCGTTGTCGTCTCGTCGAAGATACTCGCGCTCCAACAGCGACTCGATACAATGCTTGATGGTGGGGATCGGCGGCTTGAACCGCGACACGAGCTGCTTGGTCACCTCGCCCACCAGGTTGTTGTGGTTGAGGGTCTTTCGCGACTTCATCACCCGCACAATGGCGGCGTCAATCTCGCTCTGGCGCGCCTTGTCGATCTGCACAATGGTGGTTTCACGCTCCACGTCCGTCTCGGCTCGTGTCACGTTGATGGCCAGCACCCGGATCTTGGTCATGGGCGCCTCAAAGTTGTCGTTGAAGAAAAACTCGTCGGTCTCGTTCACGTCCTTGGAGAAGGGCACTTTCTTGAGAAGCCGGGTCTTGGGGGCCACGGACACGGACTGAAGATGCCGCTTGAGATCCGTCACGGGAATTCCCGTGTCCATCTGAATGCGGTGGAACGACAGGCTCTGGTCGCCCACGTCCTGGAACAGCATTAGAATAGGCATGATTGGCGTGGGCACGTTGACCTCGTGGACCTTCTTTTTGAACTTGATTCGAATGTCTGCGTTGCCGAGATTGGGCACCCAGTCCAGCTTTCGGCCGCTGTGCGCCTTGCTATAGTACTGCTCAAACTGCTTGCGGGCGTCCTCGGCCTCGTTGCAGTGGATCAACGAGTAGTTCGCGCCCTGGGCAATCGAGGAGGACCAGTATGTTCCGGAAAGCAGCGCCACGGTGAGCTCGACCTTTTTGGCCGACGAGGGATCGGAATCGGCGGTGATGGACGCCCGGCTCTTGCGGAAAAACTCCATTTCGTCAGCAGACGTGGCAATGTCCTTGAACATTCCCTCGAACTTGGACGTGAAGGCGCCTCCGGCCGCCATTTTGAACCGCGAAATGAGCTGGCGCTCGGCGTCGTCCGACAGCGACTTGGAGTTGAGCAGCCGTTTGCCCAGATGCGCCTTGTAGTAGTTTTCAAACTGGTCCTTGTCGGTGATGAAGTTGAAGCAGGCCACGGTGGAGTCCAGAATCGCGGCCACCTCCTCGTCGCTCTTGCCCTTGAGCGCCTTCTTCATCAGATGGTCAATGTACAGCGACAGGTACTCTGCGACGCGGTTGTGCTTGTTGACAAACTCCACAAACGCCTCGTCGATGCTCTTGACCACGTCCACGTCGTTCTCGAAGCACTTGGCGGTGATTTCCGTGAACTCATCTCGCATCGTCAGCACGTCCGTCACCCACTTTTGCGCCAGCGCCGTCTGCTGCGCCCCCGACTTCTTTTCCTTGCGCGCAGCCTCCACGGCCGCCTTGGACGCCGTGTTGAGATTCTGGCCCTCCGCCACAATCTGCTCCTTCAGCAGATGATGCAGAAGCGACCGCTGCGGGAAGCCCTTGGAAATGAGCTTGTACAGCGTCTTGAGCTCGTCGTACTTTTTCGCCTGGTACCACTTGCGGATTTCGGAGCCGGGCAGAGCCATCACATCGGGAAGTTTGGTGGACACGAGTTTGACGGTCAAATCGCTCACCAAAGGAGAGTACGCCTGCGACTCCAGAGCGTAGTACTTGGACCGTTTCTCCTCGTCCTCCAGCCAGCCAGAGATCTTGGTGACGTAGACCACGGGGTCCTTGTTACCGTCGAGCAGGTCTCGGGCGGCCTGGGAGTAGTAGCTTGTGGTGGCTGCCACCAGCTGGTCAGAGAAGCAGTGCACCAGCACGCTCTCCTTGTTGGTCTTGCTCTGGGGCAGCAGGTCGAGCATCGACAGCACGCTCTTGACCACCATGCGGTCCACCATTTCGCCCTCTCGCTCCCGCTGGATCTCGTTGATCAGCACCTTGTATAGGTACTCGGCAAACTGCCCCGTGCCCACCACATGGTCTCTGAACAGATGCAGGCCCAAATCGGCCAGCTTGGGCGGCGACGAGGTGTTGTCCAGACAGTACACCCGGTCCAGGTACATCATCACGTCGCTGATCATCTTGGTGCACGTCTGGTGGTCGCTCCACTGCTTGTTGAGGCCCTGCAGAAACTTGGGCGCCAGAGACAGATCGTCTCGAGCCACCACCACGTACGGATCGAAGCCGGCCTGCACTCGGCCCAGGTGCGCCGAAATCTGGCACTTGACGGCGTCGTACAATTGCGCACTCATTTTCGAGATTACCAGCTGATAGGATGTTCGGTAGAGCAGTTCGAAGGAGAGTGGCGAGGACTCGTGTTCCTGGATTTTTGTCATGGCGGAGGCCAGAATCTCCCACGACTTGTCGAACGAGACCGACGACGTCACCTTGGCGCGCGGCGCCTTGATTTTGCCCCTCTGGGTCGTCATTTTCATTTTTCGAAGGAGAATAACGGACGGTTGGTTTGGGGGGTGAGAGTTCTAGGTTGGCATAAAATCACTGATATGAAATGTGAATGCACTCTCCCCGATTAAGGTTTTCACACACAGAATAATCCCAATCTTGTGCATGCTTCGTTTAGCCATAGTCTTGGGGCTGAACCAGCGATACCAGTAAGGACATACGGTAGACTAAATACGACCAGCACATCCTATTTGTACCAGCTCTGACGCAACAGTAAACCCCCTTCCCCCCCCTCCTACAACGTCAAAGTACAATATTATTACCAATTATTAGTTTTATGAGAGGTGATTTTGTGTGTTGTGCATAAGGTGTCGACAGGTCCGGTGGAACGGTGGCTCTCATAAGAGAAACCAGCCTTAATCAAGCGACGCTCCCGTCAAAAACCAAACAGTGCTAGATGACAAGAACACGATGCAGAGCAAACGATGGGATGCAAAAGGAAACAAGGGCGGGCGCAATGCCGTGTCGCCAAAGAAAATAGAAAGTGTGTAGAGAAATAGAGACCTGAGGGGGTGTGCGGTTCCGACACCATGGCATACCAGAAGCCATAGCACCGTACAGTACGCGCGGGGTAAAAATGGAGCCCAAAGAAAGACAGTGGACCCCTTCAAGATCGCCGTCGCCGACCCATGCCTCGAGACTTGTTGTTGTTGTTGTTGTTGTGGCGACCAGAGGAATCCTTGCCAGAGGAGTGGTGGCCCTTGCTGAGAAGCTCACGCTGCTCACGGGGCTCTCGCTCCCGACCAGCTCCCTGGCCTTCACGCTGGTCCCCGGGGATGGAAACCTGGTGAGCCACCCGCCATCGCTCGTATCGCTCGGCGAGATCAGACTCCAAAATGTTAACTCCGTTGAGCTGGCTGCCCACAGTCAGCCAGCCGGGCCGGAGATTGTTTTCACGCCCAAACAGCTCCAGCTTTCGGCAGGACCGGCCCACCATCCGCTCCACAATATCGTAGAGCTCGTCGGGCTTCTGGCTCTTGTCTCGAGCGTTGGAGACGACGGTGTCCACGTCCAGACCTCGGGTCAGCCATTCGGGATTGCCCTTGACGCCAATCAGGACGTGCTCCTTGGAGTGGTTGAGCCAATGCCCGGTCCGGCCGGTGCAAATGGTTCGTCCCAGCTGGTTGGTCTTGCACCAGACAAGCTCCTGGACGTCGGTGTAGCCCCACTTGGCCAGACACTTGCGGCCCACCTCGGAGGTTCGGCCCGTGACCCACAGCAGAAACACGCCCTCCTTCTGCAGACAGCCCATGTCGAGCGCCTGCAGATCGCTGTCGTTGATGATGAGCTTCTGCGAGTTCATGTGAATGTCCCAGGGCGGGTCGGCGATGATGGCAGCAAAGTCGCCAAACACGGGCAGCGCAATCTCCTTGAGGTTGCAGGTGATCCACTGGGGAGGCAGCACCACAGAGAGCATGGGGTCCGTGGAGTAAAAGTAGGTCCGGGGCTGGCGGGGCCGCCCAGCAGCAGCATCGTTGCTGTGGTTGCTGTGGTTCTTTGCTCGGCTGTGGCGCTGGTGAGGGCCGGAGTAGTCGGGCATCTTGACCTGGTAGTGGAGGAACCGGCAGCTCTTGGACTTGTAGCACTTGTCCAGGTACGAGCAGTCCTCCAGGGGCCGCTCGGTGTGGGACATGATTTGGGGCACAAACCGGACCTTGCTGTGGCAGTCGGAGCTGCACTCGTCGAGGGACGAGTGGGGGCAGAGTCCAATGTGGGGCTTCATTGGCGACAGCTGGGCCTTGGCCAGGGCCAACTGGAACACGGCCGAAGGCTCGTTGACGAGATGGTTGATCTCGTTCTCGAACGTGAAAATGGAGCTGGAGGCCAGGGGCTCGTCCAGCAGCTCGGCAATGTGCGATCTGGAGATTTTGGCGTTCCAGGTGGGCGAGCTGACCATGGTGGTGCAGCTGGAGGCCGAGCCCGTGAGAGGCGACGACCCGGCGCTGGACAAGCTGGAGTGAGTCTTAAGAGTGATACCGGGAGAAGGAGAATTGTCAAAAATGTCTGCATTCAGATCAATCTTCTCGAGGTCGAGAGGAGAAGGGAGTCCCTGGAGGGGCGCCTTGGGGGCTGCGGTGGGGGCTCCGGCCACGGGCGTCACTGGCTTGGTGGCAACGGGCATGGTGAGCCGCTGGAGGAACCCAGAGAGCACCCGGACCGAAAGGTGGTCGACGGTGGTCTTGCCCTCGTTGGTGGAGTGGACCAGGTGCAGGCCCATGGGGACGAGGGCGGCGAGGTGCTGCAGGCTGTCGATGAACTGGGACAGGGGAGGAAGGTCATGAATGTCATGGGGAGCGGCGGGGTTGATGGCGGCCGCTAGGAGGAGCCGGAGGTTGAAGGCTCGCAGCGGCAGCATGCACACCACCTTGTCCGGGCACTGGGCCAGCAGAACGAGAGTAGGTAGGAACTGCATGGTGGGGAGAGAGTGCTTGAGATTGGGAGTGTCACAGAGAGAGGCTGTGTGTGTGACAGAGAGAGTAGCGTGGGGGTGTGTCTGTGGTCTGTGTGAGACAACAATGCTGCTGAGGTGGTATGAGTCTGTGCGTGTGACCGTGTGTGCTGTAACAGTCTGTGTAACTTGCGTCTGTTGATCTGTGTCTGAGCTGATCTGTGTCTGTGTACGGACAGGTCAAGAGGAAGAAAAGTGTGAATGGGCGAGAGCGTGTTTGTCTGTGTGTTTGTGTGTTTGTGAGTCTGTGTCTGTGTCTGTGTCTGCGGTATGTTTGGTTGCAAAGGGTGTGTGTGTGTGTGTGTGTGATACCAGAGCTGACTGACGAAGAGTACCGGAAGAAGGGGGTTTATATATGAAGGCACAGTATCGCTCCCTTCTAGAGACGCGGTGTGTGAACAAGTCAACTCTATCTTCCTATCACACTGTCCATGTAACTCACTCTTCAATTACAATAGCCAGGTCCCCAAGATATAAAGACATCTGCACAACCGATCCAACCTCAGGAAACATAACATGACGGGTACCGTTGGAAAGCCATTCTCGACAGGTCACGACACATGGTATGGAATGAACGATTTGGAACGTCTCTAGCGGCCACCAACCGTCATCCAACGTCCCCAAATCCCTGCCTTCCTTTCCCCTGGGTATCCCTTTTCTTTGGCTTATTCCAAAACAGCTCTTCATCCTCCAATATCACAGACCTGTGCGTTTTGTATCTTTACCAACATGTCCAGATGTGGCTCAAAACGACTAGCCACATCGGAGGGTCACAAGACACAAAACTTGTGGCCAAGAATCACTTGACATCAAGGTATCTTCCAGGGTATGTCATATTAGTCACCTCTCGTCATCACAGTCACTGGCATCACCACAGTCACTGGTATCACTGGTATCACCACTATGTTCGTGTCCAGACTCACATTTCAGACTTCTCATATTGGGACTGAAACCTAATCAAAAACATATCAAAAACCTTATCTCAAAATGGAGTCGCGTCGAACAGTGATGTGTCGAATCATATAACTACGCAAATTGCGGAGGAGGCGGGCGACGTAATGACGAACCTGGATAGTTGTGGAAACATCTGAGAATGCCTATATTGAGCGACTTCTCTCGGTTTCCCAATTGAGATATAGGATTAGGTTAGTTACCTAAAATCATAATGCCGATCAGGACTTACCCATTTCGGGGAATAGGGTTAGGGCTTTCCTTTGCGCGTTGCCGGGACAACGGCCCAAACAAACGCGTAAACCGTAATACGTAAATATACAGGAACCTCCACCACTCTCTGAATCGATCCGTCAACACGACAAAAGCAGCATTTTCCGACATGGCACGACCCAACCGACGACGGTCTTCCGGCCGGTTTCTTCAACAGGGCGAATCCGAGCCTTCTCTGCAAAAATTGGTCCACATGAACGACGACGCTGCCGAAAAGCAAAAGCGACGACAGTCCAAACGGCTGAGTATTCTTCCTGGAGCCGTTTCTCTCGGTTCTCCAGGTGCTCAAGCTGGAGAGGATGTTGATGAGGGTCTCCGAGATCACCTGAACAATGCTGCTCCTCAGGTTCCAATCATGGCTAATTTTGAGGAGTGGATGAAGATGGTGAATGACAACAAGATCAATGCGCAGAATTCGTGGAATTTCGCGCTGATTGATTATTTCCACGACATGTCGTTGCTCAAGGAGGGCGACGGAATCAACTTCCAGCGAGCCTCCGTCACTCTCGACGGATGTATGAAGATTTACTCGTCTCGTATTGATTCTGCGGCTACCGAAACTGGCCGATTGTTGACTGGTTTGGCCACAAAGCAAGGACGAGAAGATATAGGCAATGAGGGCGATGAGGAGGAAAATGAGGACGGCGAGGAGGGCGAAGGCGGCGAAAAAAAGAAGAAAACGTCGCGTCCTCGAGGAGTTACCTTGGCCAAGAGTTTCGAAGAGAACGCAGCCAAGAAACTCGAGCTGGAGCTGTCCATCGATCCTCTTTTCAAGAAGATGTGTGCTGATTTCGACGAGGGAGGCGCCAAGGGCATGTTGATGAACTCTCTGGGCATTGACAAGAACGGCCGAGTGGTTTTCGACGGAGATTTCGACCAGGAGATTTCCAAGGGCGATTTTGCCGCGGATCTCAGCGAAGACGAAGACATGGAGGGCGACGATAGTGCCGACAGCTTTTCGCTGCAGCAGTTGGGCGCCAAGTTTTTCCCCGATTTGTCCGTTCTGGCCACCAAATCCGTCTGTCCTTCGGCTGGTATGATTGAAGCTGCTCTCAGAGACCCCAGTAATCTTCCCGAGGGACTTCAGATGGACAATTTGGACGACCGGCCGCCTTCTGCCATGCCTGAGCTCGATTATGGCGGCGACGACGACATTCTGGACGACGCTGCTCTTGGAGATGTGGGTTTTGACGACTTTGGAGGAGCAGACGATGATGGACCTGGAGGAGGAGCAGTTGAAGACTTTGAATTCGGATACAACCCCATGAATGAGCAATACGCCGAGATTGCTCAGGATGTGGCTGTTCCTGGAGGCGTGGGGCCCTCTGATCCTCGATACAAGCCCACCATCAACGAGGCCGATCTTCTGGCGTACTTTGACCACACTCTGAAGAAGAACTGGGCCGGTCCGGAGCATTGGAAGGTCCAGAAGCTGAGAGGAGTGATGGAGAAGAAGCGGGCAGTTGAGGACAACAATGGAGAGGAAGACGGTGAAGATGGAGAGGGAGATGGTGATAAGAGTAGCAAGACCAAGAAGAAGACTGCTCCTGTTGAAGTCGACTTTCTTTCCGAAGATAACGATATCGACGAGGCTGTTCTATTTGGACGGCCCGCTCACATGTCTGCGCTGTCTCTTTCCAAGGCCCAGCAACGATCCGATACCAACAATCTGCTCCCCACCGACGAGCACTTTTCCACCGACAACCTCGTCAAGCTGTTCATCAAGCCCGGCAAACGAATCACAGGTCTGCTGTTCAAACACAGAGTCACTCTGCAGAGCGAAAAGGACGCGGACCAGCATTTCTGGGCCCAGCATTTCAATGAGGAGCTCGCAGAGTACGGAGTCCAGGGTCCTGAGCCAGAACCTCTCGGTCTGCCTGATCAGAATGATGACGGAGACGATTTTGGCGGCTACGACGACTTTGACGATTACGGAGGAGCCACAGATATGGGCGGACCTCACAATGCGTCGTTTCTGGGGCTGCCAAAGGCCCATCCAGAGTACGTCTCGTACGCCAAGGTGGCCAAGAGAGTGGATGTTCGTAAACTGAAGGACAATCTGTGGAGAGTCATGGATTACGAAAAAGTGGACGAGCTGGTGGACAACGATATGGACAACGACAACAGCAGCAAGCCCTCAACAATGGACGAGAAGAAGTTCACCCAGCTGGTGGAACAGGTAGGCGCCGAGTACCCGCGACAACAGAAGCAGGAGATCTCCACGTCGTTTGTGTTCATCTGTCTGCTCCATTTGGCCAACGAGAAGGGCCTCAGTATCGATCAACAGGAAGATCTGGCGGACCTGGCCATCAGCAAGGATATGAATGTCCGTCTTGATCAGCTTGGAGCGTGATCGGTGAGAGACAGAGAGAGGTTGTGTAATTTATTGATAGTATTATATAATGAGTGTACAATATGATGATTGGTGGGTGGAGTCCTAACAGATGATGAACTTGAATATGCACTCTGTGGCGACTTTTAGATTTATCAGAAATAGATCTCGATTTATGAGACTAATATTGAGGCAGAATGATCCAAAATACCGCTTAAAAAACAAAACAATTCGTAGAACACGCAATAAACAAGATTTAAACATGATAGTAACATCATTTGATAGCCCACAGCGGGAATATATTTGTCCTTATTATTCCCCCATTAGTACGTATTTTCCCGCTTTATTATCGCATTTTGAAAAAAATTAAAATTTGGCCGGTCACGTGATACAAAATTACTATGGCCGAGGCCACGTTTTCCAAAAAATCACGAAAAATCGCCTGGCTAGCTCAATCGGTAGAGCGTGAGACTCTTACTCTAAGGTCATCTCAAGGCTGTGGGTTCAAGCCCCACGTCGGGCTTTCTTTTTGGGCACATGAGTGTCCACAGCTTTTTGTGTGCTGTTTCGAGAAGTATGTTGGCAATTTTTCGCTCTCAAACTCTAAACGGATCACGCACACAAAATTCAGGGGCTGTCTGAAGTGATGACGTCAAAAAAAGGGGTGTTTGAGAATGGCGTGACGAGGGTGGTTTTGTGGTGGTAAACGGATCTGAAATCGAACCTCGGTCTTTATATAAGTCGGGGGTAAAAAACCCCTTACAAAACCCCGCATTTGCACGTTTCTGTGATCGCCATTCAGCCCCAAACAGGTTACATTCGCCGGTGGTTTAATTGCACACGGGTAGGATGTAAATTGGTGCTAAAAATGGAGCTAGTGATCGGGACGTGTTCGTGTTCATGAGGGGTGTTTCAAGTAAGAACATGCGGCTATTAGAAATATATAAATAGAGGCTTACAAGTTACCGGGTATCTTCTCGTATCGACAACTCGTTGAAAGTGTAGATCAGGGCAGCCAAGAGAGTGTGAAAGAGAGGCTGTCAGAGTCAGAAAACCACGCCTTTATCTACCCGTACAAGCACTCCATAATATCAGAAAACTCCATCCAGGCCACGTGTCCACATGTGTGCACCCCCTGAGTATTTGAACGTGACCTTGGCCAATTTGAGAGATTGAATGAATGGAGTATGCTGATATTTCTGATGTCTCTCCTCCCACATTGTAATATGCACCTGACACACACACACACACACACACAATAGCGTATAGCATATGACGTAGACTATACCTACACCACACCCACAGCCGTGGAGTCTAACCCATACTACAGTAACACGACATTCCACCAGTTCAAGAGCCGCTAAAAAAACATGACTGTGGGGAACGGCAAGACGACGGTAGACACGGTCGAAGCATCGGAAGGCCCCGCAAAATCCCCCGAAATCGCCAACTTCGCAGACCTGTCCGACGACCGGATCCAGGCACTCAAGGAGGAAATCGCCCGGCGCAGCATGTCGCTCCAGGCGTTGGAATCACTGGCTCAGGAGCTGCCCAACAAGCGAGACAGTGTGGGCGACGTTGGTGGCGAAGACAGCATGTTGCATACCGGAATCGTGGGGCTGTCGGAGAGTAGCAGCAGCAGTCCTAACTTGGCCACATCAACACAATCGGGCTCGACTCTGGATCCAAAGGTCAGAGAACACCCCACTCACAACCACACCCACAACCACAAACGAGACAGCAACGCGTCCAAGTCGTCACGAGACTCCATGTACGACCACACCTACATCAACCAGTTCATCCAGAAGGGTTTGTCGGACTCCGTGGGCTCCAACACGTCCAAGGTGATTGCGGGTCTGCAAAACACCATTGACACGCTGCGGCGCGAGCTCAAGGACCAGAACGCGAAGTATGTCGAGGCGAAAAAGGGCCGCGACGCGCTGTCCAAGCGCTGCGACAACCAGAACCAGTCCATGGAGTCGCTCAAGCACCAGAACGAAATGCTCAACACCATGATCGAGCGCAAGGAGCGGCAAATCCAGGAGGCCGAGAATAAGATGTCGGTGCAGCGGTCGCGCGCGCAAAAGCTCGAGAAGGAATACGCCGACAACGAGGCCCGCATGAACGACATGGAGGAGCGCACCCTGGACGCCGAAGACAAGTACAACCATCTCCAGGCGGCCGCAGACGCTTCGGCAGACGGCTTCCGACGCAAGGAGGAGTACCTGCGGGCGGAGTTCAAGACGCTGCAGCAGTCGATTTCCGAGGTGAGCGCGGCGCAGGCCGAAAAGCTCCAAAAGGAGGAGCTGTGGAGACAGGAGATCATCGGCAAGCTGGCCAAGGAGGAGGAGCTGCGCAACCAGATACACAAGCACCAGGTGGACTTTGAGACGCTGGCGGCGCAGCGCGAGGCCAAGATACAGGCCATGCTGGCGGACTTCAAGCGGGGCATACAGGGCCATGGGTCGACGGTCGATGGCGCGGTGCTGAAGCTGGAGCAGCTGTCGCGAGAAACCACCGACGCGTTGGAGGCGCTGAAAAAGAGCCAGCGCGAGCTGGTCAAGGAGAACGAAGAGTTGCGAGAGGACAAAGAGAGGAGTGCCACTAGTTAGAGGTGGGGAGAGAGCAATCACGCCATGTCAGGGTGATTAGGGAGCTCTTCGAGTATACATCCTCTCTAGGGATTGCCCAGATGGATGAGATCTGGCTATCGTCGCAGTCCAAATTGAACAGCCCCAGATCTAACCATTCAGCAAGTCAGATCAGAAGGTGGTCTGTGTCGATCCATGGTGACACACTACAGGGTAGGCGTGTGCGAACCAACAGGATCCGTGCAATGCACATAGCTACTAGTACAAGAACTGTACTTTACAATTGTTATAGGTACATGGATATAGAAGATACCGTTATTGCCGTTATTCCGTCATTACCGTCATTGCCGCTATCGCAGTAGTTGTTGGCTCTGACCCTGCTCAATAATGTACAGCTCAATCTTTCCGTCTTTGCCTCCCACCGCAATCCATCTCGTAGCTAGAGCCTTAGTCAGGCGAGGATTAGTAATCGAATCACTTGTTGACGGGGCTGTAGGACTCGAGAAAGCCACACATCCGACTCCCTCTCGTTCGTGAAACACGCTGACCTTGGAAATATCTTCGTAAGTAAAAAGTCGCACTTTTCCGTCCCATCCCGCCGTCATGATGAGATCTCCTTCTGAATCGAGTTGTAGAGAAGACAGACCCGAATGACGGACATTGACGGCATCCAGGGGGGTTGATTTTTCTTGTTCTGGCTGTTCTTGTTCTTCGTTCAAATCGATGTCGGGAACGTCAAAACCCCGGACCACGTTTTTGGCTTGCTCCAGTTCTGGCGAATCTTGCACCTCAACGATTTTTGGCGAAGGAGGCCCGTCAGGTTGACGTTCAGGCTCCTTTTCCTCCTCCTCCTCTTCAGCAATGATGCGATCGTTAATCGGATGCTTGACAATCAGAGAGTCTGCTGAAGAAGAGACAAACTCGTTTTTGAACGGATGAGCTCTGACGGACAACACTGGCTGAACATGACTCACCACGTAGTAGTTTAGAACAGGCGTGTAGCGGTTTCTATCGGAGACGTCAAACACAGCCACTCCTCCTCCTTCATAGCCCACTATCAGTTTTTTCTTGTTCTTGATATGCAGATCCATGACTATCCCCGTTTTGGCGCCGTTCAAACGCGGGTAAATGTCGTTCCAAACTACCCGAAACGCTCCATCCGTCCATTCCAGCAGCTCCACCTTGTCCGAGTTGTCGAGATCGGGTTTCGCAAGCAATCCATCGTTCCAGGCGACCTGACAAAAGTTGAGAGAGTTGACCGTCAACGAATACGTCAACCAGGGTTTGGGGTAGGAGGCAGTGGACTCCCCGGATACCAGCCCGCTCGGAGGCTTCACATTCAAGTCACTCTTGCCCTGAGAATCCAGCTCAAGACGCCAAACATACAACTTGTCGTCTCTTCCTTGAGTCAACAAATGAGTCTCATCCATCCACACCAAAGACAAGATGGCTTCATGGTGCGCTTTCCAGATGGCTAGCGGTCGACGCGTGACCAGCGACCACCAGAAAACCCATCCACTTTCGTCACCTGAAACAAGAGTCGCGTTGTGGAATCGTAGACTGGTGACGGGGTGGGTCTGTCCTCGTAACAGAGCGACGGGTACGGGAGATCCTGACAAATCCATGTGTGGAGGGGTTGGGGGTATCACGTGATTGGAATTAAGCGGTAATCAGCGTTAGTCAGCAACCACAGCGTTAGTCAGAGCAGACGTGTGTGTTTAGTAAGCGATCAAAAATGAGATTGGTCCAGTGCTGTGATGTCAAGTCCCAAATAGTGAATCATGTTGCATCAAGAGCATGTCTCGTAAATTCCGGAAAATGAGGGTTAGGGAAGCTTTGGAAATATCTGTGGAATCACCGGTATGAGGAGAAAGTCGACAAATAAATGAAACCTCCAATTTCTCCGAAATTTCTACAAAATATCGAAAACGTGAAGGCAGACTTCAAAAACCTTATACACAGCAAGGTTACATTGATCTCGGCACTTTGGGCTGTTCAAAGAGGGGTGTATTATGGCTGGATTTGGCCAATTTCGAGAAAATCAGCTGATAGTGGGAAACTAGACAATCTCATCAGGTTATCTCAGTCTAATTGCCCTTAGTTGTTGATTTGTAAAAGTCTCAAATTGGCCAAATTGGTTGTTCAAGGTTACGTAAGTCTAAATTGTTTATTAGCTGGCGAGCTCATCATCGACATTGCTCTTAGTGGTTCTGAAACAAGAAAAGGAGGCGTGGAAATTGGTGCATGTGTAAATCAATTGACAAAAGAAGACACACTATTAATCACTGCCCCTACCCTAACCCACACCATGATTTTCCCTGTTTGTGTGTTTGTCCCTTCCTCTGCACAATGACGAAACGCACACTGTACGCTGCTCCGTATGCAAACCGCGGACGCATCAATAATTGTTTAATCGTAATCACAATTAAGGAAAAAAGTCGAGTGGCTGGTGCACATCGAAACACTGAGGGGGATCGAAAGGGGGCTGTTCTAGTGAGCAGAACAGCCAACAGCTCTAGCAGGACACTAACACAGTCCCCCAGAAAACAATTGTCGTTTTTTCCGTTCGAAAAGAGCTCCTCCCTAAGCCATCTACAGCCCAGCTCCTCTCCACCATATGTGCCTCGTGGGAGTGCATAAATCTTTTAATTTTCTTTTGCAACCCAACCCAACCCAACCCAACCCAAGTTGTCCATTGCCTCTCTCCTTTCGCACTCAGTCAACCACATTAGTACTCACCACACGGCTACAAGTACAAGCCGTCGTGCCATCTCCACTTTCGCCAACCACCACAACAGCTCCTGCCAATACTGGCCTGCTCACTCATCTTTTCCCCTCATCGCTTTAGCACCGAAATCCCAAGGGCGTGATTATCGCACAACCCACCAAGAGCCCAACAACGCTACTTACCTCAACAGAGCAGACTTAGTGGAACCTCCGACAACCGTCTCCACCACGACGTAACACGCCACACATACTCACCCACACAACCCCCCACACCGACCATGCTAGCCCGCCGCCTAGGAGCGCTTGCCACCACCACCACACTGTCCACTAGCGTGTCGAGAGCCGCCTGTGGATTGCGCAAACCCAATTCCGCTTGGGACATATATAGACGGGCCGTGTCCCCGACTTTGCTCTCCACACCATCCCAGAGAATGCCTTTGGTGAGTATGATTGAGGACAAGAGGGAGGACTTGGGAGGAATTGGGACGAGGGAATTGGGGGAATTGGTCCTACTTATACATTGAGTGGATGGCGACACAGACACAAACGTTACACCACGCTTGTGATGTATAACTACCCCACTCAGAACAGGTCGGAACCACGGTCAGAACTAGACGGTGGTGACAACCAGAAAGTGAAGGGGTGCTGTGGACACACGCGGAGCTCAATTTAATGGCACCAGCTGCTTCCATTGACCCCCACGCTGCGTACTACTCATGTGCTCTGCCGGCTAGCTACCTACCCTTGCAGTAGCACCACAGGACACAGGTAATAGTACGCACAAGTAGTACGCATCTACAGAGAGCCCCCCACTCGCTCTAGCGGCATCCCCCACTCGCAACCGATAGCACCTCATCACCCCCACCCCCCCCACTCCAAGCTACGAAGCTCATTGAGTCAGCCCATAACCCTTCTTCCCTTCTTCCCCTCGCCACTCAATTGAGTTTGCTGTCAACCGACTATCATACTAACCCAGATTACTATTTCCGCCGCCCTGACTGAGGGATTCAAGAAGCACGAGGTCGTGCCCGACGTGATCGACGAGTTCGACCCCAACACCCTCCTCGAAATCACCTACGGAGGAGAAAACGTGGTTGCCGTCGGAAACACTCTGGCCGTGGCCGACACCCAGCACAAGCCCTCCATCCACGCCTCCTTCCCCAAGGACACCGAGGGCTCCTACACCCTGGTTCTGACCGACCCCGACGCCCCCTCTCGAACCGACAACAAGTGGTCCGAGTACTGCCACTACATTGTCTCTGGTCTCAAGCCCGGCGTTGTGGCTGAGGCCGAGGGTGCCGCCGTTGAGCTCGATCTGTCCAAGGGCAAGGAGCTCATCCCCTACATGGGTCCTGGCCCCCCTCCCAAGACCGGCAAGCACCGATACGTCTTTGTGCTCTACAAGGAGGGCTCCAAGTCTCCCGAGGCTCCTGCCGACCGACCCACCTGGGGCACCAACGTTCCCGGCTCCGGTACCCGAGAGTGGGCCAAGAAGAACGATCTGACTCTTGTCACCTCCAACTTTTTCTTTGCTCAGAACGTTGAGCAGTAAGCGCATGCATTGCGCCTACCGTATCATGTGATCTATGAATAAATTAATGTCTTTACAAGTATGAGTACAGTACGAGTAGTTACCAAGTTTTTGGGCGTTGCCCCCAAAATTCGTACAGTGCATGTAACGCTGGGAGGTTCAAACCTTAAACGAAATAAGCTTCCACTTATCTCTGCACGAACCTATCGCGGAATACGTCGATATATGTCGGCGAATAGGCGGTAGAAAGGGTTGATTTTTTGTCAACACTCTGGTGACAGCGTCAATATCACGTGTATGTATTTCCAGCCCGAAAAACCCACCACAACCCCGAGTTCAGGCCTTCCCCTCATTTCGATGGACTGCAGCAATGTAAAAGGCTAACTTTTGACAAGACATACCATGCCATGTACGGCTTGCCTAATCGGTTATCGATATTTGCTCTCAGTTGCGTTATCTGGCTGTGAGGGTTTGGTGGAGGTACACAGATACGTTTGTTTAGTTCGGTTATCGGAGTATTTCCAGCCGGCTCTCGGCGCTCGTTATTCTATCAATCTATTAATGTGATGCTATTTGATACGATGCTAATGGATGGACTGTGGTTGTGTTAACGGGAAGGGAGAAGTTGCTGCTGTTGATGTCAGCTGCGAAAGCGACATCAGCTGCTGCTGTAGACTCACTGCTGTAGACTCGCTTCGTTCGTCTACTTCGTTCGTCTACCGTCTAGTGCTTCATTCCAATCTTGTAAAACTTGAGCTGCTCAAGAACAATGTAAGTCAGAATGGTCTGGGGACCCAGTCGGACAAACGAGGGCAACCAGCCTCGGAACATGAACAGAGGACCCTCCTGCTTGAGCGCCTTGAAGAAAATGGTAAAGGCCGAGTCCTTGGAATGGTGGGCATGTGCGTTCATGATTCGGGTCTTGACGACATCAACGGGAGAACAGACGGTGGTAGCCATGAGGCCGGCCAGAAGAGATGCCGAGAAATGCGTCGCCTTCTTGTCGGGGTTCATTCCAAGGTGGTTGACCAACAAAGCCTTGAAGGAGTCGTAGGAGACCATCTGGGACGAGGTCATGAGAACTCCACGGGTACAGTTGGGGCCAAGTCCACGGAACATGGCCCGCACTCCCTCTTCTCGGTACATTCGAATGAGTCCGTCAAACGCGTGTTTGTAGTTTCTGCGCTGGTCCTTGGGCAAAGACTGGTCGTTCTGCATTCGAATGTTGATGATATCGGCCGGGTTACCCACGATACCGCCACTGATGCCGGCAATGACGGAAATGGGCAGCAGCACGTACATGGGCGGGTTCTGGTCTCGTTTGTGGGGGTTGTAGTAGTAGGGTGCGACTTGTTCCTTGAGATACTCGTACATTCCAAACCGCATGGTGGAGTAGGTGGAGAGACGCAGCATGGAGGCTGAGAGACCCGAGTAGACGCCCGTGATGCCCTCGTGCTTGACGACGTTGACGAGGGTTCCGAAGAGGCCCTGGCCTCGGGTTTTGGCCGTTTGAAGCCGCACCTTGGCGAGATCAAGCGGATGGGTGAACACGCCGGCCACCACCGATGCAAATCCTCCGTACCAGAACGGGTAGTGGATTTTCGCGGTGGCGGGCACCTGTGCGAGAGTCTCTGAGGGTTTGGCACCGAGTTTCGACTCCATTGGCAGGTGTTTTTGTAACGTTGTCATTGTGTGTGAAGAGAGGTTGTGTGAAGAGTAGGTTGAGTGTTTGTGTGAGTTTGACTAGTTTGTGTTTGTGTGCGTTTGAATAGGTTGTGTGTGTTGAGTGTTCACGTCTGAGTCTGAGTCTGAATAGGCGAATCCCTTCTTGTACCGTGTATCGTGTATCGTGTCGTGTATCGTACAGTATCAGGTCAACCACGTTCTTATGTACCTAAAATATTTTTCCTTTTTTTTCCCGTTTTCCCTTTTGCCCTTTTATCTTTTAGTCACAGTTTCCCTTGTCCACACGAACCTTAAGGGCCAAACAGGCAAAAAAGCAAAGTGCGATATATTACGAGTTATGGGCGTTGCTAGGGGCTTCTAAACGAGATGAGTGATTTGTCCACGAGATACTCACGCCTCTTGGAGCTTCTGACATCGTTATTGTCGTTGTTCCCTTCTCTAACAACCGTTTTACGAGTACAGCACTCACACTGTGTCTGCCCTTCTCTTCAACTCAAAAAACAGCCGCGACAAACATCGGAGCAATCGGCGTCTTCGGAACATAACGGTTTGGGGGGTGGTAATGCACACTTGTATAATTGGCTGTATTATGAAGAGGATGGATGGAAATGAGTCCACGTGATGAGGCATGTGGAGGCATGTGTTTGAGCACGTGACTGACGGAAAGCGAGTATGACTAAGCGCGACTAATCGAAGTACCACTACTCCGTACCAGGCACAGCACGTTACTGCAACACTCTACACAGGCACACTCAACACTCCAACCGTTAACCTTAGAATGAGACATGTGTTTAAACTAAGACGAGATTTGCAAGCGACGGATAATATTGCCCACTCGGCGAAACCCAAGAACGTCTCCAAAAGTCGCTGTGGGGGCCGAAACACAGTGAATCTGACTCATTTCGGCTCGCGGAAACGTGGGGTACCAAACCGTGACCCCACATAAACGCTACTTTGAGAGCAAGTCGAGATCCACAGACCCGTTGTGGACCTCTTGGTGGAACCCGTGCAGGACAAATGTACGATACGGCAAAGATGACCCGGGGTAGGTAGGTCGAGAAACAACCTGGGGTCACATGAGGAATTGGAGTCACGTGATTAGTGGGTGGGTAGCCTGGCCTATCGCAAAAAGCTACAACGTAAGGAATTGTTGACTTTAATTAGGAGTAGTGAGGAGAGCAAAACGGTTACTTGAGCTTCAACCATTTTACTTAGAGTGAGGTTTTGTTACATGACTCAACCCAACTAAAAAGAATAGGTGTAGCCAGCTCACTCAAAATATCTTCTGTGAATCTGAAATCTGTTGTATGGAATAAAACCTGCTTACATAATTGCTGTCCAATAACCAGCTCGTTCAGAGCCGAATGCTCTCTTTTAAAGGGTCAAAAACCCGTGCGGCTTGGTGTAGCTGTAAAAACGTAATGGGAAATTTGCTCCTTGATGGACTAACATTTGTGAAAACCGTCTAGCTGTGAAGAGCAGCGTTTTGAGATCATTTTGGTGCTGCTTTTATCATGGTAGGAGTCGTGCTCGATGCGTGACGGTGTTGTGATGACTTGTCGATGCTCGGTGAAATTCAAAATCGAGAATCGCGTATATTCAGGAATATTTGTACTGACGAGGGTACACATTTTTGAACCATTCGAATCAGTTAAAGATGAGGAGTACATTGAAATGTTTTTAATCGTTTCTCGCCATAGTAAATTATCACTCTCGAGGCTGTCAAACGTGAACAGACGATAGTCATGATTCACGGTGTTCGACGAGGTTCATACTTATGCCGTACTATAGCTCGTTAAAGAGCATATCGTTAATGGTAGTCACTTGGGTCACGTAATTGGACAAACGAGTCAGACTGAGGTATTTGTTTGCTCCATTTAGTCAGCCCCAAAGTTCCAAATGATCACCCCTCTTAGAATGCCGTTTCTGGCAGAGTGAATGAGGCTGCTAAGCGAGACTTTATTCGAGACGACGAGGCTGTAAGCGAGACACCAAACTGAGGGAGTCTTTTGGGGACAACAATACGGGTACAACGGGTACACAGTTGGTACATGAAGTGGAAAGAAGCACGTAGACGTGTCCGTACTCGTACTCGTGCACCAACCGCAATGAACACACACATAAAACCCCATCGAATCTGCAAATGCACTTGTCTCAAAGAACAAGTACTTCTACAAATGAGAGTAGGAGGGGACACTCTTTCTAGTCAACGAGCCAGCAGGGCAGAATGTGAGAATCCGCAATTGACTTGGATGGACCTATTTGGCTAACACAGTCACTCACCACCAGGGTGTATATGTAAGCGGCTGAAGAAGAGCGAGGTGTAGGTCTATAGTCAGGAATAGATGTTTCAACAGAATCAAAACTACAAGTAGCTACACCACTCTATCGTACTCAGCATTCTCTGATGGTTCGAATGATGAGTACAAGTTCGTAAATACACAGGTTTCTCCAGAGTCAATATGCTCAAGTGACTGTACCACCAGTGAATAGAGCAGTAATAGCCAGAGAAACATGAATATGAGTATGACGGAATGCTCTGTGAGTGCTTCAAAAAGCTGATTTCGTGCACATCCTGTATCGTGCGATAGTCAGAGCACTGCGACTCTTGAAAGTGCAAGAACTCACTCAATGTTGACGAAAATGGCCGAAACTGAACAGGTTACGCCAAACCATCTGACTTCATGTCCTTTTCAAATTTCAGCTCATTCGGAGTTCTGGAAACCGCCTTTGAAGGGTATCGTGCCCATTCGTGCGGGAATGACGATTACCGAAAATCGGCCAGAGACATCAGAAAAGAACAAAAATGGTAGTGTTGGATAGAGCAGCTTCTTGCGGTCATTGTGGTCAAGTTTGTATGGGGTCTGCAAATGAAGGAGCGGAGAATGGAGCCACTGTTCACTCCGGACAGTCTTATAACTCTGTCCATATCATTGATTAACTGGTAATAGACGAAGAGCGACGATTCAAAAGACCGAGACAACCTGCCCACCTCCAAGCTTGCCAACTATAACAGAACTCCCTCTAGCGATGAAACCAGTCTGTAATTGTTCTTAGGCCACGTCTCTCCATCGTCTTTCTAAGCAGCTTTCAGAGTCTTCTTCAGCTTTCAGACTTCATCTTTCAGAGCATCCTTCCTCCTTCCCCCTCCCCCTCATAACACATCATTAATAATCATTCAATATATAGTCATTAGAAGCGTCCACAGTTCACTGTATGTTAACCATAGACGTTGTTGGAGTAGTCGTCCTCAAAGCTTGGAAAAGGGCGCGCTACTCCTGCTGGAACATTCCCATCTGCTCCTGGAGAGGATGGGTGGGAATCACACCGGGAACGCCACCCTCCATGTGATGTTGGCCCTCTTCCAGCGACTCCTGCAAATACTCCTCCTCCTCCTCGCCCATGTACATGGCAGCAGCAGCAGCAGCAGCGGCGGCAGCGGACTGGGTCTGTCGACTTCGCGCGCCGGGAGGCAACGTGGCCTCTTCTCGAGGCACAATGTCAATCAGGAAATCAAACATGTCCGACCGCTGTAGCGCCGAGGCAATGTCAGACCGCTGCAGCGTCCGTCGTTTGTGTTCTTCGGCATGGATCCAGGCTCGCATCGACAGCTCGGTGATGAAAATATCACAGCCCTTGGCAAACAGGATGGGCGCCTCGGCCGAAATCATCTTCACGTCCTCGTCGGCCTTCATGACCTTCTTGATACGCGCCAACGGCAGCTGATGCACCTTGAACTCGTGCTCGTCGTGCTCGATACTGCTGATGATCTCCTGCCAGTATGCCAGCATGATGCTGCGGTAGTGGCCCGACAGACCCTGCGCCACGTTATTGAACGTGCCGGTCATCTGATCCAGCCCATTGTCGGCCGGTCCTCCGGCTCCATGCTCTCCATGAGGATCGTGTTCGTGTTCGCCCTCCACGGCTCCCTGCTCGTACTCCATCATCCGGTCGTACTCCAGATCGCCCTCTCGCTCTTCAATGTATCCCTCGGGGTTTTCCATGGCTGTTGCTGGTACGTAGTGTACGTTGGTGTGAAGATGTTGTTTATGTTTCCTGTGCTGATGTTGGTGGTGATGACTCTCGTCTCTTGTCATGCATGTCCAAAGTTTCGAAAGAAATCGAGATGGCCATAACACGGGAAATAGCAGAGATATAGACACGGAGACAGGTTTGTTTGAAAGATAAAAATGCCAGCGTCAGATAAATTACTTGAAATTTGCCCTTTCACAGCCAAAAACACGAAATACAATCCCCGACCAAATCACGTGGGTCTACATTTCTGCGCTAAATAAGGTTGATATTTTGAAAGCAGTCTTACAGATTTGAAACACGTTCCTGACAGTCAAACCCCGCTCTGGCATCACAGTGGCAAACAATCGAGCAGATGAGAAGGTCAAATTCGCGTTCAAGACCGTTTAAATCCTGTAAAATCCGGCCGAAATACAACCCCAACCCTGACCACATTGAGAAATTTCCTACACAAATGCAAACCGTAACCTTATTCCCAATTAGGATGCCGAATTTGGTGCTTAGTCATTCGGTGTTGGAGATGTTGAGGTAGATGACAGGGTTGAGTGAAGGGTGTACCTGGTAGTGATGTTGCAAATTCTGTATAAGCGAAGCCACTGAACTTAGTATTTGTACTTGTAGTGTCAAGGAAACCTATACAAGCATTGTTAGCTACATCGTCTTCTATCGTCTTATCCACTGGAGTGTTCTTCTACTAATGCTGTGATCGAAAAGGTGTTGTCTTCTAGACGACCTCACCAAATCCTTCTCTATATGTCTATAAATAGCGTCGTTATTCCGTCATCACCATCACCACCGCTTATCAACGACCTTGGTAACACAGTCAAATAAGTCCAGAGGGGGCAAGCCTCCGTTGGTTTGGTACTCCTCCTCGTATCCATCATCGTAATCGTCGTCATCGTAATAATAGTCCTCGTCGTACCGCTTGTTCCTCTGTATCTTTTTCTGAGCAGCTCTTTCAGCTCGCTTCACTTTTTCCCGTGCTTCTCGACGTCGCGAAATGGCGTCTGTAAAAGCAACCAGAACTTCAGGTTCCACAATGTCGGTCTTTTCCCAGTCGATTTCAGCCAAAGAAATCACAGAATCTGTCGACAAATGCTCGTATTCCGCGTCTCGCTTCATCTCCTTGGTCACTTTGGCCTGAGTAACCGCCTCTATAGGAACAGTAATCAAGCCCGGACTCTTGTCCAGAGTTCCAAAGGCTGTCTGCAGGATTTTCGAGTCCAGTTTCGACAGATAAACGTCCTCTCCGGCTGTTCCCTGATAGTAATGTCTCAGACGAACAGGTCGTTTCATGTGGTTGGGAATGTGAGACACAGTGGGAAACTGAGCCTTCAATGCAGATCTTTTCTTGGGAGACACGTAGAAGTCACCCTTGGGTGTATGTGCATAGACGTCTCCCTTAGGTTCTTCAGTCTCCTCCTCCTTCTTGGCCTCTTCTATCGTATCTTCTTCCGCCTTCAATGCTTCACTCTCTTTGATCTTGTTCTCAACCAACTGAACAACCTCAGTAACATGGGCTCCTGAGAAGGTCTCATCATTATGGTCCAGAATCGTCTCAGCCTCAATCGCACGTTTCAGCGAGCTGAAATAGCCAACCAGAGCGTCCCGATCACCCAACAGGTATCGTGAGCTCTGGAAGCCCTTCTGGGTATGGTATGGAATAGCGTCGGAAGATGTAGCAGACGTCTCACAGTTGTTGCAATCTCGAACAACAGCACAGTTGCCCGACACTCGAACCTTCATCTGCAGTTCCAGATGACTCTTATCATCTTCACTCGGCTGCTGCTGTTTGTCGTCCCATAAAACAAACTTGCCGCGAGAAACGTCGTAGTCCTTGTAGACACATGAAGGACAGGTAACTTCGTTCTGAGTCGAGATTTTGTGCTCCAAACGACCCTCGCTGTGTTGCGACAACCGACACAGACAGGAAATGCAAAAAACATGGCCACATTCCAACATGTAGGGACCCACGGGCTCGGGATGTAGACATATCGGACAAGGCGATTTCTGCGACGGGTGCAGTCGCATCAATAACACCTGTTTTGTAGTGGGAACCGTTTCTGGATCATCGATGATGCCTCTGTAGTCGCCTGACGGGTCTAAAACGTATCTCTTCATGGTGATGGAGGTGTGAAGGTGGTTTGAAGGTGGCGTTCATGCTGGATCGAGAAACGCTGCGTTCGTTTGATATTGTTCACATGTGCATGGTTTATGCATGGGGAAAATGGGGGCGTCTTAGTAAGCTGTTGGGGAGGGTAGTTATAGAAGAGAGGAGGGTACTGGTCAACAAATGATCGCGTTTTACATTTATTAGTTCTGTTATTTTCAACACATTCAATATACCCCATTTTAGATTGAATTTCCGGCTTTTAAGCGAACTCACAAATACGGTTATATTCTCATGCAGGTGACATGCACGCAAAGCCTACTGCAAAAAAAATATCGAGACAACGTTGGAACCCGGCATCACTTTTAGAACAACTGCAAAATGGCTCGAAAAAACCCCGTGCGAGGCGGCAAGAAGAACTTGGCTCCTCGAGTCGTCGAGGACGCCCCCGACAAGGTTCTCGACACAAAGAAAAAGCTGGAAGGAGAGGAGGCTGAGGAGTTGGTGGACGAGGAAGAGCAAGAAGACATGTCTGCCACCGAAGAGTCTGATGAGACCGATGTGAACGAGAAAGAGGATGCCAAGCTGGGTGAGGTTGACGGAGAGGGCAAGGGCTCTGATGATTCTGACGATGAGGAAGACGACTCTGAGGAGGACTCTGACGATGACTCTCAGTCTGACTCCTCCTCCTCTGGGGAAGAACTCGACTTTGACGATATCTCTTCTCTTCTGGACGCCAGCAGCAAGTTCCAGGCTTCCAGCGAGCCCGGAAAGTCGCTGGACGAAATCACAGAGTCGTACGCGCGTCTGCCAAAGATCGACGGAGGCGTGGAGTACGGCTCGGGCAGCCTGACCGACAAGGGGCTGATGAAGGAGGACCACTACGACTACTCCAAGGAAGACAACAAGAACAAGTTTGCATTCCGGGTGATCCAGGACCCCCAGCAGCTCAAGGTGGACAAGAAGAAGGCCCGGGACAGCACTGCGGGCGAAAAGTGGTACGGCATGAAGGCTCCCGACATGACTCCCGAGCTCAAGATGGATCTGGAGCTGCTCAAGATGCGAAACGTGCTGGACCCCAAGCGGTTCTACAAAAAGTCCGACTCCAAGAAGGACCCCAAGTTCTTCGAGATGGGCACCATTGTAGAGGGCAACACGGAGTTCTTCTCTGCGCGACTCACCAAGAAGGAGCGAAAACAGACGTTTGCCCAGGAGCTGCTTGGCGACGAAGACTCGCAAAAGTACTTCAAGCGAAAGTACGCCGAGATTGGCGACTCAAAGGACGTTGGTCGAAAGAAGCACTTCCAGAACCTCAAGGATCTGCGCAAGAAGCGTCGTTAGTTTTATTTATTTGCATGTGTCGTATTACGTCGTATTACTGTATAGCCCAATTAACATACATTGTTATAAACCGTTGTACGAGAGACAAAGCCCTTGTGGTATTACTGTACCTGCCCTGTCTGGGTGACAGTGGTGGACAAAGGGCTGATTGTTGACATTACGATCGACATCCGTTTTCTGAAGGTTGAAGGAACTCGTGCGTTGACGATTCAGCTCTACCGTACCAGTGTACAAATTCACGGTGCTGTCTAAGCTCGCTCCGCATCACCTATTCTCAACGTAGTGCTCGAGTTCAGAAAACAGCCGGTCTCTTTCGACTCCTCCTTCATCTTCGCTCCACTCGTCTTCCTCGGGAATCGACTTTTGCTTGTCCCAAGGCTTCCGCTGATCCTCATCGTCACTGGGCCCGTAGTCTCCCGCAAAGTAGTCGTCGTCCTTGGAGCTCCTGGTTGCAAATCTGTCGTCGAAAAACTCGTTGCCAAACCGAGGAACATCTGACGCCTCGCTGTCGATAGACGAAACCTCATCGTCGTCAGGGTAGTCGTTTCTGTAGAAATCCTCAGCTGTGTTAGACGTGATACTGGTACCATAATCACTGTAGGTCCTTCCAACGAACCCGTTGTATCACTGTTCAATCACTGCAATTCACACTCACCATTGGAATCCTCGTCGTCGGTCACTCCTGCAGCATCACTGTCGTCGTCGTCGTCGTTGAAAAGAAGCTGCTCATCGGCATCCAAAACACTATATTAACATCGGGTTCAATATTTTGCATCATAATCATCATTCATTAGTTCATCATCATCATCATCAGCATCGTAGCATATCACAAATTTACTCACATGAAACCAATACGTTGGCCCTCGTAACTTGTGGTGGCGGCGTTTCGGTGCCGGTAATAAATATCATAGACGTAATCCTCCACCTCGGCATCCGGATCCAGGGAATCCGCCAGAGGACCCTTCATCTGCGAAGATGATGCTTCGTCGGTAGTCATTTCGGTATCTTCTTCAATTGCTGGGGGCAGGTCCTCTGGAGTAATGACAGTCTTGCCAGCAGGCTCGTTTTGTTGGCTGCTGCTAGGCTCCATCTGTAAGTAGTTCTGGACCATGTCTGTGAGAGCAGCAGAGACTCCAGCATCACTGCTCTGGCGCCGTTTTTGCTTCTTGGCTCGTGGAAGCCGAAACACACGTCTGCTGTCGGGGTCGTTTTCGTCCACGGTCACGCTCTGGCGTCGTTTCTGGGTTCCAGCGCTGGCGCCGGCCTGTCGCATTTGCTCCTCCAGCAACACGGTATCATTCTTGGTTGGTTGTGTTTCCTCGGTTCCAGAATATGTGAACACTGTGTTAGAACCATTGCACGCATCTGACATATGCCATTGCTCTTATCCATGGTATCGTGCCCCATTGAATCGCATAAACCGTCATAGAATAATATGCGGTTCTGTCTGCATCACCACGTTGCGGCTAAACTCACCATAGGGATTCTTGTTGTTCTTCTTGAGACTGTCGACAACTGTTGTTAGTATGGGTCGTGAGAAGGAAGGAAAGCCATCGATTGTCCTTGCTACTCACGCAACGCCTGCAACGGGTCCTGGCCTCGCTTTCGCTTCACTCGCAGCGTCGTGGGCGGAGTTCGAATGCCATCAATCATCTTCTTAGTCTTGTCGCGTGTCTTGCAATATGCGTTTCCGTAACAACAGATTGATGGGGTCCTTAGATATATGAAGGTGTGGATGAGGTGACGAGTGTAATGTTGGGTGGTGACACAGAAACTATCGCTCCAATATATATATGCATGCATGTTTACCTTTTTCCCTTTTACTCTTCTCTTCTCTCCCCACCACACAAAACCCCAAACTACAAAAACATCCAGCGCTGCCTTCAGCCTGAGAAAAAAACCACAGACCCACCACATCTCGAAAACCCACGGCTACCCAGACTTTGCTGATTGTTGCTGATACCCATCTGCTGGCCAGACTCAGAAACATCACCGGTTTCTCCCATACATCAACTTTCCCACTGTGTAAGTACCCAGAAAACCTACCTCGACTTTGACTTCGCACACGACATGACAGGCGTGATGTGCCCACATGGAACACGAATCCACTTACTAACCGCAGCTGCTGAAGTGAGAACCACTTCCGCCTACAGACACCGACAACTCTAACGACAACCGCCACCATGCCCATCTCTCGAATCACCACGTTCTTCAACCAGACCCGGGACAGCCTCGACGGCCTCCGGCCCAGCCGAATTCTAATGTCCCCGGCCGCTTCCATGAAGCTCGAACACGATAGAGACACGGTGGTGGTCACCGGCGGCGCCAGCGGACTTGGCCACGAGCTCGTCAAGCTCCTGGCCAAGAAGGGCACCAAGCATATTTTCGTTCTGGACATCATCGAGCCCATCCCGTCGGAGCGAGTGGACAACGTCACCTACTACCACTGCGACGTCGGTAGCGAGGAGTCCGTGAACAAGATTGCGGCCCGGATCACCAAGGAGGTTGGTCATGCCACCGTGCTGATAAACAATGCCGGTGTGACTGTCGGAAAGACTGTGGGAGACTTGACTATGGAGGAGATCAACCGAACGCTGCGGGTCAACCTGGTGTCTGCATTCATCACCACGAAGGCCTTTTTGCCCGGCATGCTAGAACTCCAGCGTGGCTACATTGTGACTGTGTCTAGCGTTCTAGGCCACATGTCCCCTGCCAAGCTGAGTGTCTACGGAGCGTCCAAGGCCGGTCTGATTGCATTCCACGAGTCGCTGACCTACGAGCTGGGCGCCCCTTCGCAGACCACTCGGGGCGTCAAGACGATGCTTGTCACCCCCGGACAGATGGCCACTCCTCTGTTCGACGGCGTGCAGACTCCCAACGAGTGGTTGGCGCCTGTGCTGAAGCCCGCGGACGTGGCTTCTAAGATTGTCACGTCCATGGAGAAGGGCTCTATTGAGACGATTTCGACGCCTCTCTACACGCAGTTCATCCCCATTTTCCGGTCGCTGCCCTGGCGGCCCGTCGAGGTTGCTCGGCGGTTCTCGGGCATGGACCGGGGGATGGACACGTTCCGAGGCCGTCTCTAGATAGGCGCTTTTGTTTCTGGGATTTGCTTTTTGGACTAACTACGAACGTTGGGGCTTTCCTGTGTGTGGCTCTTGGGGGTGGGATGGTGGCTGGCCTCTTGGCCGGCATTATTTATAGACTGACTTGTGTCAGGTTAATTGAAAGTGACTAGAGTGAGTTGCGAGAGCGTAGCCGAATTAGAGTAGACGTGGCCTGTCTGCATGGGGATGGCTGCGGAGAACGATAACAACGGTGGGGAAGCTGATTGTTTCTGGCCGACAAGCAATCTCATCTCGTTGCACTAGTGGTCTCGTTGCACTAGTGGTGGATGCGGATGAAAGGGTTTCGAGTGCATCTGCAGTAGGGTCGTTTCTGTTAGTTTGACAGGGCAGTCAGATAACGCTCTGGCGGGTGGCAGGTGGGGGTGAGAGTGCTTCTCACGATAAAGGTCCAGGTCCAGGGAGACAGGCGATCATGTGTCTATGAGACCATGAGGAAGTCTCCGATGACGAAGATCTCCCATTATGCACTCACGACCAGAGGCTCCCATCTTGCAGCACATCGGGGTGTTTGGTGAGCGTTCCGCTAGACTCATGTAACGCTGCTACAGTAATTAGCAGCAGACAGGAGGTGATTGACTAAGGATGACTCAAGCTGTTTTCAGGGAGGGCGTGGAAATTGAGAAACCAATCAATGTCGAGATTGCATGTTTTCGGGCGGGTCTGTATACGAGTCCACCGTATAGCTGTCAAGTTGGCTGGGCGAAGACTTGTGTCAAGGGGAAAAGTACAAGTAGTACAAGTGCTCGTAATTTACCGGTAGCTGGTACACACAAAGATGGTCGCATCTGTCAGGCGAAAACCAGTACGTGCCCTGGCCTACAAGTGGTTAGAGTAAATGTTACGGTTCGGTTGCCGAGGGAGCTACTGCAAGATTGTGGCTACTGGTCAATGTGTCATTGCTACGGACTGTGAAGATGCCAAGTGGAATGCGTGATTTACATGGTATTCGTACTGAAAAGGATTGGGATTGTTAAATCGTTCGAGTCATCAAAAGAGGTTGTGGAGCCCGTTACAGCGCGCCCAACAACTCCAGAGTTTCTGCCCTCTGTTCCTGGAAACAACTTGAGGTCTTGCACGCGCTTGTGTGTTACAGCCGCACCCATTGCAGACAAGAGAAGGAGGGACTACAAGAAGATGACGACGCTAGTCTTTATTATGTCACATTTAGTGTGTTTTGGTCCGGGTCAATCGTCTCTGGTCAGGGAAGGAGTCTGAATACATACTCCGTAGCGACTGAACAGGTATGTGTAGCATTACGAATCGGTACTTCACGACTACAAGATCTTTACGAGCTGCTTACTGTGTACCTGGTACACCCGTATGACTTGCAGAAACTGCAGACTCCTATGCCGTGGACTCTTAACAAGCCAGCAATGTACGCCCGCTATGTAAATACGCCATACGCCGTGTACTGGTTCAGAAATTGGACCATGGCCAAGACAATTGGAACGAGAAAGGAGAGTTTTTGACGGGCTTGTCATGGTTTGAAATCCACCGAGAATCAATCTACTGTTAGATGTTTTCTTTTCGGTCTATACGGTCATGTCATTAAGCGCCAGCCTGGAGCGAAACAAGCATGCCGACTAAAGCCGTATCATGGTGTGTAGTTGCACCAATTGAAGACGATCCGCAAGTGCTCACTCAATTTCGCGGAATGTGGTTGTGTACACCCCATTGAGTCGTAATGATTGCCGAGAGATGCTGACCGAGAGATGCTGACCGACAAGTGACTCTGTTCTCAAGCACCTTCGCAGTGGAGTTCGACGAACCCATCAAAACACGCCGGACAACCTCCACATCTCCACGTATCGCCGGCTGTGTCGCCCCCTCATGCTGTAGATCCCCTCAACATGTCTGTCAGAGCTGTCTGGGCTACCAGTGTCGTCTACCGGCCCCGTTTCCAACGTGGTCCCAATCAGCGGGAAAAAAGCAACCACCCTACAATTGTGAATTCGAAAGCCGCGCTACTGTACCAGGTCCCGAGACTTGTTCCGCGAAATGCAGCGGAACCTATCCTGCATTTACTTGTAGCAACCAAGAAAACTACAAGTTGTAGTGTGTTGTGCCTGCGGTGGACCATTTTCCTCCAGCTGCACCCCATGGGGATCTTCACAAACAGGAGCTACAGTACGGGTACAGTTCAAGAACGGCATCCAATCCCTGCGTAACAGGGTTGTGGTTGCACCAACACAACACCTCAACAAGGACACCTCCATAAATGTCCGATATATATATATATATATATATATACACGATTCATTTTGGCCACCGTCTTATGATAAATCCACCATAACCCCTGTCACCAATGCACCTCGGTAGACGGAAGCAGACTTGCCAATCCGACAACCCAGCACTTTGGGTTGCTATGGGAACTGCGCATGGAGGAGCACAGTGCAGGAGGAGATTGCAGCACTTTAGGACCGTCGACTATAGCGATAAGATTTCACCCCAAAGTTGGGGGTGGGTGTGTTTCCCTTCTCTCTCCTTTTTTCTTTTCCTGTCCATAGCAACAAAGTGTTAGAGAGTACAGTAATTGTCAGGCCGAGAGAGCAGCGAATGAGAGAGGGCAACCGATAATGAGCTTCCCTCCAAAAAATCAGTCCGTAGTTTTTTATGGTCTTTTTTATCCACTCTCCCTTTCCACACGCCAACTCCATCGTCTTAGAACGATAATCATGGCAAGACCCGGACAATTCGCGAGCTATACAAAAGCGGGAATTTTGGCTTTCATTTAATACCCTACTGCAAATACACTCTGAAACCTAATGCAAGAAGCATGAAGTCAAATTCAAAAATGGCCTACTCAGTGCACAGGCCCGGAGATTCTCCAAAACAACGGCCAAACATCATACGCAAGGCCAGCGTCTGCCTTTGGAGATTACCGCCGCTGTCAGGTGAGCCCGGACATGCCACCAACGAGTTCTACCAGTAACAACTACTGGCAACTATCCTTTTCAGTATCGAGACGAGCCGCTTCCCCATCAATATATGCCATTTATGAACTTGTCTATGTATACATCCCTCAACAGTATGTAAGTACTGTACCCTCTACGCATGCATATTACAGCAGCCAGACTATCTAACCGAGCATTTGCCTTTATCAAGAGCTATCTACAATGAGTACAAGTATCGTGCCGCACAACAAACATGAGTGTTGAGACAGAGAGATACCTTCGCGGGCCTCACGTGAATGGGGGGCAATAGGAAAGAGAAAGAGGCGTCCCCCGTGGTGACCCGGTCGGTAACTAGAGGTAGGAGAGTTCAACATGAACGAGTGTTTCACGAGGTTTGTGGAGCGGTGGCTGCACGTGCACAACCGCCGCCGAAATGAGCAACTTACTGTACATGAAGACAGATGCAAAAAAGTTGCGGTAAAGGGATAAAAAAAGGAAGCATGTGATAAAAAGAGAAATATGAATAACTTATGCGGGCCATTGGAGAGCAATGGCCATGACGACAATGATACCAATTGGGTTCCCGGGTCGGGGGAACTAAGTGGGGGGTTGGCCTGCGGGGGTGCAGGGGGGGAGGTTCTTGGGTGTTTGTATGGTTGGTGGACGGGAGTATGCTTTGAGAGAGGATGAGGGTGGTGGTGGGTGAGAAGTTCTCTGAAAGGAGACCGTTCGACCGTTCTAGTCGAGATCCGAAAAGAAACCGTCGCCAATTGAAATAGTCCTGAAGGAAACCGTCATCGCTACTCGCAATTGTCTGGTTTAATCGTGAAAGGGTGTTCCTGGAGGCGAAACCACCTCGGTGGTGTCTGAGGTTGTTTTGAGACGGCTGGTGATTGTGTTGATACGGTTGGCCAGGAACGAGTTGTCGAGGTTTCGCGGAGGGGAGATTGCTGCTGCGCCCACGTTGGCATCTGGCATGAAAGAAGTCGCAGCCTCTTGTCGCTCTTGCTGCTGATGCTGCTGCTGTTGATGCTGTTGCTGCTGCTCCATTCGCTCCCGCATGTTGCGTTCCTGCTGCTGTTTGGTCTGCATCATCGTTTGGACCCGTCGGTTCTCCAGCACCACCTGGATCTGGCCCAGCTCATTGAGCATGTTCTGCTGCAGCGCCTTGAGGTGCGGTGGCAGGGGTCGTCGTCGGCGGAACCGGTGGCCCTCGGCAAAGTGTTGCTGCTGGGAAGACCCTCCTTCCGAGTTGCGGTCGCCGTCGGTCTCATCCGACGTGGTGGACGCAGTGGTGGTGCCGGTGCCGGTGCCGGTGCTGGAGAAGAAGTTGGTTTCGTTGTCGTACTCCTTGCGCGTCTGGGTGGCGCTGGAAACGTCCGGCTTGACGCTCGTGTCGGTCACGTCCACAATCCGTGCCGACTGCGACGACGGAATGTACTCCGGAATCGCAAAATTGACTCTGTGGTTTCTCTCCTGTCGGGGAGGAGGTCCGCCAGCGAATTCGCTCTGTTCCGACGATGACTCGCCCTCCAGAACGCTGCTGGACTCGTTGGCGGACTCAGATATCGAGCTCTCGGTCACCTCCGACGCCGACGCTCCAGTCGTAGGGGCCGGGGTGGCGAATCCCTCCACGTCAATGGCACCTCCTGGTTGTTGTGATGGTGGTGGTGGTGGTGGTGGTGGTTGTGAGGCGGCGGTATTAGATGACGCTGTGGTTGTGGTGGCTGCAGTAGAGTCGTAGGTAGAGTCGCGAGAGTCGCGAGAGTCGCGAGAGTCGGTGGCAGCCGTGGTAGCCTCTGTAGGTCTATTCGCTGTGTTTGTGTCGGTCAATGTATCGGTGGACTGTCGTGTCGAGGCACTGCTGGACTGGTTGGACTGGTTGGACTGGCTGGTGTTCCCTGATGTCTGAGGAGCATTGTCGACTGCCTTGGTGTCAGCCTGAGTGTCGTGACCAACCATGACACCGCTCGATAGTCAATTGTGCGATGGAGTAGCGGTGGTTGTGTTGAAAGCAGCGGTCTTGTCTGAGTGCTTCTGGTTCCGGTTGGTTGTAGTGTCAGTGGTCAGGGTCTTGATCTCGTGGTTCTTTTGGTGGCCTCCGTGTTCGTTCCCTGTCCCTGAACAGCTGTCCATGTCGTTGGCTGGTCAAGAGGAGGAGTTTTAATGTGCCACCGAGGGTATGAAGCCGTCCGTAACGGGAAATGAATATGTGAGCGGTGCAAGCATGCGATCAATGAGGTTTGGCGAAAAACGCAAACGCTAACCTAGTGGCCTCAGCAGGTATAGTCTACCGGTACGGATACGACAGCAGGTTGTGTGAAACGCAAAATTGTCAATAACATTTGGAGAGGACAAGGACGCGGAGAAAAATGAAAAGTCTAGATGCATAATAAAAATGAAAAGTCACCCAACTTTAATGTTTCTCCAGAGGAGTGGTTAGTGGGTATTTGGTGGAGCACCACGTTTTTTGGGCTGGGCGGAGACTGCGGTAGTAAACAAGAGCAGTGCATCAGTCCAAGTAGTCAGGATTGGTAATTGCACCGTTCCGTGGACTTTCACAACGTGCAGGAGGCGATTTCGTGTTTGTTTGGAAAAAGTGGGGGCAAAAAGGGCAAAAAAAAAACGAAAAAAGAGACCTTTCGAGGAGAAAGACGAACAAGTGAGTTCAGTCACGAAATTCAGAAAATGCAGGAAATTCAGAATGAAGAACAGAATGAGACGTGTTACACGTACCGTCGTGGGTGGATTCACTATTCGCTTTCAGACTCCACCTACTACTCGTTTCTATTACCTGTAAGAATGTGATCTACACTGTAGTTACATCGTTGATGCTCTCATACCGTCCCCAATACGTGCTAAACATGGTCTCACCCTTCGATACATGTTACAAAGAAGAGACGTGCAGCAAATACGTGCGCCGAAGGTGTCCAGTACGCCAGACAGATGACCTTTGATATTTAGACAGACAGACGAACCATCAACTGAAGAGCAGGATACGCTTTGTGGAGTTCGAGGAAAAGTGAATTAAAGAAGAGTCGGGGCGATGGCAAAAAGAGGCGAAGTGGTTACGCGGAGGTGGCAAACATGAAAGGCGTCTTTCGAGGCGTTTCACGGCGTCGCAACATTCCGTTCCTTTACTCATACCTTTTGCCGGCAAAACAGCTCCTGCACCAGTCTTGGTATACCAAGCCAGTTTGAAAAACATCTAAGCGAAAGGATTTGTGTATCGCGTCTTTTTTCGTACTTGTGGTACTCGTGCCTGGTACATTGTTCGCTTGGCTGTCCGAATAAAGCAGCCGTGCATACGGGACATACGGCGACGAGCGTTATCGACGATTAGCTACCGAAAAATAAGCACTACAAGTAGGGGCGTGATTCAAAGACTATGGGTCGAAGAGCGAGTCGGAGATTGGTTTGAAGAGGGCGAATTCAGCTCCAAGCCGGATTCTATAACCTCTCCCAGTTGACATTTTCGCAGCTTTGTTGACAGTTCAGCTGAAGGCTCTCCATTACTGGTATCGTAGTCGTCCGCAGTCGTACACATCTTGCATATCTGCTCCTTAGGAGAAGCCGCCCGTTACGCGCTCGCGCTCTTAGACTCTTGCTTTGCTGCCATTGTACGACTTTACCGTATTGCTGAGAAGCCAAGTTTTTTGCATGCGTGCTATCGGGCCGGATCATGTGACCCGTGAGTTGGGTGTAGCAGTGTAGCAGTGAAGATCACCACTCCATGTACCTGTCGAACTCACTTGCACCTGTCAGCTGTTGAATCTCCATTTATATCCGTGGAGCGTTTGACAGCGTTTTACATCGTTTGACTGCTTTTGCAAGTACTCGTTCGTACTTTGGACTGTCTCTCTGGCCATTGGTGCACTTTTGTTGGGAGGGTTGGGGGAAAAAACATATTATTCCGGAACTATAACGTTTTTCAGACAACAAATGGGCTGTCCGAAAACGAGTATTGTAAGGGTTTTTGCATCAAAATGAACGGGGCATTATTCCCACTGACAAAGTTCTACGTGTACAAGTTCCTGTATATGTATTTTTCCAGCCAAGTCCACTGTACCAAGTGTACTAGGTACGACAGTCTGTCGGTTCTGTTTCTTCACTTTTGCGACTTGCATATGCTCTGACGCGCGCGATATTTGTATGGGGCAGTACATACGAGTGCGATAGCCAGCTGACCTCAAAAATCGACAAATCCCCAGCCTGCAGATTCAAACGAACCTCCGCGTCGTGAATAGGAATTACCTCGTCGTGTTTCGCCGTTTGCTCCTGTTACCGGTGCATTAGCGTCCTTTTCGCCGTTTGGCGTTTGACGTGTGGTGTGGTAGTTAAGCCTTGGAATTATACTCAGCGTAGCGTTGGACAAGATCTTCGTTTTTCGGGGAGCTAGGACGGGGTAGTTTTGCACAGTACCAAACACGGAGTAGTCGAACGTACCCCCTATGAGGACACACTGACACACTCTCTACTGGTATTACCTCTTTGACTTTCCGGACCGACCTGAAACGACATGCCACACGCACCAGCAGCCCAGCAAGGTGTCGTCCCCCCGCCTCTCTTGCTTCACTATACGTGTTCGGCCCTTTTGCGCGAGAATGGTGCAAGCACTGTCGTCGTATCCTAGATGGGAGGTTTTCCCGGCCTCACGGAGGTTTTAGCGAACGCTTAAGGCCAGATATACGGAGACCTGAGATGAGCTATACGGAGGCCCGGGGAGATAGGCGGGCTATAAATTAGGCGTTTGGAGGTTGTTGGCGGTAGTAACAGTGAGAGAGTGGTGTGGTCGTTGTCTCTGTACTGGTACCTGAATCACTTCCATTCTCCAACTGCCATTCTACAACACTATACTTACACCGTCTATAAAAAAACCAACCAATCATTACTCATACGCAGCAAATACAGCTACAGTACTGTACATGCTCGCTTGTGAACACCTAGAACACGCCCTCGGCTGTACCCTCCCACACAGCCGTACCTAGTTTGTTCGCCGACCCAAGGTATCGTATCGTCGTCCTTGTATGTGCGGTCCGAAGATCTGACAGTCGCTCTTGTGCATCACTAGACCCACCATATGCAACCGCGAAGGCACTAACCCACGTCAACGAAGCCCTGTGTCGAACCGTAATGGAGGTAGGGTACATTCGGAGCGTTCAACGACAGAGTCTGTTTGGCGCCTGGTGGCCCTTGTTGATCTCTGCCATCGGCTTTGCGGCTCTTCAAAACGCTTCTTCCGACATCCGCAGGGGTTTTGTAGAGCATAAGCATCTCCCTCTCTCCAGCTCAAAAATCCCAAAATCCCAAAATGCCTCTTTTCTCGAGTCCCGTTTTACCCTCAAGCTAAAAAAGTTAGGCCTTGGTCCCAGACAACCAGGGGCCCGCCGTATTCAAGCCCGTTTTTCCCGACTTCCAAGGCAACCCTGCAACCTTAACCAAATGGCGAAGTTTGGAAAATCGAGAGGCTGAAAACCGAGGGACTGGAAACGAGTAGCTGAGGGTTTTCGTAGGTGATGTTTCTAGTAATATTTGAGGTGGCAAGTTTTGTACGTCACGTGAACACACCAGAAAGTCCCTGAGCACGTGGCATCGTACACTCTCCTTCATGCACCTCCCCCATCTACCTCTTCATCACTAACAAAGTTCGTAACCCACCTTAGACCCACCGTATAGACGCGACAGCGGACCCATCTCCACGTCTGGGTTTCGTTTCTGTCTTGTGTTGAACCTTTGGGGGGCTCCGCATTCCCTTAGTCAGGTTTCGACGACATCTCCTTCACAGCCCAGACGCGTGTCTGTCCGCAGCTTAGGTGTAGAAGGAGGAGCCGGATTGAACGGGCCGAATCGAACCAACCCAGCTTACCCAGTATGAATGAATGGCTGTAAGTATCAGTACGAGTACGGAGTACGAGTATTTACAATATCGTATATCTGGTACCAATAGCTGTTGTAAGACATCGGCTCTCTGTTGTCGGACCCTGAGACGTGTTGTTGATGTGGGAAGCATACAATGTTTGACTGAGTAATTCAACATGGCATCGAAGGGCAGGGCACTACACCTGGTACACTCGCAGTCAACCGTGCTACCTCCAAGCTCACACATTTCGTGCTCGAGCTCGTACTCGAACTCCAGCTACTCCTCTACTCCTCTACTCCTCTACTCCTCTACTCCTCCACTCCTCTAACATCCCCCGCCACCTGGTACTCCGTACTCTATCTGATGCAGTCGGTGAAATTGTTATGATAGAAAACAGGTTTGGCATGCAGCATGGCTATACGTTGGGGCGATACGGCGTGGTGATAAATACGTGGCAATAGTCATACATTTCAGAAACGGAAACGAATCAAAGGAACAGCCAAAGAACGTATTCCTAAAAATGGATTCCGAATGTTGGAAGACAGGCGGTTTTACTGTGTTCCTCTCATGCCTACGAGGTCGGGTAACTGCCCCCCTTGCACTACAATCAGCATTGTCTACTCGTACTTTTACACACTCCCGCTGTCACCAGTTAACTAAACCATAACTATAATGGGGGGTCGTGTTCCTGAACCCCAATATCCGAAATCCAAAAACCGTATTCCTCTCTTTACACAACCCCCCAAAACCCACAACCATTTGATTAAAACAAAATAAACAGCACCTCCAGAAACCCACCCTCCTTAGTCAGCACCGCCACCGCCATCTGCCATGTCTTCCAACTGGCCCTGGGCGCCCAGAACCCGCTCCAACACCAACCCCGGCCGGGGCTCGTGGAGCCACAAAAAGAGCCCGTTCCAAGTCGACCACAAAATCGACCTCAACCAGACCGGCGACCTGTCCGACGACGATGCGCCTCCCCTGGCCAACCCCATTCCGTCGTGGCTGCTCGATGACTCCGACTATAAGGATCTCAAGCCCACGCCGGTCGTCACCACAAACTCAATGTTGTTCTCTGCAGCCAACCATCACCAAAAGTACAACGAGCAGCAGCACAAGCAGCACAACCAACACCACCCGGTGTTCCAGCAGCAGCCCATGGCCGTGCCCAACCCACCCCGCGTGCGCACCCAGTCCATCTCGGAGGAACTGGAAGAGGCCCGTCGTCGTCTACAGGAACTGCAGGTACTGCAGGCGCAGAGCAACGAAAACGCTCCCCTGGCCCAATCCTCCTCCGCCCTCTACGAGCCCGAGGTGTTCACCGCCGCAGACGCCCAGTGGGACGCGCCCATCCAGCACTCGTCCTTCAGTGCTCCGCTGTCCACGCCCTTCTGGGACCGTATCGCAGCCGCCACCTCAGAAGATACCTCGACGAATAACGTGAGAGATACCGCGATACCCTGATTGATTGTTTAACGTTGTAGTATTGCTAACCCAGAAATTCCGACCCCGGCTCAACTCCGTCAACTACCGGGTGCTGCTCGAAAAGAACCTCGAGTGCGACTGGTTCCTCATTGTCGAGAGAATCGTATCCGAGAACGACCAGCAGGCCTCCATCTTCCTGCAGCAGAAACTCAAGGGAGGAAGCGAAGACATCCGCGAGTCCATCATCGATTCGGTCACCAACCTGTGCATTCCTCTGGTCACCAACCGCTTTGGCAACTTCCTGGTCCAGCGAAGCATCGAGTACGCTAGCTCCCACAAACGGACGCTGCTGGTGAAGCAGATGGTGGGCCACATGAGCGACCTGTCGATCGATATCTTTGGATGCCACGTGGTGCAAAAGGCGCTTGACTTCACCGAAGACGAGGACCTCAAGCGTCAGCTGGTGGATGACCTGCTGGAGTCCGTGACCGACACCATCAACCACAAGTACGCCTGCCACGTCTGGCAGCGAGTGTTTGAGCTGGACAAGGGCATGCGATCTCCACACTTCATGCAGAGTGTGATTGAGTCGCTGCGAGGCCGATGGCTCGACATCTCGTCAAGCGAGTCCGGAAGCCTGGTCATCCAGACCATGGTGCAAAACTGCACCTATGAGGAGCTGGCTCTCAACAGCGCTCTCGACGAGATCTCTTCTGCCGTCAAGGCCCTGGCAGTCTCGCGATGGGGCAGTTGGGTCGTGCGCCAGCTGTGCAGCATGAACGGGCCTGGCGGCGACGCCATCCGCAGCCTGGTCTATGAAGAGCTCTCGCATGACCTTTCCACCTATGGACTGGACTATTCGGCCTGCAGAGTGTTGGAGACCATTGTGCAGCGTGATGATGGTAAGGACGGCAACGGCGCTCTGCGAAAGCGCTATGTTGACTGGCTGGTGAAGGGGTCTCGGCCGCCTCTCATCAGCCTGGCGCGTGATTCCAATGGCCATGTCATTGTCGTTGCCCTTCTGCAGTCCGGGGTCAAGGAGCCGTTGGAGAGTGTCATTCGCAAGAACTACGTGACTCTGCGCAGCTCCAAGTTTGGCACCAAGATCTGCCGGATGATTTAGTCATCAACTAGCGTTTGTAATGAATGAGGATAGCTACAAGAAGAAGGATCGCTGTCGCTCTTTGTCTCTCTCTTTTCAGTTCCATGCTTGTGTGCCTTTTGCATGCTTCACCATGTAAGTTTTAATGTTTGCAGCTAAGAGCCGGGTGCAGCGTGGTTTTGTGATTCTCGTCTTGGTCTTGGTATTATCGCTAAAAGCATCTGCGCACTTATTGATACCAAAAAAAACTCTCGTGCTATCATTTATCGCTTTATGTCTATGATATCTCTGGGCACTGGTACGAGGATGTGGGGGGAAGAGGTTGCAGGTTCAGGGGAAGTGTGATGTAGCGAATTGTGAGAGCAGATGGCAGAGCAGAGACTCGGGTGGCAACTATAATTAGTACTGTTTATTGAGCTCATGACGTGTTCTCTCCGCCTGTATTCCCCTCTCCAGCTCGTTTGTTTACATCGACATGCAAAGTGTCTGTACAGCCTGGAATGCAGGTGTGGGCACACCATGGGATGTCATAACCGAGTGGCTTTCACCAGTTGGACACAGGGATGCAACTTGGCATGTTTTTGGAGGGCTTCCAGAAGAGATGGTCATTTTTGGCCGAGGCTCTTGTTCCGACAGGGCCACAATTTGCTGGACCTCGATAACGGCCACTAGACGCGATGAGTTGGAAGGCTTGACAACGAGCGGGCAACGTTAGAAATCACCTGGTGAGTTCATAAATGGATAGCTGGAGGCGACCAATATATAAGTGCTCCACAAGGACTGAATCTCCGTGCCGGTCATATGAGCTCTTGTTTCGCGAGTTAGGTTTTCAAATATTGTGGGCTACTGCTTTTCGATGAAACATCATAGAGTCTGTGTAGTTGACAAAGAGCTCCAGCGGTCGTTGTATCTCGGCTGCTGTCGTAATCGCGTATCCAGGTGCTCTTGCACTGGCTGTTTGTATGGCAACTGACCTTCCCCATGCTCTGATCCGGTGAGACCATGTTTCAAACAGGACTCCACAGTCGACAGAACTTGTTTAGTCGGCGCAAAGAATGAAGCATTATATTATCTGCGTCTAGACGTTATTTTAGCGGACAATATTGCCGCATACGTCTCGCCCCGTTGTTCTTTTACGTTGCAATTAATGTAACACTATCTCCCTACGTAGAAGCAGGTGGCCGAAGCCTGATGAGCTTTAGGGGCATGAGAGGAGTTGGGAGAAGTTGAGGTCATGGTCAGAGATGTTTGCTTTTCAGGTCGACCAGGTGTCTTCAGCTCTAGCTTACGACAGAAACGTCTCACCGTTCGTAACACTCTCCACTCTGTGCAAGACACTGGACAGAATCTTGAGATTGCGTAACAAGGGGATCTAATGACAGCGTCGACAAACTAGTCTTGCAGCCTAATTGTCGCTTAGTGTCTCTTTATGTGGCACAAGCCTTTGGGCGAAATCTGTGGGGCGGTCTGCGAACAAAACACTCATGTAAAGGTCGCGGCAGAAAAAGACAAAGTGGTACGCTTGTGCTGCTACTAGTACCAACTTCTGTAATTGTGGCGCCTCTGTACACTTTCCTTTTTGTATATTGTACACTTTGTCTTCTCCATTTGATCTGGTTCGGGCGGCATAATGATGAAATGTTGGGGTTTTGAAATGGTCTGTCCAAGTTTAGAACTGTGAACCAGATATCTGAGCACAACAAACCCAGGTCGAGAAACCGAGACTTTGAGAAATTAGAGGGAACAAAAACCACAAGTCTAGTGCCATTACTTTCGCCACAATCCGTTGTTTTGCCGTGGTTCACTATATGTGCACATTTCTGGGTGGATGTGTATATTGAAGTCTGGGTGGTTGGGTGCAACACCTTTCGAAAAATCGCATTCTGTTAGTTCAGAAACCATGGCGAGTTCAAAATCCACATAAACGGGATTCTAATTTCATTTTCGGGAACTATTGGTGTTCCTTCGATGGACGGCGTTAATTTTTTTGTCCACCTGAAAGCACGCGCATGCACGGCCAACATGAGCACGGCCAAACCACACTAAAATAGACCGATTTGGACATGACAAAAATGGGGAGTTCTGTATCTTGAAATATTGAGATCTTTGGTGCCAAATTCATTTTTGCAGCTTCCTCTATGTATCGCGTGGGTTGGTGTTCAACGAGTTTGCCCATCCCATTAATGTCTCTTCTGCATCCTTTATTATTGGATCAAATTAGAAGAACTCGATGAAAATGGTCAGCCGCGTGTCTAATGGTAAACATCTCCGTGCAGCAGTTCCTTTGTCTTCTCCACATCAACGCCTCTTGCTATTCGTCAGTTTCGCGACTCCTGGGTTCTCGACCAACAGCTCGAAACTACTTTACGATTGTGTACGTGATCATGGCAAGACCTTTAGTGACAGGAGGAGTTACTATTAGTGCTCTCTTAAGTCACAAAGGTTCTATGCCAACAAACAAAAACCCTTTTGTAGCCATAGACCTACCACACTAGTGATGTTCAATTCTCAGCTTAGTCATCGACCCATCACTCACCTTGAAGACGTGAAGACGTCTACACTTCGTTAGCCTTGTCATAAAATAGCATGTGCACAAACTGATGAAGTCTCGTCTGATCTTTCTAGTAGCCAGAGCTATTCACCGTCTCCATCTCACCAAGCTATGAAATGAGAAGCTATCAATGTGTATAGCCTCGGCTACCATTACGCACTGGACTCGATCAGGTTGATATCTAACATATACAAGCCACTTCAAAAGCTCTTCAAAAATATATGAGATTGTTCCTACTTCGATACCTGCTCTGTAACTACATTCTGATCTCCATTGGCACAACTCCACCCCATAAACATCAAAATCATAATCCATTTATACTAAGTCCGTTAAAGTCCGTCGAGAGCTTTCAAGCTCGTGACATAATCCATGGCGTAACCGAGCTAATCGGATTGAACGCCGGTGCAGAGAGTCACCTCCACTCCGTCCGTCTTGTCCTTACCAAGAGGCACCTCCTCGGTTCGAGTGTCGTACTCAATGTTGGGGTTGCCCTTTCCGGGGTACTCCTTCTTCTTCTCGGCGGGGGTCAGGCGCACGTACTTGGCGTACTCGGGTGCTCCGGGCCAGTAAATGTTGTCGGCTGTGATGACCGTTCCGTACTGGACCAGGCCCAGCTCCTCGGCCTTCTGCAGATCGGGTACGTAGAGGTCCTTCCAGTGGTCGATGAAGAAGAAGTCAATCTTGGCGTGGTTGTACTCCTCCTTGAGTCGCTCGAGACCCTCGGCGGCAGGTCCCACGAGCACGGTGACCACGTCTCCCAGGCCGGCGAGAGTGGTGAACCGCGACGTCACCTTGGCGAAGAAGGGGCTCACCTCCAGCGAGTAGTAGTGCACCTGGTATCCGGGGTGGGTCTGCTTGAGCTTGTGGGCAAAGGCAATGGCCGAGTATCCACAGAAGCCTCCGAGCTCGACAAACGTGTAGGGCTTGTTCTGGGCGATTTCTTCCTCGACCACCTTTCGCTTGGCGGGGCCCACGGTCATCAGCGCGTACTTGCCGTCCTTTTTGTGCTGCTCCTCCTCGAACTGGTCAATTGCGTCGAGCAGAGCCTCGGGGTTCTTTTTGAACTTGGCCAGCTCCTCGGCGGGCAGGCCGTTGATGTGGTCGTACAGCAGTTGCACGGGCTTCTCCCAGTCGTATTCCTTGTAGGTGCCTGACATGATTTGTGTGAGTTGTGTGGTGTAGTGTTATTGAGTGGCGAAAGTCTCAGTCGTAGGGAAGGAGAGGGCCACGTTTTATATACGTTATTATGGTTCCTACTGCTGCGGGCTCTGACAAAGAAACAAGACTGCACGGCACTATCAGATCCTGCATGAACATCAGGAGGGGTGAGGGAAAAGAAGGGAGGCTGGAAGGTAGTTGGAGCTCCATATTGGCGGGGTTTGGTACTGGCAAATACTCAATTGGGTGTGGAAAACCGATTGAAGTACTTTCCCCCGCTCCAAATCGTCCCAAACACCCCTTATCGTGCTATGAGGCAATTGAGGCTATCGCAGTGTCTGGTGCGATGGGGGGGTCGTTTAGGCTCCGATTGCATGACGCCACTGCAGACAGGACGCTCTCAAGGGTGGCCGATAAATCCGTAATTTCCGGGTCTTTGGAAGGTGGTCATGGAGGGGGGTGTTACGGCTCCAAATGGGCTTGATTAGACTACCGTCTCTCAAGAATTGTTTGGCTTCTTTTTTCGGACGTTTTAGACCTTTTCCGGTCCGTTTTAGACCATCAAATACCATCCCCAGCAGCTGCTCCAGACTCCGATGGTTTTCGACTAACCGCTCACCTTCAAACTAAAAAGGTCGACGACTGAACAATGAAACACGACGGGTGACTGAAGGAGCCGGGTGACTAAATGTAGGTCAGTGGAGTCGAATCGTATACGTTGTGCGGAGAAAGACTTTTCCACGTGGAGGCTGGTGGAAACAGGTCTCTCGTCAACCTCTTCTGTCGTCCTCTTCTGTCGACGTCTTCACCACGCTCTCCAACAAAAGCAATTACCAATTAACCCGTTTAGTATCAATTAACCCGCTACAGTCCGTACACTCTCCATGGAGTGTTGTTTCTCCGCATGAATAACCTACAGTACAAGTCGTACTCATACAGCAGATTCATAGTCGCCCAAACGGCGGAGTCCGTGCAAATCATGAGAGCTAATCTTGCAACGATCGACATATATATCCGGAGAAGATAAATGGAGCAGACAGAAACGTGACTGGAACGTGATCGAGCAGTTTAGCGCGAATTCATATGACCCAGGAGTAGAGAAAACGTGATCATACACTGAGTGTTATAGGAGAAGCAGAAAAGGTCTCTTTGTATGGAACGACAAAGAATGCCACGGGGTACCAAGCGACCATTACTCTTACCTGTGTGGACGTTCTGAAACCTCAACCCCAACGACGGTAATCTCCTTACAGTTTCCCTGGAACTATCTCTTGTTGGAGACACTCAAACGTTGGAGACACTGTCAAACACGACCCTAAAAGGTGGGCATGTCAAATGGGTAACTGGTGCAGATTCAAAGAAGGGCTACAAGTATGAAATGTGTGTCAGAACACACAGGTAAACAACCCGGCCCACGTGATCCGTGCTGTAAAATTGTATACCTGTTTCTATAGTCTACAAAGGGCGCATTACCACCTGTACCGAAGTGAACATTAGATACGTTATATTTCAAGTCTGCACTCCGTACGATACTGCACTCAACTTCCGTCATTAGCCGATCACCTTCTCCCACCAGGTCTTGGTCGGTTCCACGGTAAACTCCACCCCTCCTGATATCAATAAATATGTTAATGCTATGCTATCTATGTACAAGATCGTCTCCTGTCTCATCAGACATGGTTCAAGAGACTCCGAGATGTGAATCGATCCTTCTTACCCATCTTGTTCACGTCGTTGCTCCGAAACGATTGCAGAACGTTGTTGCTGGAAAGCTTGGAAAGAACCAGATCGGGATGAGGGTCGACCAGCTGCTGCTTGAGAATGGAGTTGATGGCAGCCGCTCGTTCAGGATGTTGCCCCCGCATCTCAATGGCGTACTCGAAGAACGACTCCAAACAGAACTGCCGCTTGGCGCCGTCACCCATGAAGATCTTCACGGCGGCGGAGGTGTGTTTAATGTCAAAGTCTCGCTGCATCTGGAAGAACATGGCGAGAGTGGAATGAGGGAGCGCTCGCTTGTCGGAGGCCCCAGAGGTGAACAAAACCGAGTCGAGAATCTGCTCGGAGATCTCGTTCTTGTCCTTGACGGCCTGGATCCACAGAGTCACGGCCAGCTGGACTCCTCGCTCACGTGACGTGGCCATGGGAGAAGCCAGCTGGTCCGTCACGATGGAGTGGATCTCATCGGGGGTGAGACTGGTGATGACGGCCTTGGCCCACAGGTTGGCCACGGCGGGGTAGTATCGGGGCAGTTGCATGAGCGATGGAATCCAGGAGATGGAGACCTTTGAATCGACGAGGTTCTGGGCCTGCTCATGTTTGCCATGGTCCAGCAACCACTTCCAAGACAACACGTCGTAGCCCACTCCAATCACGTTGTGACGAGCAGGACCGTAGTTCTTGACCAGCGCTCCGATGGGCTCGATTCTGTGCACGGCCGGGTTGCTGAGCGCCGCGTTGAGCACCTTGAGACTGAGCTTGGGCACCTCTTCGAGCGTGACAAAGACCTGGGTTTCGGACGTGGCGGATCGAAGCAGCTGCGCCACGTCCGTGTGCGACATGGTGGACACGTGCTGCGGGTGTTTGAGGCCGTTGGGGGCCTCTCCAAACGACGAGTCCAGCTTGAGGTGCTTTTCTCTGCCCTTCATGTAGTTTTCAAACGTGCCCTCCATGGACTCGACCAGGATCTGAGACGTTTCTTCGGGGCTCAGTTCGGGCCGTCGGTCGAACAGTTTGGCCACCGACGCCGCCATCGATTTCGCCGAGTTGAACGTCGAGTATCTGCGTAGTTGTAGCATGTTGTGTTGTGCTGTTGTGTGTATTGTAGTTGTAGTTGTAGTTGAGTTGAGTATAGCCAAGGCGTGAATAATGGTGGAGTGAGATTTGTAGAATAAGGTTCTGATTACAGTCACGATTGCAGGCATTGGCTGATGTTAGGGTTTGGATGTGGCTGAGGGTGGCGAAAAGTGGGGGCAATTCGAACAGCTTCGATTGTTGTTGTAAAAGGGGTAAGGGCATTTGGTTGGTTTCAAAGTTGCTGATTATATTATTCGACGAAATTTGAGCCGTTTCCGAGGGATATTGGGTATGATAAAAGGGGTGCGTTGACTGTATGTTTGGTAACTAAATGGTGAGTTTCCAGTTGGGAGCCGGTGAAGCATATCGTTGAAGTTATCGTACATTGGACCTGAACAGGGAGGAACATGAAATCATGCCGTTTGACGTACAACTACTCGTGACGCTCACTTCAGTCAGTCTCACTCAATTCTCGGTCTGACTCTGTGCACCTTTTGATGGTTCATTGGAACCGATAACGTCTGTATCCAGACACCTTAGCGTAGGTCTAGGAAGGCTGCTAATACAAGTATAGCAGGTTGAATACTGACAGAACAGGTATAAATAGATTGTGTGGCGGGTGGTATAAATGGCTGAAAAGGGGAGTTTTTTGTTCATTCGGACTTTCAGACGGAAACATTGTGCTCTCTCAACACGGATTTTACTGTCTTCAGATTCAGCTTGGAGTAGACTATCGTATGGCTACAAGTAGCTAGTCTCCGTAGAGCACTCTAGCACTGGTCTATAGAGTGTACTGATATCTGAGGATTGGAGAAACTTCCATATCGGTCTTCGGCTTGAGAAAAGACCCACTCACCCTCGTATCCTGCCTTAGATCACTCATCTATCGGGACGGCAAGACCAGATTTTCGTGCGGCTTCAACTTTCAGCCACACTTAAATGATGTTCATGGATGGTGAGATCACACTGTGTGAAAGTAAGTACCCCCATAGAATGGTCAGAAACGTGTGCAAGAGGTTAGGGGGGATACAAGAGGTCGATAGAGACTCGCTGATAGTCTAAAGACTTGTTTGTAGCTTCTCAGAATCCGGAAAAACACGGATTTTCTCCCTGCACTGCACCTCACCACTTTACTTGGCAGCTGAACAAAGTGTACTTACGATACATGAGAGAAGTGCAGTCTGGATAAGGTGGATCTGGCGGTACGAGTGGTGTAGTTAGGCTAGTAGCTGGTTCTGTAGTAAAAGAGGTATTAGAGGGACAGGTTGACAGAAGTTAGACAAGTCACGTGACGTATATTTCACCCCCCTTATCCCCCACCTCTTATCACATTCATCCCCCAACCTAGATATGATGCCACTTGCTCTTTCAGTTGGGCCTTGCATGCACATGCATCTTCTAAAAGTTTCGGGGCCTAAACTCATGTTGTCTTCTTCAACAATGTCTCGACAATTCACCGTGAGTATGAGAACGTCAATGGGGGTCGTCGGGGAGTTACCGAGCCCGTGTGGTAGTACTTTTCGATTCAGGGGGTCGATAGGAGCTGATAAGTGGGTCTATCAGTGCCTTTTCAGGAGAGTGACGAAACATGGTCTGATGGTCCGATAAGTCTGTCTGATCGTGTGACGGCGACTTCAATGTCATATGGGGGTGTTAAAATGACCATATGTCAGGGACCCATTGTTTTGGTGCTGTGAAAACAGCCCTCTGAAAGCTGCTCTGAGCAAGGACATCTGAGTCACACCTATGCAGTACTTATTGTGTTATCCACTCAGGGCGCTACATCTCCTGTGTAACTACAATACGGACTATTACACTGCTGCTGTCGTTCGGACTGTCGTGTAACTCCCCTCCCCCTCCACTATGCTAACTCAGCGACTGATTCGATTTCTGGGAACCGACTCCAAGGTTTACTTTGGAGACGCCATTCTGCCCTCCGGTGTCAAGGATGCCCGACTCGCTACCGAAGCCTTCCTCATTGGCGGCGACATTTTCGGCGCCTACACCGTCACCGACACCAAGGTGGGCATTTCCAAGCTGCTGTCGCCTCTCAACGATTCCCACACGCGAACCGTTCGATTTGTCGGCATGAACTACGGCAAGCACGCCGATGAGCTGGGTCTGCCTCGACCCCAGTACCCCGTTCTGTTCTACAAGCCCGTGACTGCTCTGAACGGCCCCACCGAGGACGTGATTGTGCCTCGAATCGCCCAGGCTACCGATGCCACTGACTACGAGTGTGAGCTTGTGGTTGTGATTGGCAAGCGGTGTCGAGACGTGAACAAGAAGGAGGCTCTCGACTACGTTTTGGGCTACTCTTGCGGAAACGATCTGTCTCAGCGAACCTGGCAGACCGAGCGAGGAGGAGGCCAGTTCTCCCTGGGAAAGATGTACGATGGATGGGCTCCCTTTGGCCCCGCCATTGTGTCCCCCCAGCTGGCTGGTAACCCCGACAACCTCAAGCTGTCCACCAAGGTGAACGGAGAGACCGTTCAGGACGCCGACACCACGGACATGATCCACAAGGTCGCTGACGTGGTTTCCTTCTACTCTCAGGGCTCCACCCTCATGCCTGGAGATCTCATCTTCACCGGCACCCCCTTTGGCGTTGCTGCTGGCCGAAACCCCCACAACTGGCTCAAGGACGGCGACGTGGTGGAGATTGAGGTCGAGAACCTCGGAACTCTCAAGAACAAGATTGTTTTCGAGAAGGGCGAGAAGCCTAAGCTTTAGACGAGGCCAACGAAATAGTACGCATAGCACGCGTAGGACATAGACGTTAATGATTGATGAGTGACTCATAGAGATGAGTTGGCTGACGTAATCCTGTATCTTACATAAACCGGGCCTGATCCGGAGGTGTGCAATAAAGTTAAGCGACCGTTTTGGGGAGCACTAACGTGTCGACACTAAACTGGTGTCACAACCATGGTGTGGTTATGAAAAGTAGTACCAGTGAGTCACGGAGAGCTCACGAGTTGATTCCGACTGCTCTTTTCTAAATCGGGAAATTCTGACAGGAGTTTAGAGAAGGCTAAAAAAGCCGTTCTCGGAAGACAAGCGAGAGGCTAAACAGCATAAACTTGTGGGGTCCTCCGTGCTTTAGCCGACGCTTAGCTGTTTGAGGAAAAGACGCTCTTGTTTTAGTATTTCCCGTATTTTAGCCGCTGGGCTAGTTACTGCTGGTTTCAGGAAACCGGTAGAGCCCTCTAAATTTCTGATAGAGGCAATATTGCGCGTGCCAGAATCATCCCCTCCACCCCCACGTTTCTGGTAGCTTTCATATTCCAACGTAAATCAAAGTCTAACCAAATCGCATAATATCCATGGGACGGAGAAATGGAGTGGTTGGAGTTGTAGTTCACGAGTAGGAGAATACTTCTTCCAGTCGTTTCGCTCTTTTCCTCCCCGCATACAGCGCATAAATTCGAGTTATGAAGATGTGACATGATGGTACATTGATTAAGTTGGCGATGCACCCTGCATGGAGTTTCATCACTCTCATCACTCATCACTCTCATTACTCGCTCACGATACGTACATACGTACGCCCTCTGATTGATACCGCTCAGTTCATCACACACATTCGTTACAAAGACACAGCAGTGCTCACACAGATTCGCACTCACACCTATTCACACTCTCACATTCGCACTCACACATTTCACACACTCTCAATGAACTCACACTCGGCGTACCAAACGCCGTGGAAACACGAAGATAAACGCCGGCTGAGGGTGGATCACATGTCTGCAGCGACCATACGAAGTGCGGCGGCCACGCTGCTTCTGGTGCCTCTGAACACGACGGAGCTGGCAGGCCCGTCGCGTGGTCAGCATGTCAAGATGGACGCGCTGGATGCGCTGTGTGTGCAGTCGTTCATCGACGTAATTGGACAGGTGCTGGCAGGACTCACGGAATACCCCATGACGACGGAGATTCTGCCCCAGATAGCCGTGGAGTGCACGTGTATCATGCACGCGGTGGTGGCTATTGGCAGCATTGTTCTGGCCAAGAGAGGGACCATTACGGAAGAGCAGGCCCTGAGACTGCACGGAAGAGCCACCATGTCGCTTTTGCAGGCGCTGACGGCCGTTCCAAAGGACGACGAGGCGTGTTTGTGTGCCTCTGTGCTGCTCAACATCTACGATCTCTCGTCAGATGGTGCCCAAGACACGTACATTCATCTGACGGGTTCTCGAGCTCTGATGGCCGATTTGGACTACACACACGACTCGAACGGCATGCCCATGAAATTGACCCCTTTGGCTCGCATGTGTGTTTGGGCAAACATCTTTAACGATACCCTGGTGGCCATCAGACACTCGTTGCCTGTATTTTGGGACCCTGATGAGTGGTTCGATCTTCTGGGCCTCTCATACTGCTCTCCTGAAACGGCGTCTCCAACCTGGTGGTTCAGACGAATCCATTATCTTCTAGCCAAACTGCACACCTTCTCCTCTGTTCCTCGAGTTCTCACTGAAAAGGAAACAGTTGAGGGAGAGCTCCAAAAGTCGTTTCAGGCTCTTATGGAAGATGCAGACGTTTGGATCAGAACTGTGCCTGAGCCCATGAGACCCACAACCGTCATGGAGACCGCAAGTCCGCTGTTTCCAACAATATACATTGTGGAGAGAAAGGGAACCACCGCTATGTGCATGTACCATTCGTTCATGCTCATTGCAGCCAAATGCGATCCTGCTATTCCGCGTTCACACATGTACGGACCGCTACCAACGGCCGTCCATCATGCCTCGCGGATTCTGGGGATTGTCAAAACCAACATTTGCGAATGGCTGGCTTCCGCGTCCATGTTCGCTCTTCGAATCGCTCTGGAGTCGCTTGTGGAGCCCGCACATCGAAACGAGGCTCTGGACTTTGTCAAGGGCATGGCTGCCACCTACCATCTGAACATCAACTCACACCTTGACGCCGTCCGACTGTATTGGCAAGAGTGGGATCATGCTGCTGTTTCCAATGGTTACCATCAGTGATGTTCCGTGTATTATATATACAACTGTACAAATACTAATATTACCTGAGCCATGCTCTACGATCACATGGCCTTTCTGAACACACATACTGTAAGAATGAGCCAGTAGCTCTCTGGCTACTGTACTTGTAGAAGCTCTTCTAGCACTTACGCCACGATTATAACTGTATCGATTCGTCACTAGAAATAAATAAATAAACATCCTTGGCCCTCCCCCACTCCACCTACAACGCAGTACCTCGCTCAAAATTATCCCGAATCTCCTTGGTGTACTTGTCGTACTGTCGGTTGAGCTTCTCGTTGAACTGCTTGTTCTTGTCGGAAATGAATGTAGCATGCTGGTCGTCTGTGCCAGCCTGCTTTCGTCGCTTCATCCGCTGCTTGTCTCCCTTGGTCAAGCCGCTCACCAGTCGGTCCAGAGCCTCGGGTGTGGGCTTATGACTGAACGAGGGCGCCTGATGTAATCCTGTCTCCTTCTCCTTTTCGTATGTGTCCAGATCGGGCTTGAAACTCGCCAGATCTTTCTCGTAGGCTCGCTGGGCGGTTGAGGACATATCGTGGACGCCACTCTGGCTCTCTCGTTCCCGTTTGCGTTCCTTCTTTTCCTTCCATTCCTCTGTTTCCTTGACGGTCCAGTCCCATGCTCTTTTCCGATCAAAGTCCTCTCCACGCTCCTCGGCTTGCAGTTTTTCCAGCTCAAACTCGGCCTCCTGCTGTTTGCGCTCCAGCAGCGCGTCCGCCCGCTTGTTCACCTTGAGATCCTTGTCTTCTTCAAAAAGTGCCTTTCGGTTGGACGTCGAGGAGTCGTTCATTTTCTCTCGGATCGCACTGAGACGAGCCAAACGGGCAGCCTTGGCATCCTCGGCAGAGGGCTTGGCTGAAGACTTGGCTTCGACAGCCTTTTTCTCCTTTTTCGCCTCCGTCTTCTCCTTTTTGGCCTCCGTCTTCTCCTTTTTGGCCTCCTTTTTAGCCATGGTTGATGTGTGATGTGAAGTGTGAAAGGTGGTTCAATCAAAACGAGAAATATAATGAAGATTATGCAGGGTGGAAGGGTAATAGGGTGGGGAGAAGAGGGAGACTTCAAAGAGGGGTTGTGTGGGTGTTAGGGAGTTGAAATTTGAACCAGATCTTCTCCATGACTTCAGTAGTCTACAGTGGAAACTTTTATTCGATTCGATTGAAATTGAGACGTTTGATGAAGACTGTTCTGCATCAGGCTACTAAGCTGAATCATAACCTGTGAATAAATAGTCCGTTAAACGAGTGAATGAGAAGCAGGTAAAAGCACGAAAGGAGCTCGCGCAAACTTCTTGAAGCAATACTAAGCAGTCCATGCACTTTTTTTCAAAAATAGTCTCCTCTAACTCCAACTACATCCCCACCTCCATTTCCTCTCTAACGCACGTCCATGCACAACTTTCAATATAGTGCGTGGTAAAGTCAACGCGTAAACCAGTACAAGTTCACAAACCATCTCAACAATGGCTTCTATCGACAGTGTGTTTGAAAATGCCGGTTTCGACGGCGCAAAACGACGCAAAACGGAGGACGGCAAACAGCCCGAAGCTGAGGAGGAAACATCGCCAACGTCTCCGCAAGACGAACACATCGAAGAACGATTTGCGATCCAAAAGCTGGTCGATGAACACAAAGACGGACCGCTCGACGCTGATTGGCTGAAGGGACTGGTTCTCGACCTCGAGAGAGCCATCTCCGCCAACACGGAGAAACGCGAGCTGTTTGCGAGCGAGCCTCTCAAGTTCATGGACTCGGAAGTGGAACTGGAAAAGGCCATTCGAGCGCTCAGTGTTTTGGCCACTACCGATGACGACGACTTTGTGACGGTCTACAAGCGATTCGTGTCCGACTTTGAGTGCCACGTGTCTCTTATGCAGCTTCTGGATCACCCCAACCTCGACATTGCACTCATCACCTGCGAGATCTTCCATGAACTCATCTCTCGAACAAACGACTTTGCCGATCCCGATGCTCTCACTACATCTCTGTGGTCCAACGACGACTTTATCGATTACCTCATGGAGTTGACAGACAAAATTGTCAAGGTCGACCCGGCCCAGATCCAGTACATTTTGGATATGGGAGACGTCATGTTCATTGAGGACGATCTGACTCCACAGCTACGGACCCACATCTTCCCCAAGTTTCTGGATCTTCTCGCCGACAAGAAATCGCCCCTGCTTTTGCATGATAGATCAACCATGGCCGATTTCTGTCTCACCTGGCTCACCAAGTACGAGTATCGAACCGGAGTTTCTGCTGAGCGTGTGGAGGCTCTTATCAAGTATCTGATGGCCTACGTTGATAAAGACCCCACAAAGGGAGACGAGGAGGGATTGGCCGGCTCCATTGCTGGTATTTTGGCGTACATTCTCACCAGTCCTTCGGGAAGAGCAGCCTTTGCCGAAGTTGAAGGAATGGATGCCATGGTGAAACTTATGGGTGGAGAGGGCAAATGGGTTAAGAAGCAGGCTGTGCGCATCATCAAGGCTGCTCTGAACTCTTACGATGCCACCGAGCTGGCCACGGTGTTTGTGCAAGCCAAGGGACTGGGCGTGTTGTTCAAGGCTCTCAAGGCAGGCAAGAACAAGCACTACAAGACTCACAGTGACTATGGTGAGTCTTTGTGGGCCATCTACGCTTCTCTATTGCGGCTTTTGCCGTCTGATTCGCCTGAACGAGTCAGAGTGATTGCCAAGATGGATGACAAGGCCAAGTTGGACGAGCTCAAGGAACTCAGAGACGATACACAGCAGGCTGTGGAGACGATGGTTCCTGCGCTGGAGGATGCGCTGGCGAACAAGGAGGACGTGGAGGAGATCGTGGCGGACATGGAGATGCTTGGAAGCCGTCTGGTGGTTGTTCTGGACACGATATTTGCATGGATGAAGGTTGAAGGACGGGATGTTGAGGTTGATACGGAGGTGCTCAAACAAGAAAGAGACGAAAAGGCGCGGTACTTGGGCTGGGATGACGATAGCAACGAGTACCAGGAGATGATGAAGAACAACAAGGACATGGTTGGCATGTTGGATTATTTGTTGGAGGGTGTGGGAGGGGGTGATATTTAGTGAAAGTGTCACCAATGTATATTAGAGGGGGAGTACATAAATGAATTGATTGATTGAGTCGGAGGTACGAGTACTTGAAGAAGATTGATTTTCGATTGACATCTTTCCCGAGAATGAATCGAGACATCTAATTCGAGATCTGATTCGAGACATGAGGAGGACTGCACTTGTAGCTACAAGTATCTACTCAAGGATAGTGTAGAATGGTTACAATGGGTTTCATAAATCGCTGATGAAATCAATTGATGATTTTTTACCATTTCCTGCTCAATTGCTACTACAGCTATTGCCACAACTGTTACAGCAATAGCCACAACTACAATTGCTTGATACTCGAACCGCTACAACCATCCGTAAAGATACGGTTATACTATATACATTTAGACCTTTCGGACCCGGTTGTACTTGGCGCAATCACGCAGCCATCGTCGGTAGTCCTTGAGAGAGCCAATCTTCTCGCCGTAGTAGTCGGGCACGGGGTTGGCGACGGACTGGAACTGGGGGTTGACCCGGTTCTTCTGGATGTGCGACAGAAAGTCGGTTTCCTTCATGAGGAACGCGGGCCACTGCTTGGAGTTGGTGGCCTTAAAGATGATCTGGCCCAGAGTGGGGCCCAGCACAGAGCCCATGAGACCGGCAGCCACCACTCCCAGACCGGCAGTCGTGAAGGCATCCATACCAAAGAAGACGTCTGTCTGTTCAAGATCCAGCTCGGCCTCGGAAATGAAGCCCCAGGCCACGACCGCCGTGGCGACTCCGGTGAAAATGGAGGCCACAAAGTTGATCTGGCGTCTTCGGGTTCGCAGCTTCAGAAATCGCTCCCATGTGAGAGGAACAGGGGCGGTTCCGGCAAATCGTTTGGTCATGTGACCCACGGAGGGCCGCATGAGGGTGGGTCGGGCCAGAGCGACCCGGCTTCTCAGCATCTGAAATGACATTGTGTGTGTGTTGAGAGATGTGCGGTTTGTTAGGTGATTCCACTTACACATTAGCTACAGTATTACATTGGGTCATTTGCTGTACATGTACTCCGGGTAACCCCGTGCAGCTGGGAAGTGGACGGTAACCTTATTTGAAAAGATTCATGTGTGATCAAAATTAATGGACTGAAACATCTCGAGATAACAACAAAATGGTAAGTAAACAGAACTGATACGCTCCCCCCCGTCGCTCTACTAACGCAGAACGAAGGAAACACCGAATTCCTGTACAAGGTCAAGGCGACCAAAAAGGACAAGGCTGCGGCCAAGAGAGAACGACACCATACCAAACTGTCCCGGAAAGGAGGCATCAGCAAATCCGACCTGAAACGCAAGAAGCCCATCCATGACCGGCCCTTTGACTACGGAAACCCGCTTAAGAATGAAATTGCCATGCGACCAGTGTCCCAGGATGCACCAACTGGAACTACTACCGTGAACAAGGGCACTCCTCTACCACCTGCCGATATCGATGCTATCATGGCTGATGGAGCCACTGCCAAGGAAATCAAGCGACAACAGAGACAGGAGGCTCGGCGACAACGGATTCGAGAGACGGAAACCCTGGCAGCCAACCTCGACGATCTGCTGGATCCCCTGAAGACCGAGAATGAGGGACGAACGCGAGTCAAGCTGGACCATACTCCTAATCCTCGTAACGCCCGAGGCAACGAGGCGATCATCAAGGCCGAGACCAAGCGGTTCAACAAGATTCTCAACTCCAAGGAGTACCAGGCCAGTCCGTTTGCGTCGCTGCAGGCGTTTCTGAAGACCCAGATTCCCCAGAACGAGCCGGCCCAGCCCAAGGACAAGAAGATGCACATGTAACAGACCAGTGCGGTTTGTGCGAGAGGGAGGAAACGAAAGAAGATGAAAAGGACGTGAAAAGACGTGAGAAGACGTGAGAAGACGTGAGAAGACGTGAGAAGACGTATAGTTATTGCATTATATCATTAGGAGGAGTGGGTGGAGGGTGTCTGTTCTCTAGGCATAGTCGTATGTACACTATCAGACACCTACAGTAAAACGAGACTATGGGTTTGTCGGTGGTTAGACACTTTCGACAAACAGTACCATGGCACCAGTATGTTTACTCAGTTGAGAATTGGCTACTGTATGGTACAGCCAGTCGAGCATACGATGTCCAAAGTAGAAAGACGTGTACCTTTTTTTTGACTCGGCAGAGAGTTGAGAGTACAGTCGTGTGGTCTTTGTCAATAACTGTATTAGTAAATCACGGCTCTAGAAGTCAGGGTCAAAACCCTCGACTGTACGCTTGACAACGTTTAGCTGGGTTTAATTGAAATGAAAAGTCCTTTACGGCGGTCAAACGTGTGTTACGGAAACGGTGGAGATACAGTAAGTGTCCATATCGCCAGGAAAAGTCTCGTTTGCCAACTATTGTGCAGGAATATAGGGGTGGAGTCTTACTGAGTTTTGTTGTTCTGTCATAATCCGGTTTTTTGAGAGGAAGACTATGGTTGACTTTTACTTATTATTTTGTTTAACATAAGGAAATGTACTGATCTTGCAAGACATCTGGATTTGCAGGAACTGACAAGGTGAGTATTGTTGCACGATTTGACTCAGCAGAGAACATTGAGTACAGTCAACTGATTCTTTGTCATTGATCGTGGTACTTGTAGTATGAGCTAGAGACCGCTGAACATTCAATCCATAGCCTATACCGTCGACTGTACGATTCAGACCTTGTGAGTGATTGTTTATACGAGTAAGGTACGAGTACAAGTGCCTACGGTATGTACTCTCAGCTTATCGAATATTGACGGCTCGTATCGTATTCCACTTTGCTCTTGTCTTTGCAGACACGCATTCTCGCCATTGCTCGATACGATACAAAGAACAGCTGAGGGAGCAACTTCAGCAGCCCCATATCTCATGATCGCACCAATATAATAAATATCGTACTGGTGCAATCTCGGCACTGTGGATATATTGCCACATACTTAATATTGCCACATCCTCCTATACCCATATTGTGGGGCCATCCACTCTCTGTATCGTACATACAGTGCGGGGCGAGCGGCTGTAGATGCCCCACTCAACCGGCCTAAAGGAGCCGTGGGTAGTGGACTCAACAGACATGAGGGGGGGTCAACGGGTGTGGCAGTGTGAAGAGTGAGTGGGTCAGCAGATACGATCGATACTACTGTATATTGTACACACAGTAATGTGGTGTGTTGGATGTGTAATGGGGCTACTGTAGTTGACAAGTCCAAGTAATACCCCAGTTAATTTACTTTCTTAAGTAGTTCTGCTATTGGACCAGTGACCGAGCCTCCAGAATCAGAACACTTCGGAATACTTGAAACAAAAGTTCATTCCGGGGTGCTGCTTCTTCCTTACGACAGATATGAACGGCAACTGGATTGATAGAGAGTGTGTTAATCAACTTCTCAACTTGATTCGGTTGTTGAAATTATAGTGGACTTCTGATGACTGTACAGCATCTTACCTAAGCCAAGAGTAGTGAAGTGGGAAGATTGAAAGATGTCTACAGTGGCTGTGCAAAGGGTGAACCGTTAGTCTTCTGTTGACCGATATTCGTTCGCTGTAGAGCCGATCCAGTAGTGTTCGGTTTCAGTGCAGTAGATAATGCAATACCGTAAAAATGGTGTTGACGCTCACTACACTCGCCACACTCGCCGCTACACTCGCTTTCCGGTCATATGCAATAAAATACAGTCTATCTATCTCTAGTTGGCGTGGTAAAGAATGTTGGGAAGATCCTCAATCTTGAGCTCTCCGTGGATAATGCCCCAGGTGGACTCAAACAGAGGGAAGTCCTTCTGCATGTTCTTGTGCTGGAGCAACTCGTGCACCTCGTTGCATGTGATGACGCCCTGGGCGGACTGGCCGTTGAGAAGCTCCTTCTCCACGTCCTGGATGGTCTTGCCCGAGCTGCTCTCCTTGCCAAACGCTCGGCCCACCTTGAAGTTTCGGCCGCCGGCGCACGAGGTGATGAGATCGGCCACACCGGCAGACTCGACTGTAAGAGTGTTAATATCGGTTTCGGGGAAGAACCGCTTGGAGAAGTTGATCATCTCCAGCATGCCTCGTCGCATGATGGCGGCCTTGGCGTTGTCACCCCAGTTCTTGCCCTCGACGAATCCGGCGCAGAGAGCAACAACGTTCTTGAGAGCTCCTCCGATGGAGACTCCGGCCACGTCCTGCACACATCGCACGTGGAAGTAGGGTCGGTGGAACAGCGCCTTGAGCACGTCGTTGGTCACATCGCCCTCGCCAAAGAAGTCCTTGGGTCGGTTGTAGGCCACGGTGGTCTCGGAGTACTTTTCCAAAGCAATCTCGGTGGCGAGGTTGGCGCCAGAGAGAACACCACAGTGCAGACCGGTGAGGTTCTCAATCACGTCAGACAGCAGGTAGACGCCCTGGGGGGTCACGTCCAGACCCTTGAGGCAGGAGATGGCTCGAGCCTTGGGGTTGACGTGGCCCTTGAGCTGCTTGCAGACACCAGCGAGGAACTGATGGGGCAGGTTGAACACAATGATGTTGGCGCCCTGGACGGCCTTGATGAGATCCGGCTCGGCAATCAGGTTGTGAGGAAGTTTGATTTTGGGGAGGTATCGCACGTTTTCGTGCTCGGCGTTGAAGATGTCGGTCAGGTTCTTGCCGTCGACCTTCTCTTCTCGCACCCAGACCTTGACCTCGGGGTCAAAGAGCTCAGGGTGAGCAGTGCAGTTTTCGGCGACGATTTTGGCGACGGTGGTTCCCCTGGGTTAGTACGGAAGCGGTAGAGAGTGGCCGTAGGTCACGAACGGACAACAGAACATTCTAAGGCAGAGAAATGCTGTATAGCTATCAACAGCTATCAATAGCCGATAACAGAGAGTCTTGACTATTCAACAGAATCCGACAGTCTCAGACAATCGCTTAAACACGCAGATCTCAGATTCTGACAGAAATCGCCACCGCCACATTGCCACCGCCACATTGCCACTGCCACTACCACTGCCGCCACCAGCAACTCCCCATTAAACACTTGATTAACCTCGTAGAGTTAAGCAGTGCAGACGAGGTGCGTGTGGTGTTAAAAGAGTAGCCGTGTCAGAATTCGATTCCGTAGTCTCCACGGCTTTTTGGCAGTGCATAAGTCAGTGTGTTGGGGCTGGCAGATGGAGGTGGTGTGTATTTCTGGGCTGTTCTGAGCAGTTCTGAGATTCCGCGTATGTGCAGCAGGTGCATTCATTTCGAGTTATCTGCTGTTCATTTGTCGTGTCGCTGCCTGAGTTCATTTTCTGTTTCGTTGTCTGTGTCGCTCTCAATGTCGTGATAAGGGTCTATATAGACCTGTCCAAATCCCCCAATTCCAAATCCCCCAAATCCATCCTAAACTCACCAATTACCGGAACCAACAACAGCCACCTTGAAGGGGGCCTTGCCGGCGGTGTTGACTGCGCTGAGAGGCGCGGAGGCGGTCAGCAGTCGAAGCTGTTGTGAGAGACGGGTGACGGCGGACATGTGAGTAAAACGCAGGGACGATCGAAGTAGAGCGCTCATGTTATGGGGATGCGATCTCTTATATCTTGGTTGAGTAATTTTCAGAGGCGTCCACCGCCCAAATAGGGTTTAGCCCAGCGTCTGAAACCGTGTTCGGAAAAACACTTGGTTGGGCCGGTGGGGAGGAGGAGGGGAGGAGGGGCAAGACGATTGCGTTGGTGGCGATGGAAGGCAACTAGTGGTACGACAGTAGTTGAGCCACCGCCTACTACCTACTCTCAACCAGCTAACACATCTCTGGTACTACTTTTGCCAGCTCCACCAACACGACGACTATCTTACAAGCTAATGGGGAATAAGGTGCTGGAGCCGAGGACTTTAGCGGAGGTAGAGTGGGGTGCAGCAGGAGAGTGGCAATGGTATTTGTTTGAGGTAATATGTTTGATTGCGGTATTCTGGCGACTACGGCCGTGCGGTGGTCGCTATGGTGGCTTACCACTACACTGTCCATGCCATGGGCTCCGCCTACATAACTAGCCGTGTCCCCCCCCCGTTGAATTGCTACCCTCAATAAACTCCACCGTCCCCCAACGTTGGGATGAACCTTTAACTCTTGGTTGCATCTGCCAGTGTGAATATGGAAGACGCATGTGAAGGTAAGCGAGCACAAGAAGGTGCTATTGACGACTTTGCCAGAGAGTGGGAAGGCAGTGGCAATGGGAGGGTGGTGTGAGATTGCGGTGGCAATATTTTCGCTGCCCGAATTGGAAAGAGCGGAATCCTTTCTATCGCCACTTCTCCCCCCAATGCCACACCCACCTACCTCGGCTCGGTATCTGTCCACCATCACCTCTACTTTCTCTCTCTCCCTGTGCAGATGGCGTATCAGAGTCCAGAGAGACGGAGATAAGGGCTGGGGGAAAAGGCAGAATCTAAGCTTGGGTGCGGCTGTCCCCAGAGGGTAATGGAGAACAATCGCTTTTTCGAGGAAGATCGAGGATAATCTCGGAAATCAAAAAGCCGTGACCAAACCAAACCAAACCAAACAGCATGTTGGACAGAAACGTGGAAGTTTATGGAAGCTGTATTTTATGGACAGGTTGAGTTGTTGGGTGTTACGTGACATTCAGGAGGTGACTGTTTGTGTGTGTGTCACATTCATTTTTTTGTCTACTTGTACCCTCCATTTTCTTTCACATTGCGATCGTCCCGAAGAGCCCGTTTCATTATCGTGACGGTCCGCGCTTTTTCGTCGCCAGAGCCATTTTGCCCTTTTTTGCGCCAGCGTGAAAAAAAAGACGACAACCGACAGACACAAGATGCGCTTCCAAAAACAAGCTTCCAACCTAAACGGCAGCCAGTCTAAGCAGTCTAAGCAGTCTAAGAGCCTGTTTTTTCCGACGTCATAACACAACGTTTGCGAAAGGTTGGACCTACAATACGTGCTCGCTTTCGTATACGCTCAGCTTGCAAGGTGGCCTCTCACGAGTTCTAATTCCGTCTTTAACTTAGTGCTATTGTAGATGGCTTGATAGGCATCTGCTACCAGGACTGTAGCTACTCAGTAATGAACCGTCCCGCCAACGACCATAATACCATTAGTGCAACGCTCGCTCAGTTTCTCCGAACCGAGGCTAACAAAGCAACATATGCTCTCACGCACAGAGCACACCTGTGACGCACATTTGGACACACCGGGACACACTCTGAGGGAGGCTACAAACCCCTGAATGGCGCGCGCCGAAGTTTCAGAGCCCGAAATCCAGAGCTCTGATTCACAGCCCTAAATTCATTTGCGCTTTGCTGCATATTGTGGGGTCTGGGGTACCGAGGACTGGAGAAGGGAGTGATTGGCGTGTGATGGATGGATAGTGGAGGTAATGATTACTGTGTACGCGGTATACTGTGTTGGTAGTTGCTATACTCGAGCTGTCATTGTGTCATCACCTGAATTGTCCCCCAATTGCTCCAATTGCTCCACCCGATGCGTCATTTCGGCTCATTCGGTTTCATTCTTTCATCCGTTTCATTCTTTTCATTCTTCACCAGAGATCGCCAAACGCTAAAGTCAATCATGTCTTGAAATATCTGCAAGTCCTGCAACGTCTGCAATATGTCCCTTCCGATTAGCCAGTCTAAACTGGGGAGAGAGCGGATTTGGTGGGCAAAAAAATGCGGAAGAGGAGGACGAATTTGTTCAGAGTACAAATTGTACAAGCACAGTACAAGTACGGAAACATATTAGAGATGTTTGATATCTCACGCTGCCCATTTGACAATCCCAAGTAATTAGCCCACAGAGCCCAACTACAGAGACGTGTGCTCAGCGATAGCCTGGTGGGCCTTCGAGCAAGAGTAGCGAGAGACCGGCACCACTACAAGTACTCGTACTGGAAAAGACAGTCATTTCAATGAACCAATTGGACTTCCAGATTCACCTTGACATAGCCGTAGGACATGGTAAAACGTCATAGTCATGATAGTACGTCCAGTCGTGGTCAGTCTACGGTACGTATTTTTTATGGAGTTAGCAGGCGTATGATGATGACTCCGCAAGCAAAAGCATTACCACTACAAGTACTACCAACAGTACTATTCAGCTCCGCTCTCTGCTGATTTGAATGGCACCATCACGCTGAGCCTTCTCAGTACAAATCATCGTAGTATTGACATCTTCTCTGAAGTTGATAGACAATACCGTGGAGCCTGGATTTGATAAGGTATCAAGAATCGAAGAGTCGCAGCTTCTCAGAGACTCAATAGAGCTCTCCATACAGAGTACTAAGGTAACAGCGGTTAGAATAAGTACTGCTTCACTCAGAATATTGAAAAGCAATTGGCCAGAGCTATGGCTATTTCTGTGAAGATCCGAGGCCTGTGTTTTTCAGAGTGTCCATATGACTTTGTTGATCTATCAAGAGTCTCTCTCTGTTATCGATTATTGACAGTTGGAGATGATAATGAACAGCTGTTGAAAGCTATAAAGCATTGCTCTCTACCGTTTGTCGTTGTCCGTTCGTGACCTCCGGCCACTCTCTACCGTAAGGTTCCGATAAGGCACGATAACCTGCCGCCGTGTGTCAGACCAGAAGAAAGCCAAGATTGAGCCAAGAGGCTGAGCAGCAGGTGTCAATGGCGTATTGTGGCTGATTGGATGTAGAAAAGTTTGCAAGCCAGGTTTTCAAGCCACAGAGGGTTTTTTTAGGGTACAGATTAGGCCCGTCGTTAATGAGTCATTATGAGCATTCTACACCCTCCATTTGGAGCACGTGCTTGTAGCCTAGCCTGTAGACCAATGGTTCAATTGAGCGAGATGAACATGATGAGAGATAACAACCGTGGTTTGATTATTACAGATTTACAACAACAATAGTGGAATCGTTACTGTTGTGTACACTCAATTGATGCTATCCTTACGAACATTGAAGCAGGATGAACGACTTTCCAAGAACCGATGCTAGCTACTCGTTGTCGATATCTCCGAGCTCGCTATCGTCATGGATCCAGCTTCCTTTTCAAGCTTCATCTAGCACCGACGATAGAGCATGTCTCACTATGGTAGGGTCTGACCTTGGCTGAGTGTGCCAAACATATACTGTGCAGTATTTACAGTGCAACATGATTGTGTGTGTTATAACTCATGAGTGATATTCATGCCGTACTCATACTTTACTCACACCGGACCCATCCCTCATGTATCTCCCTCCATTCTGTACTAATTACAGTTGGACTTGTATATAACTAGTTCACATCCTCATGCATCTGATAGTGGCCATAATATACGCAGCAAACATCACCATTCTTGGCAGACAAGAGCAATTTCGGGCAGCAGTTGCAAGTGCCCAAACGACACAAAAAGACGTGCAAATACCCCCCTGCTGAAACCACCACCACACCTGCCCTGTGCCCCTCCGGACTCCGAAACCGGACTCCGATTATAGACTTGCGCTAGTCCGCATTGACATGCTTGTTTGGGACTCTCGGGGATGGTGGATAAGACTGGGCGTATTTTCTGAGATGAAAGTTTGTAAAGCGGGCCGCCGTGAAATTTGAGATGGGTGAAGGTGTGCTTGTAGAGCCACGAGTTGTTGTCCGATTTGAAAGAAAAATTGCTTAATCAAATTTTCGCGGTCTCATGATCAAGGTCCGAAAAAGTCCGCGCTCAAAATCACCTCATAAGACCCAACCAAAGACGCTCCCCACAGATGGATCCCAAATGCCAAGTCTGCAGACCAAAAAGTTTATCAGGCGAGCGCACGCCAGAAACAGTCAAACTACTCAACCTCTGCCAAGTGCTTATAAAGGACCCCTCATCGCATCTGGTCACCTCCTTCTCCATCACAACCAACAATGACTGTCGACTCGTCCTCGTCCTCCATGTCTGAAGAAACGCCTCTGTTGGCCAACGAAGCCGGAGCCACTACTGCTGCTGACAACGGAGAGCCGATATGGACCTCTGCCCAGCTCAAGCAAATGTACACCCGGTCGGCGATTCTGCCGGCGCTCTACATTGGCGCCTTTCTGTGCTCCATCGACGGTACCATCGTGGCCAGCACTCTGAACCGAGTGGGAGCTGATCTCAACGAATCAGATAACGTGGCGTGGGTCGCTACGGCGTACCTGCTGACCAACTGTGCATTCCAGCCGCTGTACGGCAAGCTCAGCGACGTGTTTGGCCGCAAGCAAATGCTGCTGTTTGCCTCCTTCTTTTTTGGCATCGGAAACCTCATCTGCGGCTACGCGCCCAACTTCAACTGGCTGATTATCGGCCGAGCCATCACCGGAGTGGGCGGAGGAGGTCTGGCCGCCATGTCCTCGATCATCGTGTCGGATATCGTCACCATCGAAGAACGAGGCATTTTCCAGGGCTACGCCAACATCAACTTTGGCCTGGGAGCCATGCTGGGAGCGCCTGTAGGAGGCCTCATTGCCGACCATCTGGGTTGGAGATACATGTTCTCGCTGCAGGTTCCGTTTGTCGTGCTGTCGTCGTACCTAGTCTTCCGATACGTCAACATCAAGCCCAAGAAACAGGTGGTGTCCAACGTGTCCACGCTGGAGCGAATCGACATCTTTGGATCCATCTCCATCGTCTGTTTTCTGACGCTTCTGCTTCTGGTCATCAACATGCAGGACGACACCCGCACCTTTTCCAACAGCAGAACCCTCCAACTCATGTCTCTGGCCAGTGCTCTGTTCCTCGCCGTCTTCCTCTACGTGGAAATGAACGTTGCCCCCGAACCAATCATGACCAAGGCCGTGTTTGGACACCTGAAACCCACGCTGCTGACCACCTCCGTCTTCTTCACCACCATCACCCAGTTCTCCGTCATTTACTACACTCCTGTCTTTCTGCAGGTGGTATTTCTGGAGAGTGCTGCCCAGGCTGGTATCAGACTCATTCCTCTGTCCATCGGAGTGTCTTCAGGTTCGGTCATTTCGGGCCACCTGCTCAAGAAGAACACTCTGGAACGGTACCCACGAGTCTTCCTCACTGGTCTCACCACCGTTGCTCTCAGTTGTTTCATTCTGTCGCGGCTGATCAACTCTGCCACCCCCCATGAAGCCACTCCCCTGGCTACAGTCCTCGCAAGCCACGGAGTGTCTCTGGAGGTGGCCATGGCCTTCAACCTGGCTCTTCAGGGTCTGGCCCAGGGTCTCATTCTCGTGTCTACCCTCATTGGCCTGTGTTGCCATACTGGAGCTGCGGACTCTGCCTCGTCCATTGGAGTCATCTACCTGTTCCGATCGCTTGGATCTGTGCTTGGAGTCAACGGAGTCGCCCATATCTTGCAGTCTCGGCTCCGATCGGAGCTTCCAGGCATTTTGGCCGACCCCGAGCTGCAGCTCAAGGTGCGAAAGAACGTCGAGTTCATCAACCACCTGGCTCCCCAGATCCAGATCCAGATCAGAAACGTGTACAAGCACGCGCTGGGCTTTGTCTTCTCCTCGTGCTCCTTCATCGCCTTTATTGCATTCGTCATGGGTTTCACTGTCTGGTTGCATTCCAGAAGAACTGGTAATTAGACGGTATAACCAAACCAAACCAAACCAAACCAAACCAAACCAAACCAAACAAAAGGGCTCTATAGAAGGACCCCCAAAAGGACCCAAAAGGACCCAAAAAGAACCCTATAGATGTTCTAAATAGCTAACGTGAATTATTTTGATTGTTGTATGCACTGTAGTTGAAGGGGCATGGCTTTTGCAGTTTCACAATGTTTCTAGTTGGCATTGCCAACAAAGAAAGGTTAGGCAACTTGCTAAGAACACCCCTCAAACACACTCCTTCTACCTTCCGTAATAACACTCCGAATCCCACAAAACTCACAAAATCAACCAAATACGACTCTCAGACCCACCTCTCCAAACCCCCAACCAAACCCCCTCCTCCTTCCACCTCTCATCGCAATCTCAAATAACCAATGGCATGATCCTCGGGCAAGCCTAAACCTCAAAGTTAATAGAGTGGGCTGCAGATACAATACAAGTATCACCACACCATGCTACGACAAATCGGACGTCACAGTGGCGGTCTGAGACGGTACACGACCGCCGGCACACGTGACTCGCGCGTCCTCACCGGCTCGGTCTATGGCACCACGGAAATCGATCTTTTCAACCGCCCCACAGCTGCCGACTTGGAGGTGAAGCTGGAGCCCACGGAAACGGCCAAAGTGGACGGCAAAGTGGCTATGGAGCCGCGGATCCCCAACAAGCTGATTCGACAGGTGCGCGGACTGTTTCCGGACCGCGACTCGCTCCATGCTCGAGTTTCGCTGGCGGATTCCGTCGGTAGAACCAGAATCGGTATCGTGCCTCTAGGCCCCCAGGACATGACGGTCAAGAAGCGCAAGGACGCCAACATTCTCAATGCGCTGCTGGCGGACCCGCTGGCGTCCGACCAACAGTGGTACGACGCTTTTCTGGCGCGAATCGCGTCCAAGGACATTCTGCTGAGCCCAGGCAAGTACACGGGCCACGGCACGCAAAACTCGCGCTGGGACATGAGCCTGCCGTCGCCGTTTCTCAAGGCCGTGGACGTGGACATCATGGAGGCCACGTCGTTCGCAGACTCGCTCGACAACATCCGAGACTGCCATTGGATCATCTACGTCGGAGAAGGAGAGGGGCTCAAGGCGTGGCCGTCAGTGAACCTGCGGGATCTGGCCGAGGACGACTTTGTAGCGGTCGTCAACGCCACCGTCACCGTCAACTCCGAGGAGGCGTTTGAGGCCGTTTCGCTGCTCAGAGAGTCGCCGTCAAACTCCCCCAAGTACCTGGACCTGTGGCAGAAGTCCAACTTTGAGCAACTGTCTCGAGCCATGAAGCGAATGTCTGCCAACCACGACAGAGCCCTCAGATACAGCATTTACCAGACGTGCCGAGACCTGTGCGCGTCTGACGTGTCCAAGGAGTCGCTGATGAAGGGCGAGGCAGACACAATCAAGACTCTGCGGTCGGAATGGGCCCGAAACGCCCACCGAGAGCTCCAGACGGTGCTCAAGCAACAGCTGCTCAAGTGGCGCCAGTCGGAACTGCCCTGGTACAAGCTGTACTGGCGAATCGACGACGTGGACGGAATCACCCGAGACTCTCTGGAATACGCATTCTTGCCTGCCTCAAGACAATCCATGTGCTACCTGCTGGGCCGAATCGATGGCTTTGCATGCACCACTCCTAACGCTCCCGAGCCGCTTTCCGACGGCATCTACGGTCTTTCCCCTGTTGAACATTGGGACAGTCCTTCGGACGATGTGATTGGACAGACTCTGGAGGAGTTGGACGACACTCTGGTGTCCGAACTGCACTCCCGAGCCTACCACGAGTTCCTCAAGGTTGTTCTGGGCATCCAGCTGCCTACAGTCGTGATTCCGGCCCTTGGAGTCTACCTCTACGATCTGTCTCTGTACAACATGGGCTCCATTGCGGCCTTTGGCATTGTCTGGGGATGTTTCAAGCTGCAAAAGACCTGGGACGCTCTGTGTAGCGACTTCTCCGTCGCAGTCTTTGAAAAGGCTCGAGCTAGTATCAACTCTTGTGAACAGCTCATTTGGAGCAGATGGGAGGGCAAGGCCATTGAGGAGAAGGAGAGGGTGGACGACAGAAAGAAGTTGGTGGCAGAGATGGAGGAGGAGATTACCAAGTAACGCGAGCGGAGCGAACACTGCTTATGTAATCGAGCCATGAATGTATGTATAGAATGATTACGTTATCTGACCAATGGCCATGACCACCAAAATCATGGCTGATTGTGTATGGAATGATTAGAGCAATGACCGTATAGAACCGCTCACGTGATCCACGACTGTGTAGAACTTCTCACGTGATCCACGACCATTTATTACTGCTCACGTGATCCGCGACCATATATTACTGCTCACGTGATCCGAGCCATGGACGCTTACTGGTATTTCATGGCAAAAATATATGGATAGAAGAACTGCCTAATTACGTGATCGGATCAAGCCAAATACATGTATTTCTGCTCACGTGATCGAACCGTGTATGTATCTGCTCACGTGACCGAATTGTGTATAGATCTGCTCACGTGACCGGACCCTTGATCATATCCTACTTATTTATTCATTCCATAACTATCAGACTATGCTAACTAACTAACTGCTCTCGTCCATTCTGTCGGGGTTCTTCTTGAGAATGACCACGCCCTCCAGCGAAGAGGCCAGAGGAATATACTCGTCGTCCTCCAGCTCGGCCCGCTCGCCATGACTCAGCAACACGGGGGTGCTGTGAGTCACCCAGCCGGTGATGGTCTTGGGCTTGCCGGCCTGGCCCACCGTGTCCACGGCCTGTCCGACCCGAACAGGCACCTTGATGGGCTCCAGCTTCTCGTCCAGAGTGATGAGCATGCGGGGACGGATGGCGTTGGTGAGCCAGAACAGCATCCAGTGGTTGTCGGCGAGAATGAACGACTTGGGGTCGATCATGGTCACCAGCAGCGTCACCAGCGACGCCAGAGACACCTTCGACAGAATCTGCCGGTCGGTGTGGAAGGGCGACACCGTCAGAGTACCCTTACCCAGGTACAGCAGGCCCTGGGCAATTCGCACCGTGAACAGTCCATCGGGATCCTTGGAGTAGTAGGATGCGAGCTGACGCAGCAGCTGGGCCAGACGGGCGTTGTTTGTTCCAGCACCAACCAGGCCCATGGAGAAAATGGAGTTGAGAGCAACCTCCATGTCGGCGTCATGTGAGTATCGCGACAGAGTGTCGAAAACACGCATCTGGGCGTTGGAAGCGGACACCAAACCCATGGCGAGAGGAATGGCCCGCTTCACCTGGGCGTCGCCGTAGTGCATGAGATGGCCAAAGTGTCGCAGCACCATCTCCTGGCCAATCTCCTCGCCCATGGCCACAATCGCCAGACCAAGCACGGAGTATGCCTGGTGAGAAGAGGCCTCTTCCGAGTCCACCTCCTGTGTAGCGTCGGCGGCAACAGTAGAAGCCTCTCCCTCGGCAGCAACGGTCTCGGCGGTAGCGTCGATGGCGTCAGCAGCCTCAGCAGCAGCCTCAGCGGCGCCGCCCTCGGTGGGGAGAGCTCCGTCCGCCTCAGCCTCGGCTCCCTCGCCTTCTCCCTCGCCCTCTTCGGTCACGTTCTCTCCAACACAGTCATGCAGCAGCTTCTGGATCTGCAGCACGTTGCCGGTGCCGGCGTAGGCACACACGGTGATGAGCGTCTCGCAGATTTTGCCCAGAGGATGGTCGATGGCTCGCACGGTCTCCACGGCCTCCTCAATCTCCTCGTACTTGCCAATAAACAGCAGAGCCAGACCCAGAGCCATGAACCGCGACCACTTGTCGGACAGCTGGATGGCGTCTCGCTCCAGCAGCGATCCCAGCAGCGCAGAGACCACGTCTCCGTTGGCCGAACCGACGAAAATGTGGCCCAACGCAAGAGCGGCCATGGAAGAGGTCTTCATGGAGGTGTCCGTGTCCTGGACCAATGGCAGAAGCATATCCAGCAGATCTGTTCGTCGAGAGCCGGCGTATGCCACACCCAGACCCATCACGGCAGACAGCTGGTTCAGGTTGTATGCGTTGCCGTTGTTGTTCTCGGCAGAGGGCTCCTCGGTGATGTGGTCAGCCAGAAGAGCCACGGCGGCGTCGGTCTCGTCGTAGACGCCGGCGGTGACGATACCCATGCCCAGAAGAGCGCCGGCCTTGATCTGGGGCTCCGACGAGTAGGCGTACTTGTCGAGTTGCTGCAGACCTCGGCTGAGATCCCACTGGAACAGCGAGCCCAGCGAGGCTGTGGTGGAGTACATGCCGGCGAGCTTGGTCTTGTAGATCCAGGCTCCGGACGCTCCTCCAGTAGCACCAGCGTCTCCGTCCTCCTCGGCGCCGCCGTTGGTCAGCAGACGGTCTGCCGAATAGGCGCAGTTGACAAAGGCGTTGACGAACGAGGCTGCCAGGTTCTGCTTGGCAGAGTCAAACGCCCCCGACATGATGATGTCCCGCGAGTTCTCCAGATGGCTCTTGTAGATGTCCTCGGGGACCTTGGGCTCCAGCAGATTGAGCTCCTTGGTGAGGTAGCGGAAGTGGTCCGCCAGCAGGGCGTTGGACATGCACTCCTGGACGCCCTCGTCGGCCACGTCAAAGTAGCACTTTTGCCGCGCCAGAATGAAAGCCAGCTGCTTCTGCAGCAGCTCGTCGCCGTTGGCGGCGTCCATCACGGACTTGATGAGCTCCATGTCGTCCAGCCGGATCGCCAGAGCCAGCGCCTGGGTCAGCTGCCGGTGGGCCAAGTAGATGGCGTAGGCGGTGTGGAGGAACGCCACGTCATCTGGAGGCGCCAACAGCGGCACACACGCCACCATGTAGTGGCAGACTCGGGCGTATGTGGTTTCGTCGACGAACTTGGGGAGGTGTTCGACGGCCTCGATTTCCAGCAGCAAGTCCACGGCGTCGGCCTCGGCGTTGTGTTTGAGGAAAAACGGCACCAGCTTGATGCCCAGGTTTCGCACGTCGGTGAGCGATCCGACGCCGGAGTTGGGCACATCAAGCGTCACACCCTCCTTGGCGTCGTCGCCGGCTTCCACCTGTTGCAATTGGTACTCCTGGCCGATTTCCAGAGCAAGGTGGCGAACGTACTCGTGGCCCCAGGAGCCCAGGTCGTCTGTGGTCGACTTGAGCCGGAACTTGAGCGCATCCCGCTTGCCGTCGCCGGAGTAGGTCATTGCCAGTACAGACAGCACGTCCGCCAGCTGCTGCTTGTGTTTGGCGTCGGTCCACGTGTCGTACAGCTCTGCCAGCTGCGGGTAGTGGGGCCGCAGAAACTTGAGAGGCTTGGGCACGGCGGTCATGGACGAGGTCGACGTTCGAATGAAGTTTTTGAGCGCCTCCAGCGAGGGCTCGTACAGCGACGTGTCCTTTTCAGTCAGTCGCTCCACCAGCATCTCCAGCTCCGACTTGAGCTTTTCGTCCTCCTCCGACAGCTCCTCTTCGTCCTTGCGCAGGTTTTTCTTGTTCTTGTCGTTGGCGGTGGTTTTGTCGACGGGCTTGTCGGCCGGCTTGTCGCTCGGCTTGTCAGTCACGTCTTTGGCAGCCATGATTGAGATCGATGTTGTTGTGGGTGTTTGAAACAGAGATCAGTGGCAAGATTGCAGATGTGGAAGTGTGGTTGTGAGAAGCCTAAAGAAGGTTATTGGTAGGTGGCGCGAGTGTGAGCACACGAAAGTACGAGTAGTGGGGGGTAGGGCGGTGGTAAACGGTTGAAAGGTAGTTGGTTGGAATGAGCGCGGGAGGGGATATATATTTATGTACTTTTCAATACCTGATTGGTTTTCTTTGAGGGTATAGATTCCATCTTTGTTGGGTGATTATGTAACATAGTCATGATACATAGACTACCAGTACTGACAAGAGATCGGTTGGGGCAGATACAGCGTTCGTGAAGCGATTCAAGGTGATCACGTAATCAGTCGATTGATAGATTCATCGTACTCCATTTGCTTACATAAGACCACAGTTTGAAGATTCTGATTCAGTAGACACTCAGCCTAGATCCTGTGCCATCAACACTACCATTGGCTTAATAATCAACACAGACTTAGCAGCCGACACTGGCTTACTAAGCAACACAGATTTAGCAATCGACACTGATCTACTATCTTGCAATCAAGCCGCCCACCCTACCTCTCTGACCCCACATTACATAATCAACGGTCTGTACTGATTAAGTGCATATGATTCATGCAAGTTTACGGAGATGAAGAATAGGCCGAGAGTCGATGTTTTGGTGAATACTTGGCCGATTCGAGTTTTAAAAATTGGAATCGATTACCCGGAACGTCCTGAACCTATCCTAGACTTTTTCTACTCTCTAACCCTCCTCTCACAGATCTACCCCCATCTCCAACCCCCAAGCTTAATCCCCACACATGCACATCTACAAATGGCGTGAGATCTTCTCTGACACCTCTCGACACCTCGTTCCACTCTCTCGTCACCCATGCTCCAGGAACCCATCAACCTGCCGAAGTGGCTCGACGAAAACCAGCATCTGCTGAAACCGCCCGTCAACAACTTTTGTATCCAGCGAGGGGGTTATACTGTGATGGTGAGTGATTTAGCCAGAGGTGAATCAGCCTATTGATTGTCCAACCAATGTCTAGATGAACTGTGAGCTTCAGATGACAAAGCTGCTTTCATGATAACTAACCCAGATCGTCGGAGGACCTAATGCTCGAACCGACTACCATATCAACCAGACGCCCGAATGGTTCCACCAGAAGAAGGGCCACATGACTCTCAAGGTGGTGGACGACGGAGAGTTCAAAGATATCACCATCAACGAGGGCGACATCTTTCTGCTCCCCGCAAACGTGCCCCACAACCCCGTGCGTTACGCAGACACCATTGGCGTGGTGGTAGAACAGGACCGTCCCGAGGGCCTGAAGGACGCTCTGCGATGGTACTGTCCTAACGAGTCGTGTCGCGAGATTGTGTTTGAGAACTCCTTCCAGCTGGTCGATCTGGGCACCCAGATCAAGGAGGCCATTCTTGATTTCGACGGCGATCTCGAAAAGCGCACTTGTAAGGCCTGTGGTACGGTGGCTACTTCGAAGCCGTAAGGGAGGCTGCTGACTAGCTGAACTCCGATTTGCTGAACTCCGATTTGCTGAGCGCCGATTTATTATGATTAGTCAGTCGAGTGACCAACTGTTTGTCAGCAACACATCCACACTCTAGGGGAAGCCGGGCATGGGTGATGAGTCCGAGTGTGGTGTCGACAGGACCATTCTGTAGCTCAATAAATCTGAAGTTTTTGTCTCAACAAAAAAGCCATGTAACTCTAAGTATACGATACTTGACATACTTTTTGGATCACCGAATATCTCCAAAATTTGTGTGGCAGGTAGAGCATGTTTTCGCAGATCTGTTAAGAAACAATATGCTATCTACACGCTGATATCCTTCATTTTCCAATCCGATGACCGGAACATTGAAAATGTACCCTTAAAGGGATTTTTATTTCTAACTATTCTCGACTAGAGGTCTTAACTAGGAGGAGACGGGGTAGCAGGACTGAGGGGTACGAGCTGCACAGCTACGGAAATGGAAGCAAAATCAGTGATAGCGACAGATGCGTTCAAATTTGAGTTAGTACCAATACGTTTGGTCACGTGATCAGTTTACTAGTAGTCATAGATATGGGAAGTGTTTTAGCAGGTGTTAGGGAAGGATTCAAGTGGAGCTTCTGTTGTGAGTGTACAAGGCGTATATGAACTTGGCTAAGACAATAGAATTGATAGTCAGACTTTAGAAAAATATTGGAATGCTCTGAGAGTACTGTACCCGGGTTCTATCTTCTCTGTTGGTATTCCGTGTGCTGCTGGATTACACTTGGATGTGCTCTTAGTATGCACCTTAACTAGCCAAGGGAGTACACTAAAGACGTCTTATTGGATGTTCCTCATGTTATGTTGAATGGTCTTTTCGTAGAGCTAAGATTGGTTCGGTTTGACACTCTTACAGACGACAGCAGTACGAAAATCAGACCAATGATTATCATCGTAACGTTGGAAAGAGCTCACGATCACATGAAAAATACTGTCAGTCTTGAATCTGTGACTGTGACCTTACTAGAACGACACCAAGAATCGTACGTCGTGTTTTTCCCTCTACACTGTTCAGATGATAACTGAAGCCACCTTTGCTAGAACAGCAAAACATTCCAGAAAGTTGAAGACCTCGAATATCCGTCCTGAATGGTCGTAAAATTCGAACCATCAACCCCCTCTTTGCTTCTTGTTTATATCGTCTAGCTGCGTCCTTGGAGGCAACATGTTGATCATACGGTACAAAAATCTTGGTCATTCAAATTCATCATATATTCGTTAATATCTAATTGGCTAGTAACTAAACTCGTCGTTAAAGGCGCGCTGGATCCAGACATAGAGCCGGTCGTAGACCATGGCCTGGGCATTGTGGAAATAAATGCTGTGGTCGGAGTCGGGGTAAATGTGCATGTCGTAGTTCTCGATTCCAGCGAGATCCAGATTGTCGACCAGAGACAGCGTGTTTTGCATGTGCACATTGTCGTCGCCCGAGCCATGCATGACCAGGAACCGTTCATTGGCGCCAAGTGCAGTCATGTTGTGCACGGCCGTCTGCTCGTAGCCCTGCTTGTTGTTCTGCGGAGTGTGCATGTACCGCTCCGTGTAGATGGAGTCGTAGAAACGCCAGTCCGTCACGGGAGCCACAGCCATGCCAAACCGGAACGTTTCGCCGGCATCGGCCTCCAGAGTCTTGAGAGTGCAGTACCCGCCGTACGACCAGCCCCAGATGGCCATGTGGTTGGCGTCGACGTAGTCCTTGTTGGCCCAGAGCTTGGCAGCGGCAATCTGGTCTGCGGCTTCTCGGCGGCCAATATCGTCTCGAACCACGGAAAGGAACTCTCGGCCCATGTATCCGGTTCCTCGTCCGTCGACAGACACGACAATGTAGCCCAGAGACGCGGCCACACTCTTCTGGAAGTCAATGTTGAACGTCTTGGTGACCGTCTGCGAGCCGGGGCCTCCGTAGACAAAGAACAGGACCGGATAGACCTTGTTTTCGTCAAAGTTGGGCGGTCGAATCTCCACAGAGTTGACCATGATGGGCTTCTCTTCAGTGCCAACGTTGATCTGGGCAAAGTGCGACGTGGGCAGGGCGTACGAGTCCAGGGTGGATTGCAGAAACTCGTTCTTGACCACCTTGGGCGCGTCCAGGGGAGAGGAAGAATGCAGATCGATAATCTTCTGGTACGGAACGGAGGGGCCGTTGTAGCTGAGCAGAGCGAACCGCGCGTCTTCAGAGAAGGAGACTCCATAGTAGGCGTCCTCAGAGGTGTTTGTGACGGGTTTCAGATCGCTGCCGTCGATCTTGACCGAGTACAGGTGTCGTTCGGTGGGGTCCTTTTGGGTCGACAAAAAGTAAACGGTACCTGTGGAAGCGTCGTAAGAAGACGGAGCATTGACGACCTCCCAATCTCCAGACGTGAGCATGGTTTTGGGCTTGGGTTCGCCGAAAACAAAGTACGCCAGATGGTTTCTGCCCTCGGAAATGACCGTATCGATGTATCCCTCCTCGGCCAGACCGAGGGAGTCGTTCTGGGGGATGATCTTGGACGACCGCACAGTCTCAACCCATCCTCCGTCCAGCTCCTTGACGTTGTTCTCTCGCAGAATCTTGGCAGCATACGACTTGGACGCGTCCACATGCACAATCTTGAGCACGTCCGCTTCTCTGTCGGAGGCTCGGATGAGCGCCACACCCGTCTGCGACCAAACCACGTCGGAAATGATATCGTCCTGGGCCAAGGGCTCGTTGATGAACGTGGTGGCGTCCTCGGCGACGTTGTAGAAGGCCATCTGGACGTCAGGGTTCGGGGAGCCAGGCTTGGGGTACTTGATGGACCGGTACTCCGGGTACGCTTGCGGTTTAGGGTCCTGCACGTAGTAGGGAATGGTGAACTCCTGGACCTTTGTGTCGTCAGATCGCAAAAAGGCCAGATGCTTCCCGTCAGGAGACCACCACAGCGCTGAGTCGCCCGAGAGCACCTCTTCTTCGTACACCCAGTCGGGTCTTCCGTTGAAGATCTGCTCGGAGCCATCGTCGGTCACCTGCACGGTTTCGTGCTTGTCCACATGGGTCACGTAGACGTTGTTTTCGTACACAAACGCCACGGCCTTGCCGTTGGGAGCCCACGAGGCCACAGCAATACGGGCCTTGTCGTCTCCATTCAACAACGGCTTGACCTCCTTGGATTCGACGTCAAGGATCCAGTAGTGGCCAAACGACGAGTGTCGGTAGTTTTTCTTTCTCTCGGTGACAAAGAGCGCCTTTTTGAGATCCGGACGCAGCCACAGCTCGTCGATGCGCAGCGTGTGGTCGCCGTAGTGCACGGACGTATCTGTGATTTCAATCTCCTTGTCGTCCTCTCCGTAGGTCTTGACGACATACTTTCTGTCGCGCACGAGGTAGGCGCCCTCGAGGTCGGCGGCCTGGATCCACTGGACGGATTTGGACTCTGGTCGGAACGTGCCTGTTCGGACAGATTGGGGCGTGACGACGAGTTTGAAGTTGTTGTCTGAGTAGTCAGAGCTACCGTCAGGTGAGATGATCGGTTTCGGTTTCGAGCCTTGGACGGCGGTTTGGACGTCTGAAGACTCAGAGGACTTCTCGTAAGGAGTCACCCAGGCCTGGACGAACAAACCCAGGACAAACAGACCCCAGATGATGACTGCAGCCATTCCCGCGACCATGAGCCATTTCTTGAACTTCTTGGATCGTCCGTGACTCTTGTTGGTGTTTCTAGAACCCGTATGATTGCCACTCTCTAGATCTCTATCGTGGTTCGGGTCACGTCTTAAGAGACTGGAGGCTGCCGGGTCGTTTTCGTCGCCTTCTTCGAAATGCTTGGCGGTGTTGATTCTGTCGAGCTTTTCAAACAGCGACGAGGTCGACGATCGCGGCGAGTCGCTGCTGCTGGGCCCGCCGCCGCTGCGCTCCAGTTCGATTTCTTGCATCGTGTCGTGTGGAGGGGATGGAGACAGAGCCGTTCGGAAGATGCCCATTATGGTTTGGAGAGGGTGTTTGGAGGTGGTGGAAGGGGTGGTGTTTAGATGTCTTTAAAAGGAGGCGTTGTAGGGTGTATTTGGCGAATAAAGAGGTGAAATATTGTAGTTCTAGTCGTAGTTCGTAATGTACTCCGTGATGGAGACGTGTCTGACATCAACACCCTTCTTTTTGAACGTCCTTCCCTCATCTTGGTGCGGCTCTAAGACGTCCCAAACAGGCAGTTCTTGATAGCGCTTCTTTCGTCGCGTGCTTCATGCAGGTGGACAGATACGTGGAGGTGGAGGTGGAGGCGGAGGGGGGAAAGATTTATAGAAACTTGGGGAAATTGCAGAAAATGAGAAGGACATAGATAATTGGATATCACGTATGAATCAATTTAATCACGTGCTCAAAATTTCGTTTCAACAGCCCGGAATCATTCCACAGTACAGTACACTCTAGCTACAGTGTATCACGTCATAGGCTATATTTATACCAACCTATAATCATGGTTTGAGGTGTTGAATGAGGTGTTTTTTTATTTTTTATAATATAGCAATGACGTGTGAGTGACGTTCTGTATTAATACAAGTAGTTACTGGTAAAGGTATGAGTACTACGAAGACGATTACCAATCTCACCAATTTGGTGTTCTGCAGGGCAGTCTGTCTTCCGCCTTTTTGTTTAGTTGAACTAGATTAGTTGGGGTTAGTTGAAGAAAATTGTCATGAAGGGGTGGGGGGTGGGTAAAATCAATGTCCTGGGGACGGCAAAAGTTGGGAGAGTGATTCAACCCGAAATGAATGCTACATCTTCCAAGTAAAGTGGAGGGGCATTTAGGGGGTATCTCACAAAAAGTCAGGTTTTGTCAGAATCTGCAAGTTCTAGAAAGTCATTCCTGTTGATGTTTTACTTAAGAGATGGTAAGTTCCATGATAATCGTAGAATGCACTAACATCAGGTGTGGCCAAGGTGCGAATCGTTGCCAATAGTGGATGGAGCACTTTATGACACTACAAGTACAGTAAAACACACTGAATGTAGCGCTTAACAACTACTTCAACTCCACGAATACCGCTTCTAGAAACACCCAGAGCTGACGAGAGTGCTTCTCAGAGACTAGGGGTTGCATCAGTATACTTCACGTAGCTGAAGGTCTCTTGATGAGAAGTTTATCAACGTACTCTTTGTAGTCAAAGGAATGTCTCATATCACGTGTAATCTTTCTATTTGTGCAATAGCTTTCAGAAGGACCACCTTCATACCTTTACATACACAGAGCGTGGCTGTGCTCTTAGAAGACTCTTACACGATTGTCTCAATACAAGAGATCAAAATGTCCATTATGGGCTGACCTAAACTCTCTAGCCAGTACGACTACAGTTCATCCCTCACTTCCTACTATGCCTATATTACACTCTATAAGTATCATATCATCCTACCTTACCCTACCTCATCCTACCTCATCCTACCATTAATAAAACGTCTTTTCAGCTTCTCCATCCGTCGAGGCCGTACTCCAGCTCGAGCTCGAGATCGCCGTCGCCCTGACGACCGCCAGACTCCTGCGGCTTTGGCGGCGGGTCCTGGTACTTGAAGTCTTCCTCGGGGATGCCCAGCGAGTCCTTTCGCTGGATCACGGGAGGCTGGCCCATATCCGACGTCTGTGAGCCGACCCCGAAGCCGGCGTACTCGTAGAAGTGGGGGTTGGCGGACTGGTCCGAGTCCGAGAAGCCCGACAGGGTCGATGGAGAGTCTTGAGGTTGGTGAGAGTGTTGCTGTTGCTGTTGCTGTTGCTGTTGCTGTTGTTGCTGCTGCTGCTGCTGCTGCTGCTGCTGTCGCTCGACCTCCTGCTGCTGCTGCTGCCTCTCTGCCTCCTGTCTCTCAACCTCCTTCTCCTCCTCTCTGCGCTGCTCCTCGATCTGCTCGTCGCGGATCCGCGTTTGCTCGTCCACGGGCTTGCGCACCATGGCCCGGAAGTCCACCACCTCGTCGAGAATCATTTGCTTCATCGCCTCCATGTCGTTGACCTCCTCGAACGAAAAGTCAAACGGCGTGGGACACACGGGCTCGTCGCGCGGATCGTGCCAGATCTTGAGATACGGGTGCTCCAGCGCCTGCTCGACGGTGACTCGTTCCGCAGGATCAAAGGCCAGCATCTTTTCCAGCAGATCCAGCGCCTCGGGGTTGGCCGAGGGGAAGAGCGTGGCAAACGAAATCTTGGGCATGAACGGCAGGCCCCGCACGTACTCCTGGGCCCGGGGGCTGCCGATTCTCTTGAGCGTCTCCTCGGTGGGGGTGCCCAGGTAGTGCAGAATCTGGTTGAGCTGGTCGACGTAGTTTTTGCCCTTGAACAGGGGCTTGCCGCCCAGCAGCTCCGCCAGAATGCACCCCACCGACCAGATGTCGATCGCCTTTGTGTACGACTGGAACGAGAGCATGATCTCTGGAGCACGGTACCACCGGGTGGCCACGTACTCGGTCAGAAAACCAGCGTTCTTTTCGTCGTCTGAGGAAAAACCTCGAGCCAGACCAAAGTCGCAAATCTTGAGCTCACAGTCAGCATTGACCAACAGGTTACCAGGCTTGAGATCTCGATGGAGAACGTCGGCAGAGTGGATGTACTTGACACCGGCGAGAATCTGGTAGACAAAGGACTGGTAGTGGGCGTCGGTCAAGGGCTGACCGGACCGGATGATCTGATGCATGTCGCACTCCATCAGCTCCTCGTACAGATACAGCTCGTTGAAGTTGTTGGTGTCGACAATGTCCATGTCGTACAGACAGGTGATGTTTTTGTGGCCGCGGAAGTGGTTGAGCAGCTTGAGCTCTCGCAGCGCTCGTTTGCAGAGAATGTTTTTGGAGAAGATGTTGGTGACCTTTTTGATGGCCACACCGGGGCCGTCAGGCGTACCGGTGTACTTGGCGGCACACACGATTCCGTACGCGCCGTGGCCGAGCTCCTTGGTCACCTGGAATCGCTTGTCTATGGTGAACTCCTGGTTGAACACCTTGTACGTGTGTCGGTCTGCCCTTATCATTGTGGTGGTGGTGGTGATAGTGGTGGTGTCGTTGGTGGTTGTGGTGGCGGGGTAAGAACTGTCGATAAACCGTCGATAAACTGCGATACTGCTGAAATACTGCTTCGAATCGTCAATCGAGTCTTCACAACGAAATCCGTGTTGTCTATCCGGTCGATGGTATAAAGTCAGACTTGGATAGAGTGAATTATCACACCCAAGACCCAAACCAAACTGAATTTCGTCCACTCAACTGTACGACCACATACGTCATCACAAGAATCTACAAATAGCTACAAGTACGAGAACAGCAAAGGACTGGTACCGATACAAGTGCAAAAAGCTGCTGCAGTAGCTAATCTGCCTCTTTTCGCCCCACCCTCCTATCCCCTCACACCCTCCCATCACCTCATATCCACCATTTATTAAACCTCCCAATAGCACAATTTCGCTCACTCTCCTCGCTCCCTCCTCCCACCCTCCTCACTCTCCCCTCGGTAAGAAGACCATAGACTTCCTCTGCACCTTGCTGCGTGCGTCGCCAACCTTAACACTCTGACTAATAATACCACAGTAAAGAGCTGTAATCAGATGTCGCCCTCGTGGCATCACCACAGCGGTTCCCCGGCCAAATTAAAGAGAATCTTGTTGGGCGTGAACGGCTTGAACATCATGCCCCGCCGGCTCAGCCGGTTCATGTTGGCCCAGTCCCGGATCCGCGTCATCGCCTTGTGGGGCTCGTCCCCCATGCCAAGATAATACGCCACTAGCCCTGCGGCCAGAGGCGCCGACATGGACGAGCCCGACTGGGCCACCGTGCCCCGGTTGTTGCGGTGCGACAGCGAAATCACCTCGACGCCGGGCGCGAAAATGTCCACGCACTGGCCCCAGTTGGAAAACGACGCAATCGTGTCCGTCTGGTCGTCAAACGCCCCGACCGTCAGCACCCCGTTGGCGCTAGCAGGCGAGTCCAGGCACGCAGGGGTGTTGGTGTTGCCTGCAGCCACCACTACAGGGATGCCTGAGTCGATCGCGGCCTCGACCGCAGCGTTGAAGACGGAGTTTTTGGGCGCGCCAAGACTCATGTTGATAACGGCAGGACGGCCGTTGCGATGGATCTCGGCCGCAGCCCACTCCAGGCCCGCTAGAACAGAGGACAGCGCGCCCATGCCGTCTTCGCCGGTGACCTTGACGTCGACAATGTTGGCCTTTTTGGCGATCCCGTAGGTCTTGGACGCCGCCAGCCCGGCCACATGGGTGCCGTGGCCGTTCTGGTCGCCCATGCCCTCGCCGGAGAAATCGCGCCCGGGCTTGCCGCGGTTCTCAAAGTCGATGTGCTCGTGGCGCACTCCTGTATCGAGAATATAGATGTCGACGCCGCTGCCGCCGGAGGGGTCGTGGACGTAGTCCTGGGGCCCAAACGCGGAGATGGGCTCGAGGTTGGAGGTGCGGGCCAGGTGGCGGGGGGCGTTGGTCTGGACATCGTAGATTTTCACGTCAATGTCGAACGTCCAGTCTTTGATCTGTGTTAGAGGCGGGTTAGAGGGGGGTAGTGCGAGCACGACACCTGTGGCGATGGACCATGGCCCGAGTCAACATAAGCCAGTGATCAGTCCATAGGTATCACTGGTATCACAGGGACGGTGTCATGCGACCAAGCACACCGTCGAGACGCATCACACAGTCAACGTCAAACGGTCACTGGTATCACATGGTCACGGTCACTGGTATCACTGGTATCACACGGTCACCGCCGCTTTCCACTCACCAACAAATTTTTCGCCAGGGCGTAAACCAGAGAACTGGGGATATCGCCGGCCAGGGCCTGGAAGCTGCCAAAGCTGTGGTACTTGTCGAAATGCGCCAGAAAGCTCGGGTTCATGCTGAAAAAGTCGGACAGATGGGTATCATCTTTGAGCTGCAAGATCATGTTGCGGGCGTGGGCCAGCTGCAGCAGCAGGAGTACTGGTAGTAGAAACAACATGGTTGTGGGTCGAGTACGAGTAACGGTAGGTGTACAGAAGGGGGGGGGGACATGATTACTTATATATTAAGGTGGTGGGGGTTTAGGCTTCTGCAAGTGTGTACAGTCACCTGTCGTTAGAGTGGTGCCATGAGCAGATTGCTGTAGCTATACAATCTCAACAGCAGCTCTTCCTACTCAAGCAACTACTTGGCCCAAGGAGCTTTAGTGGGAGCCATTCCTGAATCTGCTGGGGTGCTTGAACCGGGAGCTTTCGTAGGAGGCATTCCAGATTGCCTCTCTTTCATCGCCCTCTGACCATCTCGGTGAGCAAGACGCTCCACAGTCTCCATGGGCATGCCTCTAGGACCCATCAGAGGCATACGAGCATGGGGAGTGGTTTGGGGCTCTTTCTTGGACTTGAATCCCGGAGGAAGTTTAGGCTTAACGGGCTCTTCGCCCTCAACCTTGGAGTATGGCAGATCATTACCCTCAGTGTCTTTCCAGGGGTACAGCTCCGATCCAAAGTAAAAGTGCTGGACCACCGGGAACTTGCCCAGAACCTCGGCAATGTACATTTTGATCATGCCCGAGTGGATTTTGGCCCACGTGGCGATGCCGGAAATGTCATAGAGAATCGGCGAGTGCTCGTAAAAGGGGCCCGACTTGATATCGTAGATGAAGGCGATTGCCGCAAAGTACAGGTTTGTGGTTTTTTGTTCCGCCACAACCCGCTGGTTCATGACACTGGAAGGAGGACATTCCTTGTCATATTGCGTCGGAACCAGAAGCGTGGATGCTGTGACAGATCGAGCCACCTTTTGGGCTGATCCCAGAATGTAGGGCAGATGAGAATGGTCGTCGAGACCCCAGACTCCATGCGATCCCGCAGGCTCGAGCGAATACGTCGTGATGAGTTTGCGGACCAGCTCAAAGTACGTTTCAAAGATGAAGAGCACGTCTGGAGCAGCCAGATCGGTCTCCAGAAGCCCCAGTCTCTGTAACCCTCCCACAAACGCCATGAACGACAGCTCGTGACCGGTTCCAAAGTCCAGACGCTGTTTCGAGCCCATTCCGCCATGCAGGTAGTACTGCAGCTCGACAATCGAGTTTGGGTCAATGCTGGGGAACGCCTCAGTCAGGAGCGCTGTGGTCTGAGCCTCCATCTTGTCATGCCAGTCTCTAACTGCCACGTTTCCAAACCGCCGGGGACCCTCGAGAGGCGGTGTCTCGTCCACCAGAGCGCTCAGTTTGCGACACAGAGCCACCAGGGCCTTTGAAGAGGGTGCCAGCTCATCTTCATTGGGGGGCAGAAGATGCTCCTGAACTGTAGACGAGTACTTGTCTAGTAACGAGATGATTGTGGCGTAAGTCTGGGACCGTTTGAAAGACTCGACGTCGGCTGCCGACGAGATTCGTTTTTGCGGCTCACTGAATGTCATTGTTGTAGAGAGGTGGTGTATGAGAGAGATGAGATGAGTGTTTGAGATGGTTGATGGTGATAAGCCTGTATGGTTATGCACAGTGAAACTTACAAAAGTGAGAGCGGTGGATGTTGTGATGGAGGGGTGGATTGGGGGTGTTATTTGTATCAAAAGATGGAGCAGGAGTAGGTGACAGAACTGGTGGCTTTTGTTTTTTCACGTCCATCTTAATGACGGAGTTATTGGCTATGGCGACTAAAGCGCGGTTAGATTAGAATAGGTCCATTCTGCCTCACTTCTTGAGGTCACTCAAATTAGGGCCAACTGAGCTGAAATTGATACGCAAGAGAGCTACGACGCCTGAAACACTGTTAAACTAAAAATCAATTCATTGGAAGCCATATCCACCGAGAAAAGTCAGTCTTTCGTTTTCAACTACTGCACTGTACACACTTAAGATCACGGTCAACTACTACTTTGACTAAACATAGCAAGGTTCAATTGAGCGGGTTTTGTATAGATCGAAGCCGAGTTTTTTGCAAATCCCTTTTTTACCACCCCAAATAACCATTTATATCAACTTTACTTCTCATCACACCCTCTCATGGCTCTTGTACCTCCGTGTTCACCATCCCCTTCAACGGTTAAACTTCAGGTATGCATGACAGTCCAAACTTTTATCAACAGCCCAAACATCTTGAACGGCCTCACGACACTTCCCATCAACAATGCTTACGTGGTCTCTGGAGCTGTTTGACCGGCTGCGGGACACGATGCAGACGCTGTCCAAGGAGCTGCACGACGACGATGTGGACGCCAACAACCTGCGCAAGCTGCTGAACGAGGTTTCGTATCTCAAGGACGATTTCAAAATGTCTCTGGACAATCCGAAACAGAGTGCTTCTGATCGGGACACTATTCAAAAGGGTGAGTAGGAGGAGGGGGAATCAGATGCTGATCGATATTGTGTCGATTGAGGTGGTTCGACTGAGGCTCACGGGTGTTCTGAACGTGACATGTGCTTTGTTATGACATGTGCTGTGTTATGATCACATCCTCCAGAGCACACGGTTCAGACCATTGACGTGTTCAGAAACATCACATTGACGTGATCAGCGGTATTGAACGTGTTTTGCTGCGATCGAAGACGGTTTACAAGTGTTGTGTAACACCGTACCACATCATTACATGTAGAACAACACGGCATTGAACGTTCCTTGTTCACCAGCAACGTCATCTGAGTCACACGCTTTCTGTGCTAAATCGCTTATTGGGTCCGCTCAGGCCTGCGGCCTTTGCTTCCATGCTACAGCACATCGCTCATTGGGTCCGCTCAGACCTACGGCCTTCGCTACCGTGCTAACCCAGGGAAATACACATTCGGCGACGACGAACGACAACTCTCGCCCGAGTTCATCGAAGGAACTCTCCTGATCGCCGACGAACTCCAACTCAACGAGGCCGCAGCGGCAGAGCTCGTCGAGTACGCCATCTCCTCCCGCCAAGGATCGGACATGTCGCTCAGCGAAGCGGCCATCTACGCCTACTACACACGCCGACAACGGATCCTCGACACGGTGCGGTTTCTGTACTTTTGGATCCACGAGGAAAAGGACAAGCCCGAGCTGGTGACGGAGCTCAAGAAGATTGCCGCTCTCATTGGGCCCCACAAAGAGGTCTTTGACAAGTGTGTGGACACCATGTCCAAGGACGTGAACGCTCTCAAGGATCTGGACGAGAAGGAGAAGCAGGGCGTGTTTCTGGGGCGAAACCAGGACCCCAAGTTCGAGGCGACGCTCAAGCTGCGACGCGATTTCATCTTACAGGAACACGAGGATCTGGGCCAGACTATCACGGTGCTGATTCTGTCTGAAAAACTCGACTTTGACTCCATCAAAAAGCTCATCACCGCAGCCTCGTCGCTCCGGGCGTACAACACGCTGCTTCTGCATCACGTGCCCGCGCTGCTGTCGGTGTTTGGGCTCATTGAGGCCGACAACATCCAGCGGCTGTCTGTGGGCGACACTCTCAAGCTGCGAAGCGATCTGTTCAGCAAGACGATCGAGTGGGGCATCCCCACGTTCCAGCGATTCATCCAGCTGGCGTTTCTGGCGGGTCTGGCTGCTCTAGCTCGATCGGACGAAGGACTCAGTTCCCAGGTGAATTTCACACGCGATATTCTCGATGTTTGTCGAGAATCCATTGACGAAGGAGCTCTGGAGTTTGGATACGCTCTGGCGACCGATACGGCTGCTTTCAACGTACGAAACGTGTTTTACGACATGCGACCAGCTCTACAACAACGGGTGCCCGAGTTCAAGTTTCTGCGACGGCTTTCGGCCGACTTCGAGGTGCTGTGGACGCGCCAGATGCAGTGGTTCATCTCGACCTTCATCTCACATCTTCCGGACCTGCTCAAGCAGATGAAACAGTCGGAGGAAGACACGTTTCTGGCCAACGAGGCTGTTTCGGACCCCGATCTCCAGATCCAGGACGACGTGGGACGAGACCTCGAGCGGTTCTACATGATGGTGTCGAATCTGTACGACGGCCACCCCGATGCTGCGCTGGACTACTGGATCGACGGCGAGAGCGATCTGTACGGGTTTGTGGACTGGGCGTCACATTTCGCAGACTCGCCTCTGATGGCAGCCACGGCTACAAACATGCTGGCTTCTTTATCCACCGGCCCCGAATGCGCAGCCAACGCCCACCGCTTCCTCGCGGCAGAGCTGCCCAAAACCAGAAACCCCAGACTCACGTGGCACCAGGTTCTGGACGCGTTTGACTTCTACGTCGAGGCGCTGTCGCCACAGGTGCCCGACCAGCGCGCAACCACGATGCCCAACGCGCTGGTCCAGGTGGCAGCCCCCGCGCTGGGCAGACAGGCCACTATGATGATCGAGGCGTACATGCACCTTGTATCGCAGGTGCTCACGTACTCGCCCGAGGCCCGAGAGTACCTGTTTGAGGCGGGCTTGGTGGACCGGGTCTTTGGGCTGCTGACGGTCGAGAACGGAGTCACCGGAATCGTGTTGGAAGCTCTTTCTGGACTTGCTGTTGACGCCCCGCTCGAAGTCAAGCGACTGATGTGGACCCGTCTGGACGCCTGGGCTTTTCAGTCCATCTACTACACCGCTGATGGCCGCATTCTCAACAACAATCTGCCTCCTCGAGAACGGCTCCAGGGTCTCATTACCGATCTCCAGAGTGCCGTGGGCTTTTCCAAGCTCGTCGAACGGCTCATGTACCCTGTTGTGGACATCGGAGGGGACCCCATTGTGCCTGCTTTGCCCTTCCCCTTCGAATTGGGCGCCAACTACCGCTTCCCGGGAGTCTGGGTCTACGTCAACTACATGCTGGAAGACATTCTGTACTACTCGTCGGTGGCGCAGCTGGAAGAGAGCCAGAAGATGGTGCTGCAAATCACGTGCTTCAACTTTGCCAAAAGTTGTTTGCGTTTGTTCAACCCAGACACAATCCGTCTGGCTGCTGCCGCGGGCGTTTCGCTCGACAAAATCATGGACAACGATCTCACCTTTAAGCAGTACCTCACTGCGCATCCCTGTCCGCTGGCCATGGCGCTGATATTCAACGAAAAGCTTTACACTATCATTCTGGGGCTGTGTGAGTCGTCCACAGACATGTCGTCCAACCTGGCGCGCTACGAGATTGAGCGCACGGCCTGTGCTCTGGCGATCGTCGACCTCGTGTTCAGCATGGAGGAAAACTTTGTCGACAACATGCTGCCGGTGCTGCAGGAGATGAGCAAGAAAAACGACCAGATCATCAGCCACATGAGCGTGCATTCGTTCGAGGAGGCGATTCTGTTCCGCATGACGGTGATTCCGCATCTCGCCCATCACATGGCTTCGGCCAATGCAGGCATTGCAGCCACGTCTTTCAGCATTCTGTCACGTGTGTCGCAGTCATCTTTGTTTAACGACAACGATGGACGCATTGCCACGAGTCTGGAGCCCCAGAACCGACTTTTGCGGGCATTCAAGACGTATTCCGATGCCCAGAAGATCAAATCTGGCATTGTCGAGCAGCTGGAACGGCCATTTGACGACTACGAGCACGAGCACCACAAGGCCACGGGTCTGGAGCTCAAGCTGTCGATTCTGCAATTCATTTCGTCGAATTTGGGCCGCGATTCGTCCGATGCCACTGTGGCCCACTTTCTACTGGGCTTTGCCATCAACGGCGATGGGTCTCTGGCCGCTGACAACGGCACGTACGGAGTAGCCAACCGTAACTCCGTGTTTGGCGTCATTCTGTCGCAGCTGACGCAGTCTGTGGCCAATATCGACCCCTGCAATGTGTTTCTGGACTCTGCCGAGTTTGCCGCCGAGTGCGCCAAGGTGGTGATGCACCTGTGTCGCAACCAAAACTCGGCTGCCATCACGCTGCGAATTCTGCGTGATTTCGGCTTCTTTGCGCAGATTCTGGCCGAGGAGCCCGTCACAGACCGACAGACGCTCTGGAACGGCCAGGTGCTCGACATGAAGAAACATTTCATCATGTCCCCCGCTCCCGCGGCGTTTTCGGCGTTTTTCCACCACCGAACGTCGCTGTTTGAGTACTTTAGCATGGAGGTGCACGCCTCTGCGGTCAAGGGCTCGTTGTCCGTCGTCAAACGTTACCTGGACTCTCTGGTGACTCTGGACAAGAAGCCGCAGTGGCATTACGCGGCCTCACAGATTTCCACCACGGCTCTTTCCTTCCTGGACGTGTTGGAGTTCCAGTGGGACACGCGGATCAGCACGCAGCCCGATTTCGGTCTGTTTTCGTCCATCAACCGAGAGTACGTGGACAAGACGTTTGGCAAGGACAAGCTGATTGACATCTACGGGCTGTTGACCAAGCTGTACCAGCTTCGAGCGTACGAGCTGACCAAGACCGGGGTTGTCTCTGAGGACGAAATCCCACAGCTGGACGCCCAGATGGACGAGCTGCTGGAGTTTGAGATGGGTGTGCGGGCCAGTGGACGGATGCGGCAGCGGCAGCTGGATTTCCTCAACTCGTGGTGCCAGCTGGTGCTCATTCTGCTCAACGACTGCGAGATGAGCGCGCCCGACCGGTCTGTTTTCATCCTCGAGGCGCTTCAGAAGATTGTGCCCAAGCTGGGCTACTACGCGTCGTCGGACTCGGACTTTGCCGAGGTTCTGGCGTCGCTGCTGTGTTCGCTGTTTGAAATGTACAGACGCGACATTGAGGCGATGAACTCGTCTGCCGGTCGCGACAGATCGCATGCGCTGTTCCGAGCGTGCATTGGCGCGATTCGAACGCCGGTGTCCACGCCCTCGCTCCGCTCAGACCTCTACATCATCTGTCACAAGTACCTGGAGTCTGCGGCGGCCAATCCTGCACTGTTGAAGCAAAACTACCAGGTGGTTCGCACTTCCGGCGACAAGCTGCTCGAAACGGTGTGTTCGGACGCTATTTCGGGCACCACGCACCAACGCACGCTGGCGCTCATGTTTCTGGAGTCTCTGGCGTCGCTGTGCACTCGAACGGACTCTCCCTTTGTTCTGGACTGTCTGGTTCGGTACAACCTGCTGCTGTTGCTGGTTCGATCCCTGAAGACGACAGACCAGCTGATCCACTCCACGTCCGAGCAGCTGCCGCTCGACAAAATCATGTCTGAGGTCACGGCGTTCCGCGCAGTCATGTTTTTCCTGCTCGAGATTGCGCAGACGCGCACGGGAGCCTTCCAGGTGGTCCAGTGCGGCATTTTCCAGACGCTGCACGAGTGTCTGTTTCTCAACACGGATCCGGACGTGGGCATCCAGCTGGCGACCAAGGAGGCCAAGAAGGACAAGACCGTGGACCCCGTGGAGCTGTACTACCAGATTCTGACGCCCGTGCTGCGGCTGCTGACGGCGATTCTGCTGTCCATGGGCTCGGAGAACCACGTGACGATCGAGCGCGTGGGCACCATTCTGCGTGACCGACGGCACCTCGTCGTGGCGCTCTTCAAGAAGGACGTGCTGCACAAGTCGTCCTTCAAGGAGGATGATTTGGACAAGAAGAAAACCGGCGCAGGCTCCAAGACCGGTGCAGGCAGCAAGACCGGCGCAGGCAATAAGAAAAAGCCGTTGGTTGGTTCCGACGGGCTCGTTGATGCCGCCAAGCTTCTGACCGTGCTCGTGACTCTCACAGACGCGTTCAAATAGACGTATATTATATTATTGGATAAACGGAGGGTGTAGTGATTGTTGTGAAACGGAGTATAGTCGAGTAGAAGCCGAGATGACATTAAACGAGCAGTAGGATGTCAATGTTATCGTATCTCTACAGTGCACTAGTTGCAATTGGAAGATCACCATCGCATTTATGAGATCTGGGTAAAGCTCAGATCATGGAGTTAGTTATTATAAGGCATGTACAGTGCTGAAGATGATCACAGAGCTTGAGCGTCTCCATGAACCTCTAACGCTGGACAGATTCGGTTCATCAAAATAGTGGAGATGGTGAGTCGGCCTCGAGAATGAGGAGTTTTCAACGACTTATGTGTATAGCGATTTATAGAGATCCCCGAACTTCGATTTATTGTCCAGCACCTCGTTGCAAGTAACATCTCAAAGGTGGGTGTGTGGGGCAGTTTCCACCCAGATGTTCATCACCACATTTTGACACGTCAAATATTCATGAGCTATATAAACCGATCCTTCTGATGAACATATATCTGTATAATATTTGATGCTACTGCTTCTACCATCAAGCACTCCTTTCTGGACCTTGCCCAAAAGGGATACGGTCATCCTCACTGGGCATGCTGAGATATCACGTACTCGCATGTAGTATCGTAGCCGGTAAGGGAGAAGTCTTAAATCAAGTAATTCTGTTTCGTGTATCTCACGATGATTTCATTTGTCTGAAATTGCTCCAGAAAACATTCATTATAGACAACCAATGACAATCGGGTTTCGCTTGATCCATGAAACAGGTATCTACTGTTATGGTGGTACACTGAATGGCACATCTGCTTGGGAATAAACCACCAGTCAAAACTTCTTCTGGGATGTTCTTTCGAACCGACTTGCGGATTCGATGTTGCTACAACACTTCCCAAAGTTGCGGAACACAGCACTATGATTCTCTATATGAGACGTTCAATGATCTGGTTCTGTTCATGTTGCTTGGTTTTGGAAGGCTATAAAGAGGGCTCAGGTCTGCCACACAATATCAAAACTTCTTCGACTAAAACGAAACAGCCAAATATCTTAATCACTGTGTCTTGCAAAGAATCCGAAAGATGTATTTATCCATGTTACAAGTACAAGTGTATACAAGTGCTCGTTACTGTAAATGAAGTCATACATGTACATTCAAGTATGGTACGAGTACTCCGTACAGTACACTCAGTTGAGCTTTTGGACTATGAAGTTCCATCAAGCACAAGTTTCTGAAGACGGAACGAAGTACCCCTGGTACAGTATAGGCCCTATGTCATCATGCCATTCGAATCAGCGACATGCGGATAGTACATCTGCACCACTCTGGAGGACATTCAACACTCGCAACACATGTGTGCCAATTGCTCTAATATGATATACACAAGTCGCCAGAAGTAGAGACAGCCATTGACATCGGTATTCTACAGAAATGTGTGGTAGTGGTGACACGTTTTTCGCCTCCGCCACTCGCTCACAGCTTGAATTGAAGCCAACGGGCTGTAGGGTACAGTACAGTACGTACTGTACATACTTGTTATTGATAACAGGACACTCAGAGGGTATGTAGTAATCTATCTCGAACATAAATCATACCAGTTCAAGTCGAAAGAGAACCGCTAGGGCTACCCCCCAACGCATTTTACAGCTCAATTGAGACCGCAGAAGTTGTCCTACGGCGTGCTGTGTATGTACTGGAAGAGGCGAGGCCATGAAACATGAACATACGACCAGATAGCTACTTGTACTCGTACCAGACATCTTCGAAACGAGTCCTTCCAGTACAGTCTCATTGAGACGACTGTTGTAATCGATTGAAAATAATCAGCTTGAGTTCATTACTGAGGTGACTGACCATTGGTCTTTGAAGTTCAGCCGAAGTTGCAACTGGTCACTGCAATTATAGGAATGTCCATTACAGCAGTCAGACAATCACAACTCTATGCCGAACTGAGAGCGAACATAGTACTTGTAACAGTCAGAGAGGTTATTCACCGTTTCTCCATCGAACTGCTCGCGGATAATAAAAATGTCTATTACACTAAGTAGAGACGGTTGCTTTCGCTCCGTCACCCCGAGTACTCGCTACGCTCGTAGTGGTGGCTTACTTCTTACCCTGGTTGGCCACGGCAGCGGCTCCGGCGGCGGCAGCCTCGGGATCGAGGTACTCAGCAGGCTTGGTGGGCTTGAGCTCATCATCCAGATCGTAGACCAGAGGAATACCGGTGGGAATGTTGAGAGCGGCAATATCATCGTCAGAAATACCGTCGAGGTGCTTGACGAGAGCTCGCAGAGAGTTTCCGTGGGCAGCAATGATGACAGTCTTGCCGGCCTTGAGATCGGGCACAATGTCCGAGTTCCAGTAGGGCAGCAGACGGTCGATGACCAGCTTCAGAGACTCCGTCTTGGGCAGCACGTCCTTGGGGATGTTCTGGTATCGCTCGTCGTTGTACTGGGAGTACTTGTCGTCATCGGCGATGGGAGGAGGGGGGACGTCGAAAGATCGTCGCCACAGCTGGAACTGCTCGGGACCGTACTCGGCCAGGGTGGCGGCCTTGTCCTTGCCCTGCAGAGCGCCGTAGTGACGCTCGTTGAGTCGCCACGACCGCTTGGTGTCGATCCACAGCCGGTCGGCCTCGTCCAGAGCAATGTTGGCGGTCTGGATGGCTCGAGAAAGCTGAGAGGTGTACAGAATCTGGGGCTTGAGGCCGGACTCCTTGAGCAGGGTACCGGCTCGCTTGGCCTCCTTGTGGCCGAGCTCGGACAGCTTGACGTCCACCCATCCGGTGAACAGGTTCTTCTCGTTCCAGTCGGACTGGCCGTGTCGCAGGAGGATTAATTTGGGCATGTTGTGTGGGGTGTTTTGTAGAGTTGTAGAGGGACTTCTAAAACGTCCTCCCCTCCACTCATATATATACATGGTGGAAACACGGAGAACAAACCTTAAATGTGATCCGTAAAATTATCGTCTTTAAACGAGAATACGGATGAGGAATCGGTATCGGGAAAAGAACAGCAGCAAAGTCACATAATAAAGAGCTCATAACCTGATCACAAAGCCTCGAAAATACTCGTTGCCAACCCCCCCACCCCATTGAGCGCTTTTCCCCCAACCCTTCACTCACCTGCCCAGATATAAACCTTAGTGGTGACACCAAGCAATGTATGTGCAAGTCCATTTTGCTCCAAAACACACCCACGTGGGGTCAATTGGGTCACGTGACAGCACCACATTGCTCCTCTAACCTCAATTGATGACTAACCTAAGAAATTGCTTCCCTAAACCCCCAATTGAGCCCGTACCCTGGCCTTTCATTTCACAGCAACAAAAAACGCTGTCGACAATTTAGTGCTATCAAAACGCTATTATGACGTGACGTTGAATAGGGTTGCCTTTGAACGGGGACGCAAGGAGGCCGTGGGGGTTAGGGTAGGAGAGGGTTAGGGGAAGGGCAACTACGTAGCGTAATACCTGCTCAATGGACGTGGAGCTGCCGAGGTGGTGGATTGTGTTGTTTCAGGGTGCCCGCCTTGAGACGGCATGAACCCTAACCCTGTGAAACGGTTGGGGATGATGAACCCTAACCCTTGGGGTCAAATGCTGCCCCGTGGATTTCGAAACCCTAACCTCCGTGGAGTGAGACCTGGAGAATGGATGCACGTGTGGTGGCCTGGAGATGAAAATGTCATAACCTGTGATTGGTCATAACCTGTGGTCATATCTTTTACGCGGGCATAAATTTAAGGCTGTCATAGCTTTTCGACGGTCATAATCTGTTTTGGGGGCCGACTGAAAGTCTTGTTTCATAATACCATGAACCAAGAGGGTGTTTGTAACGGTACTGGAATTATCAGAATCAGTAACGAAGTCACGTGACTAGACAGAATGGGTGGATTTAATGATGATTCGATTTTGTCCTAACCTGGTTGAGCTTCAGGGAGATGAGTGGGGGTGTCTGTTGTGTTCTTACTGGTTAAGTAAATTACAAGTAAAGGTTGTGTTGATTATTAAGTATTTTGTGATATTAAATTATTATTTTTTTTAAAAAAAAAAAAAACCTCGCCCGAAAGCATCAATCGATGAATTGGCCCTATGAACTACAGCTACGAATTTTTGTAGGCAAATAAACCGTTTTTGCTGGACGACTATTTGCAAATCTCCACCACATTGGGGGCTGTTTTGTTGCTGGCCAAAGTTTGATTTTTTGTGCATGCATTGAAAACATGTTTTGGCGACATGCACACAACCACCTTCAATCAACCCTCTGAACCACCACACACTCGAAGTAGCAACGACATGGCGAGCGGATTCTCGTTTGGAAGCAATGCCGGGGCCGCCGGAGGCTCCGGTGGATTCAGTCTCGGCAACAATGCTGGATCTGGCGCAACTAGCAGCACTGGATTTGGTTTTGGCCAGACCAATGCGAGCACAAACAACAACACAAACACGAACAATTCAAACACAACCACAACCGGTGGAACTGGCGCAACTGGAGGAAGCCTTTTTGGAGGTTCTGGAGGAGCCGCCAAGCCGTTATTTGGAGGATCTGGAGCTGGAGCTGGAGCTGGAGGAGCTGGAGGAGCTGGAGGAGCTGGAGGAGCCAAGTTTAGTTTTGGTACTTCTGGAGGTGGTGCTGCTCCTTCGTTTGGAGCTTCTGGAGCTTCTGGGGCCTCTTCGGCTGCCCCCGCTGCTGGCGCATCTTCTGCCCCCTCATTCGGCACTCCTGCTGCCTCTGGTTCCACCACTGGAGGGCTGTTTGGAGGAGGAGCTGCTGGAGCGTCCAAGCCGTCTTTTGGCGGGTTTGGCGCCAAGACGGATGACAAGGTCGGTGCAACTGCTTCCACCGCAGCCCCTGCTGCTGGAGCTTCCACCGCTGCTCCCGCCTCTGGAAGTCTTTTTGGAGGAGGAGCCAAGGCTTCGTTTGGAGGATTTGGGGCTAAAACGGACGACAAGCCTGCCACCTCCACTGCCACTTCCTCTGCCGAACCAGCCAAGCCTTCGTTTGGAGGGTTTGGGGCTGCCAAGACGGAGGCGCCGAAACCTTCCTCTACTACTGGAGGCTTTTCTTTCGGTGCAAAGGCTGAGGAGAAGAAGGATGAAGCTGCTAAGCCTACAGGAGGATTCTCGTTTGGAGCAAAGACCGAGGAGAAGAAGGATGAGGCTAAGCCTGGGTTGAGCTTTGGCGGAGCGGGTGGTGCGACTGGAGCAAGCACTACCGGTGCTGCTGGTACTGCTGGAGCTTCTACTGGTACTACTGGTACTACCACTGCTGCCCCTACTGGTGGTCTGTTTGGAGCAAAGAAGGACGACAAGAAGGATGACAACAAACCCTTGCCTTCTCTAACCGCCGCTCCCGCCACTTCCACCACCTCCATGGCATCCAAGACTCCTGTGGCCTCTGCCCAACCCGTATCCACCTCCAACCTCAAAAACAAATCGATGGAAGATATCATCTCCAAGTGGACGACCGAACTGTCCACCCAATCCGAAGAGTTCCGGCAACAGGCCCAGGATATCATGGAGTGGGACAAGGTGCTGGTGGACAACGGCGACAAGATCTCGGACATCTACGCCAAGGTGATCCAGACGGAACAGACGCAGACCAAGGTCGACCAGCTGCTGCAGTACGTGGGCAAGCAGCAGGACGACCTCGAGAGTCTGCTCACGGGCTACGAGGAGGAGGCGTCGCGGCTTCTGGGCGATTTGGCCGGAAGTGATGGGCTCCAGCCCGTGGACCAGGAGCGAGAAAACGCCTACAATCTCGCCGAGGACCTGGGCATCAAGCTGGAGAGCATGGGCGGCAATCTGTCGTCGGTGATCGACGAGGTGAACAAGATTTCGAACGACATCAACAACTTTCACCGCGACGACGCGCTCACGCAGATCGTCAAGATCCTCAACTCGCACCTCTCGTCGCTGCAGTGGATCGACTCCAACACCCAGAGCCTCGAGCAGAACATTGAGGCCATTAAGCTGTTGGAGAAGCAGGTCAACTCGAGAATGTATGGACGGTAGAAACAGAGGAGGAGATGGTAATTGTAATTGATGGTGATATGAAAGAATGTAGGATTACTGATGATTGTGTTAGTTTGAGGCCCTTGAAATTAGAGTAGTGTCAAAATAGTGACAAGAACCTGCCCAATACAATACAATTGCTCAATAGGTCAAAATGATCGCCAGGACCTGCTGACTACAGTGGTGGTTTTCATTTTGACACAGTCCCGTTTCTCGTTGAGATAATCGTCATTTTCGTATATAAGAAAAGGTGGTGCCTCTGAAAAGGGGATTGAGGGTTCAGATTTGTTCAGATGAAATTGGTCACATGACAGTACAAATTCCAGCTCTGTGAGACGTGTTTTTGCAGAGCTGTGGAGTTCTCTGGTTTAGATTGATTAGCTACAGTGTACAGAGTATCTCTTACCACTCCATGCAACTTCACCAATAATGCTGATACGCGAAATCCAAGACCACCATTCGACTCCCCGTACCCTGTTCAAAGTACTAATCTGCTGTCCAATTTTGTATTCCGGCATTTTTCGTGGTTCCATGTTGACTTTCCTGTAAATCGGAGACATGCAAAATCCAACCCCTTCTGAAACGGGATCAAGGCTTCGGATTTGGTTGGAGGTGATTGAGACGAAGCTGGTCACGCGATATCAATGGTATTCAGTCCAGTGAGACGTTATCAATATAGCATTAGCTACATTTCGCTATGGCTAGAGTACATACTAGCGCTAAAAGGTGGAGGGTGTAACCAGCTCACCCATCCGATTACCAGATGAATTCAACCTGATCAGAATGGTGGCACTGGTTCCATTCGTGGTGACGCTGGTTCCATTCATGGTGGCGTGGCCGAGTTGGCAAGCTCCTACTAATCCTCTCCTGGAACGTCGTACTTTTGGAAGTGTTCCTTTGGAACTCTCCAGGCATCATCAGGGTGCATCACTCTGGCATGAAACTGGCCATTTAGCCATCCCACGAACGTGGTACATTCATTCTCGTTGTTGCGCCAATCCCACGGCGGTAGGACGGTGGTAATTGTGCCTCGGGCCTTGTCCACGATTTCAACCGTTTCGTAATCTCCAACGCCAATGCAAAACTGGGCTGCTCGTGATCGAGAACATTGGACTTCGTCACCTACAGAGGTAGCGGCGATGGCTTTGGAGGCGCTAGTCTGGGTCTTGCAAGTCTACAAAGGTAGGCATCAGCGCTCCTTCGAACTTCTGAAATCACATGAGACCATTGTAGTAGGCCCTCAGGCTGCAACCGTCCTTCGTGGTAAACTCTCTGAAGGTCTTGGACTTGAAGTCCTCCAAGAAAAGACCGCGAGAACTCAACACTTTTCCAGTTATCAGAAGTCATTCAACTTCCACAACGTTACGATAGTCATAAGGAATGTGGATTCCGTGTTCGTAATAGGGCTGGTCACGTGGTACGGTGTACTTCTCGAAGTTTTGTGAGCTTCACAACCAAGTAGGACTCCGTTTCTTCCAAGGGTGTTTCGCCTTCGATTTTTTCAGGCTTGCTGTAAGCAGTACGTAGAGTCACGCGAACGTCTCCAGGACCCTAAATGGTAGTCTGGTCGTCTTCAACATACACGAGCGCATCGGAATCGGAACTAATTGACGTCTCCAAAGTCCAGGGATCTAGATTGTAAAAGAGTATCTGATATTGATCAAAGGCATGCAAGTGTTGGCATAATGAAAAAGGACAAGTGTGTGGATCAGCCATGACTGAAAAGTTTGGTGGCAGCTATTCGTCCCGCTCAAGTTCCAACGCCACCACTGTTTTTCGAATCTCCTTCTTCTTTGCGATTTTGATCTGGTGCAGCTGTTTGGCACTCTGCCAGGACTTCAGACGCGTCACAAACACCATGGCACAGTCTCTCCAGGTTCCGAGATCGTCTCCGGGCTTGATCCAGAGATTCCTCACTGTCATTTTCTGTTTCAGAGCTGCATCCGATTGCTAAAACAGCAAATACCAGGCCGAATCCACCTCTCTCAAACTGACACACGTCTCCAAATCGCAGGCGTTGAAAATCGCACCCAACAGCTCACGAGGGAGATTCGAGAGCCCCGATTGGCTGCTTTCAGCTGGCTTGGCAGTGATTGCTGTAGCTGGCTTGAGCGTTTGTCAAGATTGGATGTGCTGCCCAAACTGAGCCTGGTGATTAAGCCAAATCTGCGCCCGCGTTTCTTCATTTTGAAACTTGGCCATCGACTGAATAGCGTCTTGAAGCAGCCAGGGTTCACCCCATTCGGTAACACAAGCCAACAGAAACGTCCACATCTGTTTGGTTTTCGTCACGACTGCCGACGCCTTGACGGAGTTCCCCTGAGACTGGATAACTCGATCCACTTTCTTCAAAACTGCAATATGTTGCTGTAGCTTCCTCTGAGTAGATTTTCTCTCCGAACTGATGCCAGCCACAATTTTTACAAGCCCTGATCTGAGCAGATACAGGTGTGGAAGGGCGGTACTCACTGACGGATGAGACAAGACGGGCTTTGCAATATTGGAGGCCTGTGGTCAGCTCAACTTCATCTTTAGAATTTTGTTCAGCAGAAGTTCCACAAGATCTAGAATATCACTTTGGGTATCATTCATTTGAAGGTGGAAATATTGAGACCATGAATCGAGTCAAGTCTACTTGTACAGTACTGTAGTTCAAGCTTTTAGCTTTATTTTATTTTACTTTAAAATAAAACAATACAAATAAAACATTTTGGAGTAAATATTAAAAAAAAAAACGGAAAAATCGTCGATACCGCACTACCTATTGCTACATTAATACTCCTCCATTAATACATACGCATAACTAGTTGATTAAATAAAATGACTAAAACACCCCAACCACCTCAGCTTCGCTTCAGCCTCTCCACCAGACTCATCTTGGCCAACCGTCGCTTCCACTTTTGACGGGTATGGACGCTCTTAATACTCTCTCCTTCGTCACCAACCTCGGCATCAAACTGCACCTTGGGCGGTCTGTACAGTCTCAGAAGCAGAGACGAGCAAATGACAGACACAGAAGAAAGAGCCATGGCCAAAGACGCCCACACGGGGTCCAGACGAGAGTTGTTGTAGGGGTAGATGACTCCCGCGGCCACAGGGATACCGATGCAGTTGTAGACAAGAGCCCAGGCGAAATTGAGCTTGATTCGGCGGAAAATGGCTTTGCTCAGATCAAAGAGCGTCAGCACCGAAGTGAGCTCGGATCGCATCAGCACAAACTTGGCCGAGGACATGGCAATGTCAGCTCCAGAACCAATGGCGATACCAACGTCGGCAGTAGCCAGAGAAGGAGCGTCGTTGACTCCGTCTCCAACCATGGCGACAATGGCTCTTCCGGTGGTCTTTCCAGATCGAGCAGAAACAGCCGTCTTCTGAAGCCATTGCACCTTGGCCGCCTTCTCCTGAGGCAACACTCCGCCAATTACATTGTCGGCAGGGATTCCGATTCGAGCAGCCACAGCGTTGGCAGTGATCTGGTTGTCTCCAGAAATCATCCAGGTCTGGATGTTTTGCTCCTGAAGAGCCTTGAGCACAGACGGAGTCTCTGGACGGATCTTGTCCTCGGCAGAAATGATGAGAGCCAGAGCAAAGTCGCCTCCATCGGGTCGCAGAGCCATCAACATGACAGACTTGCCCTCCGTCTTCCATCTGTGTAGCAGAGCCGCGTCTTCGTTGGAAATCACAGCCTCGTGCTCCTCGATCAGACGCTCGTTTCCGAACAGAAACTCGGTAACACCAGCTTGACCAAGAGAAGAGGACTTGGGGACAGAAACAGAGCCCTTGAGACCCTTACCGGGGACCTCCTCGACAGAAACGGAGTAGCCAGCACCAACATCAACGTCCATGCTGATCACGTGATTGACCACGGCCACTGCCAGGGGATGGCCCGACTGCTGTTCAATGAGCTTTGCCAGGCAGAAAATCTCGTCTGAAGCATATGAAATCACCTTATCGTCGGTGATTTTAGGCTCTCCGCCTTCGGTGAGCGTTCCAGTCTTGTCGAAACACACGACGTCGACCCGGGCTCCCTCCTGGAAGGCCTCTCCTCCTCCTCGAGCAAGAATTCCGTACTTGGCAGCCAGTCCCGTGCCCACGAAAAGCGCTGTGGGTGCAGCAAGACCAATACCACAGGGACAGGCGACGACAAAGACGGAAATGGCAAACTGAAGCGACCAGACGACCCAGCCTCCAAGATCAATGTCGAGATAACGCTCCGGAAGAGAGCCCGTGGTTCCTAGAGCCAGCCAGATGATCCAGGTGACGATAGCGAGAGACGTGACGATGGGAACAAAGACAGAAGTGAGTCGGTCGGCGACTCGCTCAATGGGAGCCCGATGCAGCTGGCCCTCTCGAACGACATTGACAATCTGATCGAGAAGAGAACCGCCCTCTAGAGCCATGACTTTGGCGACCAAAGAGCCCGAGCCGTTGTTGACGGTACCAGCGAAGATCTGGTCGCCTTGGCCGTGACGAACAGGCCGACTTTCGCCGGTCAGAGCCGACTCGTCAAAGGTGGAGTTGCCCTGAACAACGATACAGTCGGTAGGAGGCGTCATTCCTGGCAGAACCCGAATGTAGTCCCCAATCTCGAGGTAATCCACAGGGACCTTGTCGTCACCAGAGTAGGTGACATATTCCTCTTCTTCCTCATCACTGATCATCTTTTCGTCATCGGGTTGCTCCTTGGGCAAGGCTCCATCCGCGGCAAAGACCAAAATGGCCTCTTTGGGACGCAAATCAGACAGCAGAGAGATGGCAGATGCAGCCCGGGCCTTGGAATAGGCCTCCAAACACCGCCCGATGAGCAGAAACATGGTCAGGAACACGACGGAGTCGAAAAACGTCGTGTGGTAGCCCATTTCCTCGTCTCCTTTGCCGTGCTCCTCTCTGTTGGGCGATTTGGCCGCCAGAATGAGCAGAGCCAGCGACGTCCAGTAGGAAACGTTGACTCCGAGACTCATGAGCATGTCCATGGAGCCAAACTTGAGAAACCGCCGTTTCCACGACACTCCGGGTCGCCACAGATTTCTGATCTCCTTGAGAGCCTTCATGTGGAACACGTCGGCAGCAAAAAAGTAGATGGGGGTAGCTAGAATGAGGAGAGCCCACGTGACTCGAGAAGCACTGCCGGCCCAGGCTGACTCATCCAGGTACATTCGAAAGGGATGGTCTTTCTTCAACAAAGACATGCCGACGATTCCAAGAATGAAGGTGGGGATGGCCACGGCAACAGAAAGCGCCAGACGGAAGTAAAGACGGACCTGCTCGTGTTTCTGGAGCTTGGCAGACCGTTCCTCGAGAGTCATCGGGTGCACAATTGACAGGGTGAACTGTGGAGACAGATCCTGGACCTTGCGGATAATGTGTCGAATGGTGACATTGGGCAGCTCGGGCGTGTATGTGAACTTGACAAAGGGATGGTCCAGAGCCACGGGATCGTCGACAACCATCGCTTGACCGTAAGAGGACAGCGCGTTGTTGATATTGTCGGGGCAATGGTCGCAGAACATACCTTCAATGGCCAGGTTGACTGTTCGGGTGAGCTCCTCAACCCGTTTGGACTCTGTATCTTCGACTGCGTGGATGTCGCAATCGTAGCCCGAGTCCTCGATTGCCTCGACAACCTTGGGAAGCCACTTCTTGTCTGAAATGACAATGTCTGCGCTGTTGGACATGAGCGAGACGGTGACGGTGTCGACTCCCTCGAGATCTTGCACAGCAGCGACAATCTGGTTCACACACGCCGCACACGTCATGCCGCCCACGCTGGCAGTCACCTTGTAGGCCCGTGTGCTTTTGACAGGCACCATTTCCACCAGATCGCACATGTAGCCCATGCCTCGAATGGTCTCCTGGATTTTCGACGCCGTGGTCTTGTTGTTGATGATCACGACAGCAGACTTGTTCATCAGATCGACAGCAAACGAGTCCAGCGACGGGAACTGCGACTTGACGGTTTCCGTGATCTGATTGGAGCACGACACACACGACATGCCTCCAATGGCAAACGTTGTCTTGAACTCGGACGCTGTAGCCGGCGAGTTTTCGCCAATGATCGTCAGAGCTTCGTCCGAGTCCTCAGAGCCCCGCTTCTTGTCGGTATCGTCGTCACGACACGACTCGCAGTGTTTCTTGTGTCGTTGAGCTTTCTTGCCTCCGTCGAAAAGCGCACTTTTGAACTGTCGGAACCAGCCCGGTTTCGCCACAATTTCGTCAACGTTCATATCCTCGACATCGTAGCCCGACGCGAGCAGTCGATCGACGACCCGTCTGATCCCCCTGGAGTCGAGCTTGCCCTCGTCAGGAACCAGGGTGACTTTTCCTTCTGCAACAGACACAAACACCTGCCACGAAGAAGGGATCACAGGTGCTAGAGCCTCCTTAACTGACGTTTCACAGCTCGAACAGTGTAGATTCGAGACCTCGAAGACGTATGAATCCATGTTGGTTGGTTGGAATTGTTTTGGTGGGGTTTGCACGAGGCTACTGCCCTGTTATATATGCTATCATTACCAAAGTGATGTAGCTACTGTAGGTAGGGTCATTTGAGCTTTAGGTTTGGGGCTTGCATTTTTTGCGTTACTTGTGCTGCACGGCTGGTAGCGAAAAGTGCGCAAGTTTGAGCGCGTGTAGTGAAAGAACCAGTGATCAGATTTTTACGGGGGTAATTTAATTCTATTGTTTGCACTGAGAGCTATCGATTAATGTACGGAAATCAGCACACGTCCTCACCAACCACTGGTACTCGCCTATCTCTCGTTTTTTGACCATCCCAAACAAGGTTATCAGATCGTTAGTATAATGAAACCTTGAAATTTTGAGTGCAGCAGGGAGGAAAGAAGAAAACATGAAAACTCGTTGACAACGGATTCAAAGGGTAAATAAACCACATGGTCGTGTTAATCACGTGACTCTAATTACGTCGCATTTTTTTCAAATAATACTTGCTGGCAAAACCGCCGATTTAAAACCCGACCCTCCCCCCTGCACCACGCGAATTGTGCTACTGGCCCAAAGTCTATATCCTCCTTCAGATCCCACACGGCGCTGACAAATGTTGCCTCCAAACGGCTGTACCGCATGTACGAGGTGAATCTGGGGTTTCCGGTTCTTGTCTTTGTGCTCTTGTCTTTGTGCTCTTGTCTTTGTTCTTTGTTTATCTGATCGGCTTGCGTCGAACATTCCAGCAACTACGGAGGTACATGAAGAGCGTTAGACGGCTAAAAACCAGTTCTACTCTTCTTACAAAGAGTGTACTTTTACTTCCGCTCTGACAGTGTCTAGACTGCCGTAGCACTTAGAGGTTCTAGACTGGCTGTCGGTTTGTCTGTCTGTCTGGCTGTTTGTCTGTCTGTCTGGCTGTTTGTCTGACTGTCGGTTTGTCAATCAGTCAGTCTGTCATTCAGTCGAATCACGTCTCTTTCTCGTAGACAGACTCGACCTCTGTTTAACAGCTCAGTAAGCACCCTCCTCCTCTCTGTACAATCAGTCAACGGTACTGTCTATGGAGCTTGTAGTTGTTTGATGTCCCCCCAGGCCAAATGATACTATTAGAAGTGCTACCAAAAACAGTACTGTAGAGCTCCCCGCTGTCTTCTGATTCGAATGGTGTGATGAAATCTACCCTTCACAGTACTACTATTCGTAGACATTCGTAGACAGGATCTTTTTTCCACTCTGAATCTTGATTGAGAATTTGCCACACTGAGTGTACAAGTACCGGTACTACTACTCGTACCAGAACGAACCATCCTTTCCTCCAGTGATTGGGGTTACACGTGATAATACTGTTGGTTGTCATGAAAACTATTATGATTCTGAACATCCTTCTAAGGCGGTTCATTCTGTATCGAGTCCAATTCTCTAGGGGTCGGGATTAGTCCACACCAGTGGTTTCGTTAGAAAGTCCAGACTCCCCAAATGAAATAGTTGCTACTTTGTAGTATACTTCTACTGAGTGAATCGACATAACTTGTACTCCTACTCGTCTCATCATTACGATCACGACTCATCTAGTGTGTTATTACTCCATTCACGGCAGTAACAGTATAGCTCTTTCAGAGGAGTAGTCAGGCAGTGGACTATTCAGAGAGGTCTGATATGAACTTTACGACAACGAGCTGCTTGTGAAGGGGGTACATAATACTCGTGATTCTCTCAGTCTTAGACAGACTATCTGAACCTCTCAGTATGGAAAAAGTAGATCTGTACATCTGGTGAACTCTCATGTGGAAGTACATCCATGGCTGTTGTAATTGTACAGCAGTATACAGTTTCAGCTCGACTACGTAATGAAGTCTACAAGTACGTCCTTAACAGACAGTACTGTCACATGCTCTTGATGATTGGAGTACGTGTAATAACTATTTTTTAGCCTAGACGCTGAATGTGACCATGAAAAGAACCCCCCTAACATTAGAAAAATCGACGCTAAGTTTTAACACCGACTTTAGCACTGAGCTAAGCCTACAGTACTGTTACACCGTATTGTATAGCTAATGTGAAGACATAAGGCCTTCTAGACTACTGTTGAACCGGTGTGGTTATTTAGGCAATTAACAGCGCATGGATATACTTATGTGGTATTAATGGTGGTACTGGCCTGGATTCTTTCTCTTAGATGGACAAGTGCCCACACTTGTGAAGGTACATCCTACAATCGGAACGGTGTAAATTCAGTAATCATACTGTACTCATAGGCACACAGTACGCCTACGTAATACATATCTCACCTCCGCTTACATAATCAAAACCCTTATTCATAACTTATAAAATGTACTCTTTGGCTGGCCCTCGCTGTCGCTTCTGCAATCACTTCTGCTGCTCACGGGTAGCCTCGACCCAGATCTCATCCTCAGACTCAAACTCACTGTCCTCCAGTCGAATCTGTCCCTCCGTCTCCTGGCTGTTGGTATCATGCTGAACCTCATCATCATGCTGAACCTCAGGCATGGACACAGGACCCATTGGGGGAGGCGGAGGGGGAGGAGGAGGAGGAGGAGAGTCCCCAGTTTCGCCTTGTTTGCTGGCAAAGTACTGCTTCCAGTACTGCTTGTAGTACTCAGACACCTCGATCTTGTGCTTATCGGCGTCCGAAAGCTGCTGTGTCTTTCGAGACGAGCGAGAAGATCGGCCAGATCGACGCGAGGGGGCATCGGAGTGATGCGAATGTCGAGAAGACGACGCGTGTCGCGAAGACGACGATGTAGGCTCATGTCGAGTGACAATCTCGGCGAGCTCGGTGGCCTCGGCCATTTCGATGGCGTCGAGATCAACCATATCCCGATCCGGAGGAGGACCGTAATGGCCCTCGGAGCTGGCGGTGGGCATGAGCTCATCGGCCAGAGTGGTTCCGGCGGGGGGGATGAAGGAGAACGGCCGGTCGGTCACGTGACCAGGTGACTGTCGCTCAGTCATGTGACCAGCCACGTGACCGGGAGGAGGTCCCGAAGGAGGCCCGTACTGCTGCGACGGCGAGCGCGAAGCGGGGCTCTGGCTCAGGGCGTGGAAATGGGGCCCTGTGGGTGTAGCCGAGCCCATGACCGGTCGAGAGGGAGGAGGCACAGGACGGGTATGGTGGCCCAGAGTGGGTCCAAGAGGGTAGTGGCCAGCTCCATCGATGGGTCCGTGGGCGTAGACGGGGACTTCGTAGCTGGCTAGTGGACCGAGTGGACCGATTAGACCACTGTGGCCACTGTGACGAGCGTTGTGTCTACCGCTGTGTCGAGCATCGTTCCGAGCATCGCTTCGAGCATCATGGGCTTCACGTAGAGCATCATGGCGAGCATGGGCTTCTCGTCGAGCTTCTTGGGCTTCTCGTCGAGCTTCGTGGGCTTCACGTCGAGCTTCGTGTCGAGCTTCACGAGCTTCATGTCGATCTTCATGTCGACTCTCCTGTCGATGTCGCTTTTCCTGCTCAGACTTGGAAAACTCATCTCCTCGTCGCTTGGACTCGTCTCCTCTTCGTTTGGGATCGTCTCCTCGACGGTTGGGCTCTTCGTCGTCGTGGCTGTGGCTGTGATCGTGGTTGTTGCCAGAGCTGTTGCCAGAGTTGTTTCCATGGCTGCTTCCACGGCTGTTTCCATGACCATGGCTGTTACCCTGTCCACGGCCATGGTTATGACGACATCCAGGATGGTAAGTTCTCGAGCCAGGAGCATGGCGGGGTCTCCAGAGATCAGGGGGATCTCGAGAACCGTTGCCTCTGGAACCAGAAGCGGTTGCGGTCGCGGTATCGGCCTCTTCAGTTCCGTCCAAAACCGGAACGTCCAGGTTCAACGCCTCGAACAAATTATCGAGGGTGAACTGCTTGTCGCCCACACAAACCCGAATGTTCTTCTCGCGGGCCTTTTGCGCAGCATGGGCGGCAGCATCGAGCCCGGTCTGCTGCAGCCGGGTCATGTGCTCCTGCACGCTCTGCTGCAGGTCCGGCTCGAACGTGTTGAACAGCCGCTGGATCTCGTCGCCAATGGGCCGCAGCTCCTTGTTGGCAAACGACACCACGTTGGTGATGATGCGCTGGAGGATTTCCCAGAACGCCGGGATCACCACGGGCTCGTAGCGGAGCCGGCTGCGTCGCGACCCCTTTCGCGACCGTTCCTCCTCCTGGGGACCGGGCACGCTGACGGGCGGGTCGTCGGCGTAAAAGTCCATGTTTTCGTCTCTCCAAAAGTTCTCCTTGGCGTTGGCGGTGAGCGAAAAGACGGGGATGGGTAGGCCGTGGAAGTGGGCCTCGGCAATGAGCAGGTGGAGTTTCTCCTCGCTCTCCACGGGGTTCATTTCGCCGTTGGCCACGTGGTGTTTCAGGGGCACTCCGTACGCCTCGACAATGTTGTTGTAGACTCCGCGGGGGAAGTTGCGAGTGGGAGCCGAGTTGCCGGACACGTAGAACGGAGGCAGAACCTGGTCTGCGTCAAAGTCGTCCGACTCCGAGGGGGTATCTTCGTCGTCTTCTTCGTCGTCATCGTCTTCCTCAGACGAGTTCTTGAGAAGGGGGTTCTTGGCTGGTCGTTGCTGCTGCTGGCTCTCAGTAGCCTCTCCGGACTCGCCCCGTCCGTACTGGGGAAAGTCCGCAAAGCCAGAGTTGCGATCGACTCGGACCCGACGCAGGTTGTTTCGTTGGGCCTCTTCGGCTCGTCGCAAACTGGCCCTGGCCTGGGCGTAGTACTCCTTGAGAGCGTCATCTGACGATTGGCGCCGGTGCTGGTCGCTTCTGGACCCCTTTTTGATTTTCATGAGGGGGTGGTGGTGGTGTGTAACAGGGAGTGTGGTGGAGAGAGAAAGAGAGAGATATATCACTCCTCTTAAATGTATAATGATAAGGTTGGTGGCGAACGGTGTGCACCATATGCACCCCACAATGAGTGTCACGCTAGTTTGGGGGAGGGTAAGAAAGGGCAGAAAAGGGCAAAAAGGGGGAGCTGCGGTTATTTATATAATCTGGCAAAAACCACCCAAATTATCTGCGCCCTCAATTTCGCTTATTTGAGTGTTTCCCGATATTATACAAAAATATGCACACGCGGATTACAACGCCTTCCTACCCTTGCCACACACACGCACATGCTCAAATACAAAGCCATTGTCAGAGAACACATACATTTTCAAAAAGTCAAAGAACCGGCAGTGTCGAGTGCGGATGAGTTTTTTGTGACGTTGACAGGTTACGGTACAGAGTGGTTTTAGATGCAGCGATTTCACAGGCTTCAAATTGTTGAGTGGCGAGGTGATAAGTTATAAATACAGTACATACGTACATGGTTATAAATACTCTCATTGATCTTCAATATGGATCGTCAATCTCCAGAAATACGAGTACTCGTACTCCAACAGTCACGTGACTGCACTACTTGAACATTTGTGGCATTGTTGCCCCATTTATCCACCTCCAATATTCGACCCACTTGCCTTATCACCTCATCGCTCGGTTATCACAAGCTCCATTTTTTAACATTTTTACCCCTTCACACAATCGGGCTATGCTATCACATGTATCATGCGCGTGATAAACTTTATCGCAAAATGTGACTGACAATAGGGGGACGTTCCTGTGGTCTAAACGGGTCGTAACTGAACCAGAGGATAGCTAGAGACTTGAAGAGCCCGTTTAAGTCCTCAAACCCCAATTATCGCGGCTGTATCGCGTCTGACCTCCCCTCTGGGCTCCAAGTTACAGCCCTTTTTTAAGTTCGGCGGATTTAGCTCAGTTGGGAGAGCGCCAGACTGAAGTGATTCTTCAGTCAGAGTAATCTGGAGGTCCTGTGTTCGATCCACAGAATTCGCAGTTTTTTTTCAAAATCGCTTTTATTTGAAACCGCATTTTTTACAGCATTTTACCAGGTAGGGAAACATCATCAAGTCACCTACAGTACATCATTCACTATATCTGACCACGACCATATGGTCTATCTATTCGGTGCCTACCAGGAAGATCAAAAGCTCCGGTGGTTCTTCGCCATCTCCAAAACTTGATGAAGCCGTCGGAAAGACCAGCAAAGTACCGATCGTGCGGATGACTAAGATCGGTGGCCCATTTGCGTTGCTTGTAGCACGTGCGAGTTGACAGATCAAACACCATATCTGGAAACGAGATGAAACTGACGAATCTCTGCATCTTATCTTGCCGTTGTAACAGCTTGGGTCCGGTAGGGAACCCCTGAGTATGGCAGGAGATTCGCCAATCGGGTCTCGTGCGGATTCGGGCAAACCTGTAGTCGTCCGTGTGTCCCAGATCGATCTGGTACGGAACTAGGTGGTCGTTTTCAAAGTGCCAAAGGAGCCCGTTGTGAAGGGCAAACTTTTCCCAGTAATCGCCTCCAAACAGCCCGTTGGCGGTCGTTAGAATTGTGACGAGTCCTCGGGTGCGATGGCTGATGTAATAGATTCGCTGAGAGCTAGTTGAGGCTTGTATGATGAACGTGGAGTCGTGGAATTGCGTGATCATGTACGCTCCTATCATGGAGAAGGAGAATCTCCTATCAGTCTCCAGTTGACCGTCTAGTATGGGAACCATGACAAACACGTGACCGGCAACAAACAGCACCTCGTTGTCGTTGGCGTATTCGGTCACGTGAACCGTTCCATCCGGTACAGGCACCAAATGGTCCTGGTAGACGTAGAAGGTTTGGCCCGAGGAACCATCTCGCACGATTTTGTTGACAAACACGGGCTCGGCAATCGTATTGACCTCCAGAGTTGATAGATTGACGGAGACTTGGCCTCCAAAAACGCCCGAGGCCGAGTTGGTGATGATCATCTTGTTCCCCTCCAGATATTCGCCTTCTGCCACAGGTCGATGGTGGATGGCTTCAAAATCAGACGCGAACGGAAACGAGTAGGTTGTGTCGATTTCGACAATATCGTCCTCTGTAGGTGGTGGAAGCAAGCAGGCCGGAGGCTGGGTAATTGGATCTTGCACCATGTTGCCAAAAACGTGTTCCCAGGGTCCCTTTTCCGGGTAAAAAAGCCCCTCTAGAGACCAGGGACCAAGGGGGGTACGAGAAGAACGGTTTCGGGCACAAAACACGTACGCTAGCTCTCCCCACGTCTCGATTTCGATTCCGTCTTCATTGACACGCAACCAGGGACACCTGCTCTGTAATTTGGCGCGTAACAGGTTTTCCGAAAACAGAAACATGTCTCGAAACGCGCGACTCGTTTGGCTGAGCGCAACACACGTTTCGAGGGTCGAGTGTCGCAGAATCATTTCGATGATTTCGTTTGGAATGTTCATTATGACAAAATGCTGGTATGTCTCAAGGCTGTGGTAACGGTTTGCAAGCCTCTCTGTTGATTTCCGTTCGTTTATATCCTCTCTATATAGCCATATACTTGTAGAGTAACTTTTGTGGCAAAAAGGGCAGGCGAAGTCGGTTCAAAAAAAAAATACAGATAAGTGAGTAACACCATTGGAATCGTCTCATTCTGAATATGAATGCGGTGTTATCACTTTTTCCCTTTTCCATTAAAATAACGAATAAAAAAGCTGAAACGATTAATTTTTTTCCTCTTTTTTTTTTTTTTT
>ULGY01000005.1:1354671-1398295 GCA_900519085.1 Yarrowia deformans | reverse complement strand
TTTTTTTTTTTTTTTTTCTACACCCAACTTTATGCCAACCACACCCATACATACAAGTACCTCCACCCAACCCATTCAACAACGTCAGTTATTTACATATGTACATTTATTTGTCCTCCTTGTCCTTACCATCCTTGGAGTCGTCCTTCTTGTCCTCCTCGTCCTTGGTCTCATCCTCCTTGACCTCCTTCTCGTCCTTCTCAATCTCCTTGGCCTCGGTCTGGGCTTTGTCGGCCATCTTGACCTCCTTGTTGTCCAGATACTTGTCAAAGGCGTCGTTCTTCTCGGACCACGGCCGCTTGCCCAGCAGCCGGATCATGTCTTCACGCGTGATGACCTCCTTCTTGAGCAGCTCCTCGGCCACCAGATCCATCTCCTTGGACTTGGACCGGATCAGCTCGTGGCACTTGGTGTGGGCCTCGGAAATGATGCGCCGGATCTCGTGGTCAATCACGTTGGCGGTCTCCTCCGAGTACGGCTTGTTGAATCCGTCCTCGGCCACCTCGAAGTTGACGGGGCCAATCTTGGGCGACATGCCCAGGCTCGTGACCATGGAGGTGGCGTACTGGGTCACCTTTCGCAGATCGTCGGCGGCGCCGTTGGTGATGTCGCCAAAGTAAATCTCCTCGGAAACTCGGCCTCCCAGCGTCATCACCAGCTGGTCGGTGATCTGCGCCTCAGACAGCAGATTCAGGTCCGGAGGCAGGTACTGGGCGTATCCCAGCGCCTTGCCTCGGGGGATGATGGAGACCTTGAGCAGAGGATGGGCGTGCTCGAGGAACCAGCCGCAGATGGCGTGGCCGGCCTCGTGGTACGCAATCGTCTTCTTTTCGTCAGGCGTGAACACCATGGTTTTCTTCTCCAGACCGGCAATCACTCGCTCGATCGCCTGTTCAAAGTGCTTGATGGCCACGGAGTCGGCGTCGGTTCGGGCAGCGATCAGAGCAGCCTCATTGCACACGTTGGCAATGTTGGCGCCGGAAAAGCCGGGAGTGAGGGCAGCCAGACGAGAGGCGAGATCCTCGCGGTCCAGATCGGTGACAATCTTCTGCAGATGCACCATGAAGACGGCCTTTCGGCCCTCGACGGTCGGGTTGTCGATGGAGATGTGTCTGTCGAATCGGCCGGGTCGCAGAAGGGCGGGATCAAGCACATCGGGACGGTTGGTTCCGGCAAGAACAACCACGTGATCGGACGACTCGAAGCCGTCCATCTCGACTAGCAGCTGGTTCAGCGTTGCTTCTCGCTCGTCGTTGCCTCCGCCTCGAGTAGCGTCGCCTCGAGCCTTTCCAATGGCGTCAATCTCGTCAATAAACACAATAGAGGGGGCCATGGCTCGGGCCTGCTTGAACAGGTCTCGAACTCGCGACGCTCCAACTCCAACAAACATCTCCATGAACTCGGATCCAGACACGGACAGGAAGGGCACTCCGGCTTCGCCAGCCGTAGCCTTGGCCACCAGAGTCTTTCCGGTTCCGGGAGGACCAGAAAGCACGGCTCCTCGGGGGATCTTGGCGCCGAGCTTCTCGTACTTCTTGGGGTCCTTGAGGAAGTTGACAAACTCCATGATTTCGACCTTGGCCTCGTCCATGCCGGCCACGTCCGAAAAGTTGGTCTTGACGTCGGTTTCCTTGTTGAACAGCTTGGCCTTGGACTTGCCCATGCCAAACAGGCCTGCTCCGCCTCCGGGACCGCCCTTGCCGCCCTGACGGCTGAGACGCGAGATGAAGAAGAAGCCGGCGAGCATGAGAATGGTGGGGATCAGAGGGAGCAGGGTTCCGAGCAACGAAGAGCGTCGAACGTAATGGATGGGGATTCGGTCGGCAGCAGCAACATGCAGAGCGTCCTGGGCCTCCTCCATGCGTCGCTCAAACGTCTCGACCGAGCCGATGGCAAACTCCACGATGGAAGTGGTCGATCCGTTGGGCTGCTGCACGGGAGACGTGAGCTCTGCCAAGACACGGTTGCCGTTCTCCACAGTCATCTTTTTGACTAGGCCCTTTTCCAGGTACCCGCTCTGGAACTCCTGCCACGACAGGCGGGGGCCGCTGTTGGATGGAGACGACAGAAACCAGGACAGTAGCGCAAACACAAGCAAGTTGGTGAAGATGGATTGGCCCATGGGCAGGTTGGGCTTTTGGGGTCCATTCGGATCCTTTCCGTCGCCCTGACCGCCCTGATTATTGTTGCCCTGGTTGCCCTGGTTGCCCTCCTGACGATGGTTCTGCCACCACATGCCGGCAGGGCTGTTTTTGTCTTGGTCCTTGGACTCCTTCTTGTCGCTTTGCGGTTTGTTGAAGACCCAGTTTCGCAGCAAAGAAGAAGAGGCGGTGAAGCTGAGTAATCGTCGCTGGGCCACGGGCACGGTCTGCGCCCGCGACGCCACCCGCAGACCCACTCGTAGCGTCCGTAACGACACGATGCTGGGGTTCATGGTGCGTGTGTAGTGTGGTGTGTGGTGAGAGGTATGTGTGTGGAGAGGAAGGTGGGTGTGCAAATAAGTAAGTAGGTTTAGGTTGGTGAGTAAGCGAGTGGTAGGAAAGGGGGGATCACAATAACGGAACGGAGAGGGGTGGTATCGACACGGGAAGAATTGCAATCAACTCGCAAAGCGATTATGACCAAATCGCCGACTTTAAAACCCCAAATACCTCTCTCCTACGTGGTCCTACAAACCCTCCGACAAAACTCTCACTTGAGCTAATCATCCCATCATGAAACATTGAACCCGATGACAAATCCGCCACACTCACTACTACCCCGGGCCGGCTAATACAAACCCCTCATACACCCTTCCGCAACCCTCCTAATCCCTCAGAACCGCAAAATTCCCCTTTTCAGCCACTCTACCCATACAAAACACTGCCCTCGTAGAAGCTTCCCGATCTCTCCAGAATCCATGCATCTCGGTGGCAAATTGGAGCAGACCTGTTGTACACGGTTCAGGTCATCTGGTGTGATCTAAACAGGTCTTTCTTGCATCGTATGGGCTTTGCTATGGCTTACCCTGGCTCTGTCACCTCTTCCAACCCACCCCCTGATTCCTACTGATACATTTTGTCTGTCTTTCGTCCTATCAAAATGTGGCTCGGTATTAAGGTTTTTCACACCAGCCACAAATTTTGCAAACGTGGCGCAACAACCTTATTTTCTCAGGCGTGAGCAGATTATGTAAGGAGGTGGAACGGGTGAAGCTGTGTTTAGCGATAATGGGGGTGATTACGTCAGAAGAGAGAAACGGAGGTCATAGATGTGATAAGGGGACTCGGAGGGTCATTTTGATATTGGTTTTGGATGGATCGAGTGGGTATCAAAAACCCTCAATTCTGTCAACCATTGATTCATTCGATATTCCGACAATTTGATTAGTAATTCATCAATGGAGCAGGAAATGATTTGGTTGTTGAAAGCATGAGCATTCAACGTCGTTCAAGACTTTTACCATATTTCTGCTGTTTCTGCGGCCCCGATTGTCAATCCCTAAGTCACTTCTGGGTCAAGTATTCCCAATTAAACGAAGACAACCAAACAGAGTGGTTAATAATGACTCTTGTAACATGGTTAAAAGCATCGTAAAGGCACAGAAAGACGTTGTATTGGTGTATCTACGTTTATGTAAGCATTATGGGTCAAAATATAGCTTATTAAGCTGTTCTAGTGTTAAGTAAATGGCACGTAAAATCCAGCCAAATACTTCCCTGTTTTAGCACCCAAAAATAGGCTTCCAAGAACACTACAGTACTGTTTTGGAAGGCCCCGTTTTTCCGGATATTTTATTATGACGGCATGTGGTTATTTCGCCATAGATATACTCTCCACTGGGTTATTGGTCACATGACGAAACTGCTTCGAAATCTATTAGACCATTTTAGCACCACCATCACCTTTCTCCCTCGACCTTCCTCTTAGACTATACAGAAGTACAACGTCATATCACCTAACCTTGCATAACCTGTCTCCACGTAACGACCTAGAGTAACACACCTTTTTGCACATACCACTAACGCCATGGATATTCTCGAGGACACCACGGAGGAAAGCAACTACAGTTCGATTCCAACCACACCCCGAATCAACAAGAAAAAAGAACGTCCGTCGTCAACGTACTCCAACCTGCGATTGTCCATCTACGGCGAAGATGACAAGCAACTGTTACCTGCCCCAGTCACATCTGGCTCATCTACAAACTACTCTGCCGGCCTGCCTTCTCTCGCACAGCTCGCAGACCTTCCTACAGCCCCACCACCTCAATGGACCCAGGCTGGAATGACAGGATCGCCTAACAGAGCGTCTTTCCGTGCCTCGTCTCCTACACGCAACAGTCCACTGATGCCTCCTCGATCACGGTCTCCCATGCGGTCACAAAGCCCCCAACGGCCTCTGAGCGGTGTTTGGGATGGGAAGCTGGATCCCCGCGCCGATTCCAACGGTTTTTTGACCCCTAGCAATGCCACCAATACCAACACAAACGTCAATGCCAACTCATCTACCACCACCAATGCAAACGCCAACCCATTCAACTTTGAACAAACAACATACTCGCTGTCACCGCCGGTAAAGCCGTCACAGCGACGAGGACACAGATACAAACACTCGTCGGTGTCGATCAACTTCTTTGAAGAACCAAACAAGGCGCCCCTGACCATCCCCAAGTCCCACCCCATCCCCAACGCGCGCGAGGCGCTCCAGTCCATGTCACGTGACCAGCGCGCCCGCATGTGCTGGTCCGGTGTGCATCTCCTCGCTGCCTTTGTCATCTTTTCGTGTTCTTCTCACGACTACACCGCGTTGGCGGCTTTGGCGCATCTCGTGCTGTACGACGCTCTGGGTGCCACGTTGACGGCTGCAGTCGACATTCTCGGCAACTTTGAGGTGTGGAAAAAGTCGTCGATCCACCACCCCTTTGGTCTGCAGCGAGCCGAGGTTCTGGCCGGATTTGCGCTGTCCGTCGCGCTCATTTTCATGGGTGGAGATCTCCTGTCTCATTCGGTCGAGTCTGTCGTCGAGGTGTTTTACGACGCAGATCATGGAGTGCACGACCACTCCAGCTCCAACGTGCCCCATGCCGACGACCATGGCCACAGACAAAACATCCACGGGCACGGTCATGGCCACTCCAAGGACGGCACGTCGGTTCTGTCGCACACCGATCTCAGCATCACCGTGCTGGCGCTCCTGGTGACGGTCATTTCGGCCTACGGACTGAAAAACCACCAGCGGATCGGAAAGGCCATGCGACACAACACTCTGGCACAGCTGCCTCTTCCGGCGTTTCTGTCCAACCCGTCCCATCTGATGACCATCACCTCGTCTCTGGCCATCATTGCCTATCTGCTGTTCCCCGGAGCGGGCTCCGAGATTCTCGACTCCATCGTCACCCCCATAATTGCGCTTTCCATGTGCTACGTGGGCTGGCAGCTGGCCAAATCGCTGGGTGGTATGCTCATCATGTCTTTCCCGGGAGTCAACCGAATCTCCGAAATCGAGCAGGCCGTGCTGGCCGAAAACCTCGTCAAGTCCGTCTCCGACGTGTCCTTCTGGCAGGTCCATCATAACCTGTGTCTGGTGAGCATGCGGATTGAGATGAATCAGGCGTCGAGTATGGAGGAGCAGGCGCTGAAGGCCAGGGCCGCGGAGATTGCCAAGAATATTCTCACGCCAGATTACGAGGATATGTTGGACCAGGTGAAGTGGGAGACGACGATTGATATCACGCGATGATAGTGTATGCTCACCATCGCTCACCATTGGGAACCAGCGAGTGAAGTGAGTCAGCGAGTCATCGCGTCATCGAGTCAGCGAGTCAGCGAGTAATCAGCTGTGAGTGAACCATCGAGCGATACCGTACACCCGCTGACCGTTCGGTACATCTGCTAAAGCAATCGGTTCGAGCAATCGGTCTAGCCACCAACCACAATGTTTAGAGCCCGGAGCACATTATGAGGTGCCCCAGAGCAAGTTAGTTAATAGATTCAACCATAGAGGGGGGCAGTGACGTCTTGTGAAGAGCACGGAAGATGGGTATTGTTGATTGATATCGGTTTTGAAGTGGGGGGATGAGAATATAGGGAGTTCTATTGGTTTGTTTTAAAGAGCTATTTCTGCTTAACAATCTGATATATTTGTTACAATTCTAGCACCTCAGTGACCTTGGAAATGCACCCTACACTGTTGAGTCTCGCCTATGGCTATACTGTACATGGCACACACGAGTGTACTTCGAGTCCACCGATCATACACTCGCTGCACCATCAGGGAGTTCACTTTAATGCACAGACAGAGATGGCAAGACAGAAGCAGTCTCGTATGGCTTGACTATGGTGCAATTGTACAAGGTACTAATCCTTCTCAGTTTGGATGACGTAGATCGAAGTTGATACTGGAACGTACTAGTACAAACGTATGTACTTGGATTATGCCCAACTGACTGTACAAGTACCAACAAAAGTAGCACTGATTTTTGTCAGGCTGTATGATCCGCGTACTTGTATCAGATGGGTTCTTTTTGTGCATTTCAACAATCACAATTTCAATGTTCAGCACTGTCCATACACACATCCCATACTCTGTCTATGGGCAGGCAAAACAGAGGGTGCAAAACGAAAACGCCAAAACGCCAAACTCTCATCTCCGAAATCTTGTCTGTGCCTTTCTCGCGCACCGGCATGTTCTAGAAGCCGAGCCGGACCCATTATCGCGCCACACGGCGTTTTCCCCGTGATCCACTTCTGGCGCAATTGTGTTTGAAAATCGAGTCGAGAATAGAACCAAAGAAATTGGCTTTTTGGGTTCTTCTAGAGCGGCTAAAAAGGCGTTGAACTTTAGGGGGGGATGGGGAGATTGATAAGTCGGTGAGTAGTAGAGGTATGAGAATTAAAAGGGTATCGTTGTAATCGGAAGAGCAAGGAGAATAAGTTGGTGCTCTTAAAATTCCTTTTACATCCTCACAACACCGCATAAAAGACCCCATTATGCACGACCTCCGAACCCTCCGAACCTCCGATAACTCTAACATGGGCCAACCTCGGCTCATGCACGCCCTGCAAGGTCTACCTTTTGGGGCGGACCTCGAAAAATAAGTTTTTTTAAAAATAAAATAAAATAAAATAAAAACACCCAAGAAAAGCAAACACGTTTTGGTCTGAGTCAGAGATCCACTGAGACAACGGGAGATCGAGGAGGGTGAGACAAAGCAACGTGGGACTGGTGACAGGAAAAATAGCTGCACAGACGTTTGTATCTGAAACAGCAACTTTTAAGAAATGCCAGTATAATGTATTCTGTCAATACAAGTCACAGTAATTACATCATAGAACGATAAAGGGTGTCGGTTATTGTATCATTCGAAAGAGCAGAGCGTATTGAATCCAGTGATGTGTTTTTTATCGTGAACGCTCATACTAAATCTTGCTCTAGACGCTGTTAAACGTTGACACTTGGAGAGGATAATACAAGTAGTTCTCGTAGACAGTAGACATACCAGTGCACCCATCGAAACCACCAAACCACCAATACAAACGGCATTGACACCTTGACATCCGAAAATGGTTCATCCTGACGTCGTTTTGGCAACCATCACCAGTTCCAGGGTGGACTTGACAGATTGACAGATCTACAAAGGTCTCCTTAGCGCGGCTAGTCTGAGCTAAAGCAAGGTACATCGATCTGTTAGCTCTTGAATCGGTAGTAATGAGCATTAGTGGGTCTATATCACATGACAGTAACCACAGAGGTCGTTTAATTCACGTGACCTCTGAGTCACCCACCTCTTGTGCTTCTCTTGTTGGTGACACTTCTACAGCAACAATATGGGCTGTTATTTTGAAACCCAAAAGCAACCAAAGACAAACTTAAGACCAAGGCGGATGAATAAGTCAAGCAAAGAGATGGAAGAAGAAAAAATAAGAGAAAGAGGTGACGATATCACGTGACCAGAGGGAGTATATCACGTGAACATTAGTAGTACTACAGTGCTGACAACCACACCGAACTATAGGTTCCACCTCCACCTTCCCCTCTATCCTTGCAGTGTGTTTTTGCTCTCTTTCAAACTTCCTAATGCATCCAAAAATGCCCGATTAAAGGTGATACGGCTAAACCTAGTCGGAGTCTATATATTTGCTCGTGGAGAGTTTTTGAGGGGGTGGATGGGGAGTGTTAGAGAGGTTTCATGCCGATGGAAACTTGATGTTTCAAATGGGCTCGTCAAAACACGTCTTTTAGTCCTACTTTCGTCGCGATAGCTCCAAAACTAACCATCTACAAGTGCAGTGTTAAGACCAACCTACACACCGCATCCTGCATGTTCCGAAATGTAAAACATGGGGTGAACAGCGTACTAAAAGTGATTACTGAGGAATGATAAAATTATAATAACAGACTTCACAGTCTGGAGACATCGCTCAATTTTCTCCCTTGGTTTTACCACCTCTCTGACACATTTTACCCCCCTTTCAAAACTCCCCCCTTGGAATTAGCTTTGTAGCCGAAATCTTGGCCCTGCAATGAGCATTCTGTGTATTCACCGAGGAAGAAACAGAAACAGTTAAAAACATTGTAAATCAAACAAACCGCGTCCTCTCAGTCGGACCATCAACTCCCCATCTTCACACCCCCCCTACAACCCTCTCAATCGGCGTTTGAAAAAGAGTTTACGGTTTCCTCCATGCATGCGTGTGGACCCTCTTTCTACGTCTCAACCTCGGATCAAATCCATAAGAAGGAAAATCCAAGATGCACGATCGGGGTCTGCATGAACGCTGTTTCAGTCCGTTGTACTTGTAGGTATATGAGCTTTCTTTTCTTTCAAACTTGACCTCTTCGTGTTAACCGTATCAACCAACGTTTTTCAATATGTCTGATCCTGTTCCGATCACGCAGGATCCGACCATCTACTCGAGTGAGCAAGACGCCGAGATCCGGTCGCTCGCCGAGTCAATCCACTCGCAGCACTCCAACAACTCCAACGGGTCCACAGACCTCACCAACCCGTACATTGACGCTTCCGACCCGGAGCTCGATCCCTGGAGTGGGCAGTTTAACAGTCGAAAATGGACCCGCACGATTTTGGGGCTTAAGCACCGCTACGGCACCTCCAAGGAGATTACCGCCGGCGTGTCGTTCAAAAACCTGGGCGCCTTTGGATACGGTGGAGGAGCCGATTACCAGAAGACCGTAGCCAATGCGGTGCTGGGTCTGGAGGGCGTGGTTCGAACGCTGTTTCATCTGGAGAAGAAGGAGGACAAGGTGCAGATTCTGGCCGATTTCAACGGAGTTCTGTGGCCTGGCGAAACCTGTGTTGTTCTTGGACGACCGGGTTCGGGGTGCACAACTCTGTTGAAGAGCATTGCCTGTGAGACCTACGGGTTTCAGCTGGATAAGGAGACTGAGTGGAATTATCAGGGTGAGTAAAGAGAGATGTGTGATATGTGGGGGGTTGGGGAGGGCAAAAGACTACACGACAGACTGCACTACATCGACAGTACACAGCAGATTAACAGACTACACAACATCAGACAGTGTCATCTAAAGTGTCGTCTGTATCGGTCTGTATCGGTCACCTGTATGGCTTCCGTTGGAAGATGAATCAAGCATTGACGTTTGATTCTCAGAGAGAGCAGTTGATCAGTCGTTCGATTCTTATACTTGACGATTGATACGTTTAAACTTCCACAGGGACCACATTGAGCAGTTGATCAGATACTCTGACCATCGATCGCAAAGCTGAACCAAACGACTGATTGATACACTGATTGAAGCTGTTGTGCGACTATGGCAATCTGGTTGATCTGGACGACTGTGCCTACTGATTGGTCGATGCCCATGTGTCTACAGTCTGTTGTCTACAATGAGTTGTCTACAATCTACTGGTTGACCTAGATACTCATGTGTCAGTACCAGCTGTGGTCTTCAATCAATTTTATTTAATCAGCTGCCATCGACAATGAATGGTCTACACTCTGTCGTCTACAATGAGTTGTCTACAATGAGTTGTCTATTGTCGTCTACCATCTGCTGTGTACAATCTGCTGCCTGTTGTCTACGATGAATTGTCTTTAATCAGTTTACGATGAATTGTCTACAATCAGTCGTCCACAGTCAGTGTCCCCAATTGTTGTCCCCTCAGGCCTACGGCATTCGCTTCCTCTACTAATATAGGCATCCCCCGAAAAATCATGCAGAAAACCTGCCGAGGCGAAATCGTCTACAACGCCGAAGTCGACGTCCATTTCCCCCATCTCACTGTCGGCGACACGCTCATGTTTGCCTCCCTCGCTCGAACTCCCCAAAACAGATTCGACGGCGTGTCACGTGAACAGTATGCCAAACACACTCGAGACGTCACCATGGCTTCTCTGGGTCTTTCGCACACTCTCGACACCAAGGTCGGTAACGACTTTGTTCGAGGCGTGTCTGGAGGAGAGCGAAAGCGAGTTTCCATCGCCGAGAGTATCGTCTGTGGCTCTCCCTTGCAATGCTGGGATAACAGTACTCGAGGTCTCGATGCTGCTACTGCCACCGAATTCCTGCGATGGCTGCGTCACTCTGCAGAGCTCACTGGAGCGTCCATGTTTGTGTCTCTCTACCAGGCTTCCCAGGAGGCCTACGATCTGTTTGACAAGGTGACGGTTCTGTACGAGGGTCAGCAGATCTACTTTGGTCCCTCTGAGCACGCCAAACGGTACTTTGAAGACATGGGTTTCCAGTGTCCTCATCGACAGACGACTGGCGACTTTCTGACCTCGATTACCTCTCCTGCTGAGCGAATTGTGGCTCCTGGCTTTGAGGGCAAGACTCCCCGAACAGCTTGTGAGTTTGCCGAGCGATGGAGACAGTCCCCGACCTTTGCTGCTCTTCAGGAAGAGATTGAGCGGTTCAACGCGGAGTTCCCCGTTGGAGGAAACCGAGTGGCGGACATTATGGAGCTCAAACACGAGAAACAGAGTGACCACATCAAGGTCTCGTCTCCTTACACAATCTCCATCCCCATGCAGGTCAAGCTGTGTCTGACTCGAGGTTTCCAACGTCTCAGAGGAGATCTCAGTATGGCTCTAACCACCGTTCTGGGCAACTTTGTCGTTGCTCTGATTCTCTCGTCCATGTTCTACAACATGCCCGAGGATACGTCTTCCTTTTTCTCCCGAGGCGCTCTGCTTTTCTTTGCCATGCTCATGAACGCCATGTCTTCTGTTTTGGAAATCATCGTGCTTTACGAACTACGTCCGATTGTCGAAAAACACCAGCGATACGCCATGTACCATCCGTTCTGCGAGGCTCTAGCGTCGATCATCTGCGACTTCCCCACCAAGTTTCTCACCATGCTGTGTGTCAACGTGACTCTCTACTTCATGTCCAATCTGCGTCGAGAAGCCGGCCCTTTCTTCATCTTCTTCCTCTTCACGCTCATGTGTGTTTTGGCCATGTCGATGATCTTCCGAACCATTGCTGCGGTTACCAAGACATTACAACAGGCTCTGGCTCCGGCTGCGGTCATTATTCTCGGTCTCATCATCTACACAGGCTTCACGCTGCCCATCAGCTACATGCGAGGCTGGGCCCGATGGATCAACTACATTGACCCCATTGCCTATGGCTTTGAGGCCGTCATGGTCAACGAGTTTCGAAACAGAGATTTTCCCTGTACCGTCTTCATTCCCCAGCAATCGACCTACGACCAGCTGGGGTCTCCTTACCAGGGCTGTATGGCTGTTGGAGCAAAGCCTGGAGAACGGTTTGTTAATGGCGACCGGTACCTCGAGGTTGCCTTTGACTACTCGCAGGCTCACCTGTGGCGAAACCTGGGCATTCTCTTTGGCTTCATTTTGTTCTTTGCGGGCACTTATCTGATTGCCGTCGAGTTCATCCAGTCTGCCAAGTCCAAGGGCGAGGTTCTGGTGTTTCTGCGGTCGTCTCTCAAGCAGAGAAAGAAACGGGCCCATTTGATGGACGTTGAAGCGCATGCTGAAAAGGTTGGAGCTGCTGAAGATCGGGAGATTCTTGTTCAGCAGGAGGACGAGTCCTCTCCTGACGCTTCTGACGCTAACGCTTCCTCCTCAGACTCCCCCAAAGACATCTTCCAATGGAAGGACGTGTGCTACGATATCAAGGTTAAGGGCGGCGAGAAACGTCTACTCGATCACGTGGACGGCTGGGTCAAACCAGGAACCCTCACTGCCCTCATGGGATGCTCGGGAGCAGGCAAAACGACCCTGCTCGACGTTCTGGCCGACAGAAAGGCCTCGGGAGTCATCACGGGAGATATGCGGGTCAACGGCCAGAAACGGGACGCATCCTTCCAGCGAAAGACAGGATACGTGCAGCAGCAGGATCTTCATACTGCCACCTCGACCGTGCGTGAAGCTCTCGAGTTCTCGGCCATTCTACGACAGCCCTCCAACATCCCCAAGGCGGAGAAAATCGCCTACGTCGACGAGGTGATTGACATTCTGGAAATGCAGGCGTACGCCGATGCTGTGGTTGGAGTCCCCGGAGAAGGCCTGAACGTGGAGCAGCGAAAACGGCTGACTATCGGCGTCGAACTTGCTGCCAAACCCGAATTGTTGCTCTTCCTCGACGAACCTACCTCTGGTCTCGACTCTCAGACCGCCTGGTCCATCATCTGTCTGCTCAAGAAGCTCGCCAACCGAGGCCAGGCCATTCTGTGCACAATCCACCAGCCCTCGGCGATTCTGTTCCAGGAGTTTGACCGGCTTCTGTTCATGACTCTGGGCGGCAAAACCGTCTACTACGGCGACATTGGCGCGAACTCGTCGGCTCTCATCAACTACTTTGAGTCCAAGGGCGCCGATCCGTGTCCCGAGGAGGCCAACCCTGCTGAGTGGATGTTGGCGGCGATTGGAGCTGCTCCTGGAAGTGTGGCTAAACACGATTGGGCTGTGGTTTGGAACGAGAGTGAAGAGAGAGCCAACGAACGGGTTCTGCTCGATACTATGGCTGAAGAACTCGCTGCTCAAAGTGCAAGAGACGACAAGAACGAACTGGTGTCCTCCAAGAGCGTCGGAAGCACTCTCTCCCTAACCTCATCTAAGAAGACTTACTCTGCCAAATCCCAGTACGCCACCTCGCAGGCCACCCAGCTCTACTACCTCACCAAACGGCTGTGGACCTACTACTGGCGATCTCCCCGCTACATCTGGTCCAAGCTGCTCATGTCCATTGCCTCGGCTCTTTTCATCGGTTTCTCCTACTACAAGGCGTCCCAGGACATCCAGGGTCTTCAGAACCAAATGTTTGCCTTCTTCATGCTCTTCCTCATCTTCGTCATCATCATGGTCCAGATTCTGCCGCATTTCGTTGCTCAGCGAGAACTCTACGAAGCCCGAGAACGGTCCTCCATGGCGTACTCGTGGCAGGCCTTCATGGGCTCCAACATTCTCGTCGAGCTTCCCTGGCAGACTCTAGTCGCTGTGCTCGTCTTTTTCTGCTTCTACTACCCCATTGGACTGCAGAATAACGCCACAGGACACCTGGGCGAACGAGGAGCTCTTTTCTTCCTGCTTCTGTGGACTTTTTACGTCTACAACTCGACGTTTGCCCACATGATGGGCGCGGCGTTTGAAAACAAGGAAAACGCAGCCACCATCGGCTACCTGCTGTTTGCGCTCTGTCTCATCTTCTGTGGAGTCCTGGCCACCAAGGAAGACATGCCCCACTTCTGGATCTTCATGTACCGAGTGTCGCCCCTGACGTATCTCATTTCTGGTCTTCTCAGCGCAGGAGTAGGAGAGACCCGAGTCCAGTGCACCGAAAACGAGCTCGTCCAGTTCAAGCCCATGGACGGTACCAACTGTGGCAAGTTCATGGGACCCTTCCTCAAGGGTCTAGGAGATACGGATCTGCCCATGGGCTACCTTGTGGATCCTAATGCTACAGATATGTGTGGCTACTGCCCCATTTCCAACACCAACGGCTACCTGGACCAGATTGACGTCAAGTATGGCCAGCGATGGCGCAACTACGGCATTCTCTTTGCTTACCCGGCCTTTAACGTTTTCATGGCCTTTGCCTTCTACTACTTTTTCCGAGTTCCCAAAAAGTCCCGAAAGCAGAAGGTGTAGCGGGGGTGACGAGAGTAGCAACCCTTTTCATTTCATTTTATAATTAATTATTCATCTTTACTGAGCTTTACTGTAGTGTGTACAAGAGAGTGTGTAGAACAGGGCTCAAAATACTACAGTATGAGAGTAGATGTACAAGTACAGTACAGTACAGAATGTAACTAGTGATGGATTGAGACTAAGAGTTGAAACAGGGTCTTTAGAAGAACTTGTAGTGGCTGTAATTAATTCTGTGTACAGTTTGAAAGCACTAGCCTCTTCAATTGCTGAACAGACCGTTGAAGCTATGTATTGAACCTCTATTGACGTCACGTGATACATATAGACAACACATGATTCACTCACCAGCGGTTGACCCAATTCGGAAAAGCGACATATCTCCATTGCAATACTCAAAGCCATTGTGATTCAGAAAGTTGCTCTCTCAATCCATCTCAATACATCTTCCTTGCTTTATCAGAACCCCTGGCTACCTAATTTGGAGCGACTGCAGGTGATCCTGGGTGATCCTTTTGAAGACTGCGAAATCCAGTTACAATTCTGTTCGTCTCCTCCTCTCTCTTATCGTTATCAATGCATCTACAACGTGCGTCGTATTAATTCAGATGTGCGAGCAAACGATCGAAACTGATCGAGGCTGAGTCGGAAGATGACGTCAACGGAAGGAACACTTGCTGATCGAAAATTCGTTGGTGTAGCTTCTAAAATCGGCTGTATAGCTTCAAAACAAATTTCCTAGCACTTTCACAGGTACTGATCTTTTGAGCTTGCTATTTTCGAGAAACAAGTGAGACTTTTTCTTATGAACTCATCTGGTCGCCAAAAACACACCTCACTTGTAAACGGGATAGAATTCGCACGACTGCCTATTGGGGTTGCCTAAGTGGAAACTAAGTGGAAGATCGACAACGCAGGAGGTGGGACAGACTTTGAGCGGGAAGCTAGACGGAGGCAAAAGGGCGAACACGTTTGGTACAAGGAAGAAGAGAAGTGGTGAGAGAAGTGGTGAGGTAGTAAACACGTGATTCGAATGGTTAAAAAAAGAGCTTGGTTCAAAAAAGAGCTATATGGTTGTAGGTGTATGTACAGTTCTATTGGACAGTGCGTACTTGTACCACCCCAAACCCCCGATAAATTATCCGAGATCGTCACTGCGTCCTTCATCAGCACTCCCTCCCCTCAAATGATCGCCAAGAGCAAACTCCATATCTTTGTCCAACTTGCAACCCCGCAATCTTGTACACACCCTCCTGCTCAAGCCGCGCCTATTGTTCAATCCTGATTATGCAGCAGCCCGGTGAAACAGTCGAGGTAGTTGAAGGGCCGATGCGAAAGAGGGGTTGTAGAGGAGGTTGCTACAAAGGGGCATTGTTGAGGTTGCTTATGTGAACATCACAACGTAGACGACGAAGGTATAGATTCATGAATACCTGTAGTAAGGGTACACAAATTACAAATTCGGATTCTCCATGTTCAGTTTAGTCACTCTTGGAAAATTCAGCTTGATTGGATGAGTTTGGGGTTTGAAGAACCCTTCGAAACTACAACAGTCTGCAGTGGAACAGTGCGTACTACAAGTTCGTACGATGATAGACACTGCTTTTGATATCCTTTATGAAAAATTATTCTTTTATGAAAAATTGAATTAAAAGCTTTGCGAAGGTCTCTCTCAACTACTCACTCAGAACCTTGGAAATCTCCATCCAATCCATTAATACTACAAGTGCTGTAGCTGCTGTTAGACTTAGATTTGGTCCAAACCCATATTGTAGCTAATTCTAGAGACTATAGGACCAAAGAGGTGATTCATAACTTTTGGATAGATTTCTGTGCGAGTACTACTATACGTACAGTATGTTCCATTCGACCATTGTTATAATGAAGACCATATGACTGATTAGATACAAATGTTACAACCCATTCTAGGGAGAGCAGTGTGCTTGATCATTCACAACAAAAAATCTAGGCCAGCTGAAACACCTTCTGCAGGACAGACATGTCTACAACTACGACCTGCAATGCCATCACATGTATATGTGAGTCTTCTGCTAGGTACAAGTAGTAGAACCCTGGAAGAAAGAAAAAAGGGCTACAAGTACCATACTATACAGAGATCGAAAGCTGCTAACATCCTAGGGCTCTTGATCCACACGAGAAAGCTGTTGAGAAAGCTTTTCTACTCTAACTGCTGAGAAAGCTGATCCACTCCTTTTTGGCTACAGCTCCACTCCGTACTGGAACACCCGCATTTGCTTTGATCATGCTCTTGCGCTATTGGTCCAATCATTGTGCTTCGCACAAGTTCATTCAGCCCTTTTTTTTTTTTTTTTTTTTTTTTTTTTTTTTTTTTTTTTGATTCTAGGGAAATTGTTTTTTTTTTTGATTCTAGGGAAATACATTTCAGCTACTTGAGGCCTATAATAATGCTAAACCCGCAATTGTTTACATAATCCCCCATCACATAGCGCAGGCCACTTTTCCCAATTTTTCAATATTTCCGGTTTCTTGGTCTAGTTGGTCATGGCATCTGCTTAACACGCAGAACGTCGGCAGTTCGATCCTGCCAGAAATCACTTTTTACCCCAGCGTAATTCTGCTGAATTTTCTTGCCGCGGAAACTCTGCTTATTTTTTTCTTGCTTGCATGTTCCGCGCAAAACACACTTTTGATAGTGACCTTTTTGCTCATCGGTTTAAAATCTGCTAGCCCAAACTTTATCTTTAAAGTGACAGAACTGTGTACGATTACGAGTCTTGTACAATAAGAGTCGTATCAACCGTAGCACAGTCATAAAACCACCTGTTTGTGAACTCCCTCTTTGTGTAACTGTCGTCGGTATATTTGCTCAATCTCTCCTTCACCGTTTGCACCTGCAGACGTGCATCTGCGTGAGGAGTGCACGTCCGACGATACAGACCATGTCTTAGAATAATGGGCTCATATTGAAAGCTGTTTTGCGGAGTCGGATCTGCACGCTTTTCTCCATGTTTCACGGGAATGCCCTCCAGAGTCTATCACATTATTGTCCGAGACATGGCCATGTTGTACCTGGTAAATACTGTAGCTACACAGTGAACTTCTACTCTAAGCAAATCCACACGAACGGTACCACAACCGTTCAATACCAGAACCAGGTACAAGACGTGCAAACCTCCGAGGCACTTATTTTTTTTCCTCCGTTCATACATCAAGCACGTACAAGATGCCAGATACGCGAAGTGCCACCGGTAACCACAACAGTTGCTCTTGATGGTGGTAAGGTACAGTATGTACGAGTATCGGCCGAGTTTTGGCCGACATGGGGTTGGAGTACAGTATGAATGATTTGTCATAATGAGTGGTCTAGAGCAAACGTGTGACATGGATTATAGATGTGTTTGCCCTGGTATGCCGTTCAAGTAGGTGCACAGTTCAGCTCGAATCTATTCAGTTCGGAATATTTATTTTATTATATTTTTCAGTACTCGTACAAAATCCCCACCCTAAGTATCGTACACACTAGATACTTGTACATACAGTATGAGACTGACTGTAGATCTACGAGGTAGCTACAGTACTCCATGTCTCACTTTAATTAACACACGCGACGATTAGTGATCTGTGAATCAAGACTATACTGGTGCGAGTACTGCTCCTGCCCTACATACTGTACTACTTCTTCTGTCTACACCACAATCTTTTAATAACAACATCTATTCGACTCATACTATGTACATGCTCAATAAATAAAGGGGGACATCCATCCAGCAGATGTCCGTGGCAGGGGCCTTTTGGGGGGGGAGCTGGCGTTAGTTATCACCTAGCCATTAGTCCTATCAGTTTTGGTCAACAATGAACAGACTCATGTTCACATTCAGACCGTCTTCGTTTGTTCGTCTAGGCTCCAATACCCTGAATAACGGAGTACAACGGAGGAGGGTTGAACTCGTTGAACTCGTCGGAGGCGTCTTCAAACACAACTTCCTGCTGGTAGGGATCGTAGGTGTAGTTGGGTTGCTTCATGTACTCGGCATCGTCTTCGTCGGAAGAGGAGTCCGACAGGTCTGCTGAGTCATCGTCGTCGTCGTCGTCGGAAGAGGACGACAAGGCCACCGCGTCGTAAGTATCCTCAGAGGTCAGCTTGACCATGGTCTGGTTTCGTCGCCGGGTCGAAAGCTCTCCCAGCAAGTTGTCCACGAGATTAGCGTGACACACGAGATGTCGCAGCTTGAGGTCGGGTCGCACAGACTCTCGAGTGAGCTTCATTTGGGCCCGAGAAGNCAGGAAAGAACCACCGGCCATGGAGGCAGTGATACCTCCCTGTTGGATGGAAGTGGGGTACCCAAAGTACTCCTTGTAAGGCTTGGTGTCGACAAAGGCAGAAACAGAAGAGATATCGAAGCCGAAAAGCAGACCACCCATGGTGGCCACGGCCGCTGTCAAGTAGGGATTGTGAAGTTTGGGGAACCGGTGCTGTAAGGCTCCCACCTGGCTAATTTGGTTGTCTCCGATCATCGTTGGGGGGGGGGGGGGGGGGGGGGGGGTGAGGAGGTGTGCTGTGGAAGCTGTTTGTGTGAGTTGTGTGAGCTGTGTTTGTGTGAGTTGTGTTTGGTAGAGCTGTGTGTTCGTCAGCTGTGTATTCGTTATCTGTAGAGATATCTTTCTGAGTAGAAGGACCTAACTCCTCATTATATATAATCAAGAGCAGGACCAAAGTGTGCTATCTGTGGTGCAGGTTAAAAAAGACAAAGTGAAAGTTGAAGTGAAATCGGACGATCTGGGGGATGCAGCAAGTGGTTTTTGAGGGGGAGAAGGGGGTCCAAAAAATGCGATTTGAAAGTGGAAAAAACGTACACTGGTATAACACCGTCTTCTCAGTCGATTTCTGTGCTCATATCAGCGATAACACCTCTATACAATGTTCTAAAAGCCCCTCAACCCCCGGATAAACTTTTGGTTCCCTTGCAGATGGTACGTTGCTTGTGCTAGGCGGATGCCCCACTTTGAGTTCTGTCAGAGATGTCAGAGATGGCTTTCAATAGTTGGTGCAAGGGGTCATTCGGATAGCCGGAGTTTGTGATTTTACAAGATATCCGCCTGATAGCCGCCCAAAGAATTCTTCAGTTCAAATTAACCACCTTCACCACACACTACCCACACCCCCAACACATCCCCGTCCTCCTAACATGCACGCCAAGCAGTTATTGCAAGGTTTCGGATGTTCATGAAAACGGAAATGCTTTGCTGTGAGCAAGATTTTAGCGTTTATTTTAAGGTTTGAATTTTGAAATCGATGGATAGGAATTTTGCCATGGAGAATATTTTTCACTTTTTCAAAAAAAAAAAAGGAAAAAGGTAGAGAAAGGGAGACGCAAGAACCGAACGGAGGGACTGACCGACCCCGGGACCGACCTAGCCGAATACCTAACGTTTAGACCTCATCGCAAGCCCTACAAACCTGGCTTTAAGGGAGTATTGGAAAGCGTCATTTGCCAAGGTAGCAACGGTGGAGATTTTTGTTCGGCACAGTTGTAAAGGCGCGACTGTAGTAGCTCTGTAGCAACTACCAGCCACAATATGCGCCACAGACGCCACAGCGCCGTACACGCTCTGCACTCCTCCAACGCTTGCTCCTTGTTTGAATCCCCGTCGTTTTCTTTGTACACCAGTCTGGAATCAGGCGATTCACGTCTGATGCGCACCCGTGCTAGGGCTTTGGGACTTTTGGGACTTTCTGGCACTCTGGCCAGTGTGTACCTGCATCAACGTTAACAGTGGACCGTGGTGCTTGCTTTGCTTTGTACTCGGAGCAACCAGGGATCGAAAGGAGGTCCTGGAATGTACCAATGTAAGACTAACCGAGGTCTGTAGATTTGGTGGAACGGTGAATATTTTGTTGAGCGGTAAACCGAGTCGATTTTAAACACGGGACGAACCGATAATAGCTGGATTCGAAGTCTCTGACAGTTTTTATCAGCCGCTCAATTAACCACTCAAATTTCATAATCTCCAAAGCTACAACGCAACAACCTCTCCGACAAGAAAGGTAACCAGCTTGCCGAATTCGGTAACCATATCGAACCACCTTGGAGACTGGTGATTACGGCGATTTGAGAGGTTTTGTGGTGTGTTTTTGAAAGGAACAATGAACGAGCAGTTATGTGTTTGTGTAGTGAGCTCTCCCCAGGTGGGTCCCTGTACACCTGCCAGTACCTGGTACACATACTGCTTGTGCGGGATTTGACAAAAGCAAAGAGCTCCACGAGTCTTTGGACACGTGCATCGGCTTGAAAAAGAAATATCCGTGTCGAGAGTTCTGGTTTAACGTAGTTGAGAGAGGGAGGGTGGTACTGCTAGATGAGTCCGTGGATAATTACATTGTGTGGGTAGATAGAGACGATGTCAAGATGGAACCAGGACCGCAGATCTTGTTTTAGGAGATGTGAACTACGAGTACCGTACTCTGCTTCTTTACATCAACACAATACTCGAACTGCTAGTACAACTATGGCAGACACTCCAGATGCTGCCCCACTCACCGCCTCCACTCCCACCACCCCCGCCTCAACCCTTCCAAATCCATCGACACTATCTCATCTCCGTCGCGCGACATGTTTCATGCGGGATTTCCATATCTGAAACTAATTGCTTTTGCGCTGCGTTAGGCGTTGGGCGTGTTCGGGCGACGTCAGGCTCCACCCCATTCTCAGGCTCCAGGCTCCACCTCTATCACTCGCCACATCCGCCAAGAAACGATATGAACGAATGACAGGACTTGATCTCGCCCGCCAAGACCACTGGTGGTCCGACATCTCCGACTGCATGTCTACAGCGTCGACTCTGCTGCAAATAGCACGGCTCTGAGAAGGCGCAGCAGCAGCCACATCACAGGGTCCACAAAAAGTAATGTGGGGTGTCAAGAGTGGATGGGAATGTCTGCTCTACATCTCAGCAGCGGTTTCGGCAATGTAAGATCAAAAAATATCAGAAAAAAGCCGTTTTTCACTGTTTCAGATATTAGTGAAGTTCTAAAAGTTGGAAAAAAAAAAAAAAAAAAAAAAAAAAAAAAAAAAAAAAAAAAAAAAAAAAAAAAAAAAAAAAAAAAAAAAAAAAAAAAAAAAAAAAAAAAAAAAAAAAAAAAAAAAAAAAAAAAAAAAAAAAAAAAAAAAAAAAAAAAAAAAAAAAAAAAAAAAAAAAAAAAAAAAAAAAAAAAAAAAAAAAAAAAAAAAAAAAAAAAAAAAAAAAAAAAAAAAAAAAAAAAAAAAAAAAAAAAAAAAAAAAAAAAAAAAAAAAAAAAAAAAAAAAAAAAAAAAAAAAAAAAAAAAAAAAAAAAAAAAAAAAAAAAAAAAAAAAAAAAAAAAAAAAAAAAAAAAAAAAAAAAAAAAAAAAAAAAAAAAAAAAAAAAAAAAAAAAAAAAAAAAAAAAAAAAAAAAAAAAAAAAAAAAAAAAAAAAAAAAAAAAAAAAAAAAAAAAAAAAAAAAAAAAAAAAAAAAAAAAAAAAAAAAAAAAAAAAAAAAAAAAAAAAAAAAAAAAAAAAAAAAAAAAAAAAAAAAAAAAAAAAAAAAAAAAAAAAAAAAAAAAAAAAAAAAAAAAAAAAAAAAAAAAAAAAAAAAAAAAAAAAAAAAAAAAAAAAAAAAAAAAAAAAAAAAAAAAAAAAAAAAAAAAAAAAAAAAAAAAAAAAAAAAAAAAAAAAAAAAAAAAAAAAAAAAAAAAAAAAAAAAAAAAAAAAAAAAAAAAAAAAAAAAAAAAAAAAAAAAAAAAAAAAAAAAAAAAAAAAAAAAAAAAAAAAAAAAAAAAAAAAAAAAAAAAAAAAAAAAAAAAAAAAAAAAAAAAAAAAAAAAAAAAAAAAAAAAAAAAAAAAAAAAAAAAAAAAAAAAAAAAAAAAAAAAAAAAAAAAAAAAAAGCTAAACCTGCCAAACCCTTGGTATTTCTCAAATCTGACCCAAATGGCCAAAAAGGACTATTCCGACTTGACAGACAGCTCGACAGACACCCAGAAATCACCCCACAAACTTGTCAAAGTCATTGTCATGCAATGTCGATGGAATCCAAGCGCATACGGTGGCTCCTAAAGTTTCCCGTCGGAGTCCGCACAGGCAGGATTAGCCGGGCCAAGGCGATGAGATGAAATGCACGAGGCTCAATGAGGAATGTGCAGCAGGTGAAGAGGCAGGTTTAGCCGATCAGTGGAGTGGAGTGACAATATCGTCAACAGAAAAACAAATCACCTCCGTGGAGTGTGGGGTTGTTCAAAAGCCGAACAAGGCAATGCCGTCTATATCGCCAATGCCGCCAATACCATCTAACGCCTATTCTTGGCTTGGCAAAAAAAACAAGAACAAAACCTCCTTTGTCAACTTTTGGCGATATTGGAGTTATCGGAGTTGTCGGAGTTTCGAATCGGACATGAACCGAGGTTTTGATGGAGGGTATGGAGGGTCATACGGTTGAAAGTGGGTCTTTGTTTACTTTCTAGCTGATTGGTGGGTTGTTCTTGGCCACGAGATAAGGAATGCTGAGTTGAGACGAGTCGAAAACACCTTGAGAGGAAACACCTGGTCAGAAATAATTGTCGCTCAATGTTCCAGTTTACTACTACTAGTAATAGCTAGTACATATTTATCCACCAAAAGATGTGTCTGGTGATTGTATATTATAAGGCCAATGTTATTTTACACAACTAGACCTATAAGGACCCATGCTGTAAAGTGCATCTCTCAGACTGATGATGTAATGTTTAATAACAGAAACACAACTGATTTAATAACGACAATGGAAGAATCCAGTGGCAAAAATGAGGTATACAATGACAGGACTGTACAGGCATTTGAGTCTGGTACTTGACACACACTGGACGTCGATGTACCGGTCCCAATTAATACTAAAAAACTCCATCGAATAGCCCCGGACCTAAGAAATACAACGGTCAAGTCCACGACCTTCCAGCTCTTCTGGTTGTAGAGCTACGTTACTTTCCGCTGAGGTGAGTCCAAGACTGCTCACAATGAAGTTAGAACTGGAATAGAAAAAGCAACATTCAAGCCTAGACTGTCTGCAAGTACACGTAGAGTCCCCAGTCACGCCAATTTCCACTTTCCGGTTCAAGTCAACTCCTTTTTCCTCACGTGACATTATGCCATCCAAGTGGAACACGTATAGAGTCATGCACTTGCACTAGACCAAAAGCTCACAGATCGAATCACAATCATAAGAAGACGAAACCATGGCCTCTGAGGTATACTGCCGTTTTTCTGCCCTACCACACTCACGTGACAGGTTCAAGCATCACACTCGGTAGTTTTTTTGTTTTTTTTCTTTGGTAGACGCATGCACTGAAGAACTCATTGAAGTGTACTCTCAGTTCTCTCTCAGTTCTCTCTCATGTCACAAACATGTTTGCTTAGCAGCGACTGTTCTCTACTGCTCAGCTCTTCTTGCTTTCTACTGTACAACACACATAGCACATCATCACATGTCAATATATATTTCGTAGCCTAGTTGCCACAACAGCAGCACAGCCCTTTGCTTCTATAGACAGGCTCTAGAAAGTCGTCACGTGACTCATCCCTTCACCCCCTAATCCCCAAGCTCCTGCAAAACCCGATCAAACTGGGCCTTGTCGTACTTGATGTACTTGTCGACGTTCTTGGAAAAGTCGCCGCCAATGTGTTTGTCGTAGTACCGGTGGTAAAGCGGACAAATGAACGCGACTTCCTTGGCCAGCAGCTGTTTCAAGCCGGGATCGGTAATTGTGTACGTCTTGTGGTTTTTCACCAGCTCCTCAAAGTCCGCGTTGAACGTCTTGAACTTGTCCTTGACCAGTTCTCGATCTTTGGAAGAAAGAGAACCCTTGGAATTGACAACTGTGGTGTCCATGAGCAAAGACGCGGTCGCCTTCCAGCCCTCCAGAAACAGATTGAGACCTCGTTTTCGCAGCTTTTCAAGCCGCTCTCGCCCCTGGCCTCCCAGAACCTTGTAGACCTCTGATTTCGTCACAAACCGCTCAATCAGCGTCAGGTTCGTAAGCAAGAAAAACCCGACCTGCGACGGCTTCTTGGGGTTCAGCTGCTTGGCCTTCATTTCCAGCGTCACGTAAAACGCGTCAATGGAGTCCGAAAAAACCGCAGAAAGCAGCTCCTGCGGCTTGGAGGTGGTGTAGCCTGCTGGGGCGGACGAAAACGTCGACATCCAGGCTGGTCGAGGCTGCGGAATCCATTGCTGGTACTTCATGCCGCCAATGGCCAAAACGGCGGAATCCTTGTACTCTGCAAACCGTCGGATTCGGCTCATGACCTCCACTGTGGCGTCACAGACACCGTTATCAGATGGCAGAGTGACCACCTGTTGGACGCGGGTTTCGCAGATTTTGAGAATCTCGCCAAACACGCCCTGCGAGACGTTGTAGCTGTTTTGGATGAGCCGGTCCAACGGAGCAGCCGTGTTAGTAAGCGGTTCCAGACCGCGTTTCAGCGCCACGGTGCCTTCGATGAGCTCGAAGATGAGCAGCGCGTCGGTGGCAATGTTGCGTTGCACGTGATTCGAAATCTCCTCGCCTGCGGCCTGGTACGTCTGTAGGGGCGTCTGGGCCAGTTGGGTGAAGTACTGCTTGACACGCGCCTCGTCTTGTGGAAAGGCGCATCGCAAATTGTCGTGTTCGGCCTGCAGCATCTTGAGCAGCGCCTCGGCGTAAATGTGGATGCCGTTGGACTGTTTATCGTAGGGCGCCTTGCCGGTTCGAACCGACGGTTTCACCTTGCTTGCCACGGGAGACAGCGACATGGCCAGGTACCGGCTTCGCGAGTCCACGTACGTGTTATCTTGGCGTGCCGAGAACCGTGCCACGATCCCCATGAGCTCGTTCAGCTTGTCTGCGTTTTTGGGACTCATCAGAGGGAACGGTTTTCCACTAGCCAAGAGGGGAACGGGGTCAATGGGGTTGGATTCCTCTTTGAGAATCATTGCGAGGTTCTCCTTGAGCCCTGAAGTGCCCATTCGAGCCAGATCCACGGCCTTCTCCTTGACCTTGGGAATGCTGTGCAATTGCCGCTGTTCAATCTCGTCATTGACCCGGATCACAGACTGGATCGCTGCCACGTAAGCAGGCAAGCCCACGGCCTCGGGACCCTGCCGAATGATCTTCTCCTCTCGAGCAGTCACCTTGGCGTAGTCTCGGATGCCGTCCACCACACGCAGACAGTTGTTGAGGTTGGTTTCGTAAACCTGCATCCGTCGCTGCATGCCAGAAATCGGCTCGATCGTGATTTCGGCCTTGTACGAAGAGTTGGAGATCTTGTGGCAGGAGGCGACCATGCTGTCGACGAGCGTGTTGGTTTTGAGCAGATTCTCTTCCAACACGCGCACGTCCACTTCATCTGGTCTGAGGGACATGGCGGAAGTTGTGTTGTGTTGTGTTGTGTTTGTGTTTGTGTTTGTGTTTGTTTGTGTTTGTGTTTGTGTCGTAGTCTGTGTCTCCGTCTGTCGTAGTCCCCGTCTATGTCGTTAGTTGTAGTGTTGTATGATGTCTCCTGTTATGGTGTAGCTCGTCACATACATATTGGTGATGTGTTGTGAGTTTATTTGAAACAAGTCTAATTATTCTAATTATTCAGTATAATATAGGAGGATGGGTTATAGGGGTGGTAGTCATGTGATTATAAGCTGGAGCAGGTTAATGAGAGCCACAAGAACAGATGACTAATATACTGGGCTTTTATGTCCCAGTTTTCCGAATAATCCATTCGGTGCCATCACAAGCTACGACTGTATTTGGAGTGTGAAAGTGTACAAACTCGATATGAACGTTCTGAAACGTGTTGGAACGGGTTCAACTTTTCTATTGACGCGCCGTAATACCAATTCAACACTGATGATCACCAGTCCACGCCAAGATAAGATATGGCTGTTTTTTTGTTTTTTTGTTGGTTTTTTTTCTGTATTTTTCAATGTTCTAATTGCTGTAGTTATGGCAGCAGCAGAATCCTAAGGGAAAGCTCAAAATGAAAAAATCACGTAGTGAGTGGTATAATTCGAAATAGTAAGAGTATTTAGTAAATCGAACAATGAAGTCCTCGCTTGGATCTGGCACCTACTCGACAAGTTACAGGCACAACTGAGACTGGCAGGGTACCCTCGTAAGAGAATCGCAGCCGGATGCTGATACTCAGGCAGGTAGTAGTTCTCTGCGGCTTACAAAGCTCCCTTTACAGCTTCAAAGGATTAGTATGAAACCTCTTCTTTCTATAGTAGGGTAGAAGTAGAAGACAAGCTACAACTGAAGAATCTTGATACTCAGGATTGGCTCTTTTTCACCAATGAGAGCAGTGAGCCGCTCTTCCAGAGACACAGCATGGACAATGATCAATTGATCTATTGAGGGTACCGGTATGGTCAATTGACAGGCGTTCAATGGGGTCTGGAACCACGGTAGCACTAGGAGGGATTCGGATGTACCATTCAATTCGTGCAGTAGAATGGAACTCGCCCTTGAGTTTTCTACTCTGAAACATCACAGCCCATTTGTTGGACTGACTTATCTTCCATGATCACAGTTCTATCATAGCTGGAAGGGTTGGTTCGAAACGACAACTGGTATGGAAAGACGTAAAGAATCATTGAGCTGAAAGAGTCACGTCAGTACGACCAAGAGGGTGTCTTGAGTAGGACTACTTCACCGGTCGAAGAACTCTCAGATGAGCCATAGATAAACAACACTGACTGCTTTTGGTATGCTGTACCTGTGGTCCCAGTAACCGAAGGACATCAGTGCTGCCAAACGGAACCAAACCCTGGCGAAGAAGAATCAAAATGAGAACGAGGGGAAGATGGCAGAAGACAGGAATCCTGGTCTTAAATAACTATCATGGAAAGAACGCCAGGATAAAAAACAAAAAGCCCGCAATGTCTGTTGCTTCGACAGGATCAAAAACATCGCCGTACGTCGTCTCAAAAAAATCTCCCGGGGGCGAGTCGAACGCCCGATCTCAAGATTACAATTTATGCCATTACAGTCTCGCGCCTTAAACCAGCTTGGCCACCGGGAGGATTTTTTGATTTTTGAGAAAAGTTGGGACTGCCACGGGAAGGCCAAGTCACGTGACTGGCAAAAAAAAACGTGATTTTTTAGGCTAGATACGGGCAAAGACTTAGGGTTATTTGCTGCATTCTGCCATTGGGTTAGGGTTAGTTCAGGGTTAGGGCGGCCGGATAAATTGCGCGCAACGGTCAACTTGACGAAAAGGAGGGCAAAAAGCAATGTCGAATGATTTTTGTTGAGAGGGGGGATGTGCGTGATTGCGACCAAGTCCGAGATTGTGGCAAAAGTTGGAAGAAAAAAAAAACATTTTTTCAAATAAAAACCTGTCACGTGACTCCAGTGGTAAGGAGCAATAAGGGGAGTGTTCTGGATTGTCAGGAGTGTTTGGATGGTCCAATCTTTGTTTGAAAAGAAAAATCAACGGTCAATAGCAAAGCAATGTCGGATGGTGGAATGGGTCACGTGACTCTGTTTCTGTTTGCTGGTTTCTTCTGTGGGGGCTCTCGTGGGGGGTTCTTTGTTAGTGTGGAATGAGCAACTTAAGCTAGATCCTTATGTCTATGATTGAGGGCTGATAAGACGAGGGATGTAGGGTAAGTGCATTTTCGTTACCGTGCCCATGATCGCGATAACGATCACGATATTCCACCGGTGCCGGTAGACACTTCGAGACCCTTCTCCATGTCTCAGTTGCCCTGCCCCTTTGCATGAAGAGCGCGATATCGGAGGGCCGTTTTGCAGGCCAGACGTCGTGTGGGCGAAGGAAGGCAGGGAACAAACGCTGTGTTTATATTGCTGCGATCGGGAGCAATGTGTGGTGGTGGTAACGACCATGTCCTTGTGACACTGTTGAAGTTGTCGATGTTGTCGATATGTTGACGTGTCGTTGCTCCCATAATGCATGCCTTTCAAAAAACATGGGTGGAAAAGTCGCCTCGCAGTTCGGTTCTGCTACCCCATATTTCACGCTGAAAGACAAGGTTGGGTGGCACATGTCGGAAGCTCCCCAAAAGGGAAACCTAACTGCGGCGGGCGTGCTTGTCTTTCCCTTTTGGCGGTGCCGATAGACGCTCCCCTCATGCACGGTTTCTCTTACATAAATTAGTCATGGCCAGAGGGGGTCCAGGCACCTTTATATAGATCAGCTGGACTGGGAAGGTGACGATAATTTAAAGTACACCACGATATTATAAGGTGTAGAGAAAAATAAATCAGACGCACTTTATCTTGCCTTCTCTCTTCCCCACTCCAACTCTTCCTCTTCCCCAACACTACACCCCAACACTACACTACCAAAACAAATTTGCGTCTGCTACGTCAAGTCAACGTCAACGCGCTAACCCACACAAACTCAACGCTTTTCTAACCACACAAAACGCAACCCACAACGCTCAACTTGGCAACCCACAACACTCGTTGCAACACATTCTCGCCACACACACAACTCACAATGGTCCAACCAATCATCGCCCCCTCCATTCTGTCCTCAGACTTTGCCAAGCTCGGCGCACAATCCCGAATGATGGTCGACTACGGAGCGGACTGGCTCCACGTGGATATCATGGACGGCCACTTTGTGCCCAACATTTCGTTTGGCCCTACAGTCGTCAAGTGCCTGCGGGCCGAGCTGCTCAAGGGCGAGGCCTTCTTCGACTGCCACATGATGGTCACCGACCCCCTGCGATGGGTCGAGCCCATGGCCGACGCCGGAGCCGACCAGTACACGTTCCACTACGAGGCGTGCTACGACCACGAGGAGGTCATCAAGGCCATTAAGGCCAAGGGCATGAAGGCCGGCATCGCCATCAAGCCCGCCACCTCTGTCGAGGTCGTCTACCCGCTGGTCGAGCAGCTCGATCTGGTGCTCGTCATGACCGTGGAGCCCGGCTTTGGCGGCCAAAAGTTCCAGCAGGACATGATGCCCAAGGTGGCCGCTCTGCGGGAACGATACCCCAACCTCAACATTGAGGTGGACGGTGGTCTGGGCCCCCAGACCGTGGACGACGCCGGAGCCGCTGGAGCCAACGTCATTGTCGCCGGCACGTCCGTCTACCACTCGGACTCTCCTCCCCGAACCATCAAGGAGATGCGAGACAAGCTCATCACCTACCAGAAGGACATCGAGATGGCGGCCGAGCATCCCGAGATCATCGCCATCCAGCAGGAGGTTCTGCCTGTTCCCGCTGCTGCCTGAGCCCAACACCAAGGCACCACAACCGGATGAGCTCAACTTTCGTTATAAGCCGTTCCTAGGAAACGCTGTGGGAGGAGTGATTAAAAGTAATTAATGGATGAATGAAATGAAAGACTGCACCAGCGTACTGTACGTACAGCACGAGTACGTACAGCTGTATCCAGGTCATCGCGATTACGTTATCAGCGAGTTAAAAACATCCAAATCATATGTTTAGTGCGCATCCCGAAAGTCAATTTTGGAAAGCCGAGGTTGGCGAAAAAGACCGGGGTAATAGCACAAACAAGATTTGGGTGTGAAATTAGGACTGTAGATCGGACGAAAAGGAAGTGATTTGGTTAGTTAGCCAGGTGAGAAGTTGGTGATTTTGTAAGTTTCAATTTCGGCGATTTAGGCGCGATTTTGGATCGTTTCTGGTGCGGGATTTTGGGGGTATTTTTACGCTAAACAAAAGTATTTTTAGAGTGTTCTTCATGCTACGATAAGGGTGACTAATCCACTCGTTGTAGCTCCACCAAAAATGCTCCCACGGGAGTTTTGGCTACATGGTTGGACTCCCCGTTCTCGGTTTATAGTGTCAAAGTGTCTTGGATGTTCGATATCTGGAGTCCCCTGTTGTTAGAAATGGTCTGTCACACCATACATTAAGAGCACAACACAGCCCCGATAACTCAGGTGATAGTGCTCTACAGAGAGACCAAGTATATCAGTCGATTCGTTGTACCCACGTCAGATTTTCTGTATCTCGAGTCCCTGTCGTTTGAAATGGTCGGTCATTTGGCCAGTCATATAAGAGCATCTGCACAACATAGCCCTTATAACTCGTGCTATAATGCCTATATAGAGAAACAAAGTGTATCAGTCGATTTATCGTACCCTGTTTACCCTACAAAAGTATTGTCTGATTTTTGATATCGAGAGCCCCTGTCTTTCTGAAAGGTCCGTCATTTTGCCATTCGAATCGTAACATCACACATGAGACAGCATAACACGATCCTTATGACTCCACCAATAATGATCCAACAGAGAAACAAGGTATACCAATCGATTGTTCGTACCCGGTTTGGACTACGAGAAAGTGCTGTTATATGCTCGATATCGACAGCCCCTGTCACTTGACCTTCTGGCAAAAATACATGGAGTGGACGACTCATCTTAGTCGTGAATAGTTAAAGAGATGTCAAAAGAGAGATCGTTTGAAGAGGTTCGATAACAACTCCTCACAGAATCCATAAAACTGCATCTCCAGAAATACAAAGCACATCATTGGACTCCCCGTATTCACTTTACAGTACAAAAGTGGTCTCGGATTCTCAGAATCCACTCCCTAAACCGCCCTATTGTCTCTCAATTCACGTTGTCCCACACACTTTACAACTCCGTCAATAGTAGAGCTACGGAAAAACTGACTACACGGTTGAACTCCTCGCACCCAAAATTCACTACAAAAGTGCAGTCAAAATTCTGATATCTTTCCTCCCCATGTTTTGAAGTCAGCTAGTCTTTCAACTACCTTGATAACATCACCAATACTGCTAGAAAGAAACCAAGCTTACCATGGGGTGACACGGGCCTGAAGTCTAGTCTCTGTGGCTAAAAGCGTCCATATTTTTGTCATCTCACGTGATACACTGTTACAAGACGGCTTATAGCGGCTCTGAACTGCTTAAAGGGTGCTTTGGTCTGAACAACTCTTTACAACTCTACCAATAATGGCTGTGCAGAGAAGCCAGACATATGGTTGGATTCCTCGTACCATATTTGCGTAGAAAAAGCGTCTCTAAGTGGACGATCTCTCTTTTCGTTGTCGTTAACTAGCTGAGGCAAGGTACCCAGCCAAGGGAGCGTGTACTCATAGTTGTATTTGAGAGAACCCCCCCCCCTGCAGACCTGACTAACAATATCGGTCATACAAAGACTCAGATTCGACGTCTAAAGAGCATTAAACACTTCAAACCAACTGACTAATATAGACAGAGAGGAGGGGAGGGTATCCGGGTGATCCTGGTGTTCGCACCCTTCATGTTCTAACCTGTTTGACCAGCTAACTAACATCAATAAGTAATACGACATGACCAGTAACAGCATCACGCGATACCCACTATTCCACTCCTGTGGGGGCATCAATAAATTATTATACATTGCAAGTTAGTCTATGTGTGTGTGTTGGAGCAAGGATCGGGTCTAGGCAGTCTGTTTGAGTCATTGGCATGAGAGATCGTTCAGGGAGGACCGAGTAGAGGCAAAAATGGCAAGGTAGTCATTGGCATGCTGAGCAAACAAGAACATGAGCATTGAAGAAATGGCACTGTGTTGCTGAGTGTTCAAGACGTGAACGCTTCGCTGAATGAACGTTCAAAGTTGAAGTGTTAATGTTTTAATAAGACGTCTTAGCGCTCCCCCGTCCAACCTGTTCGCACTTGTTCGCCACGCTCACATGTTGGGACTCTGCCCATCGCTCTCACTCTCGCTCAGCTTCAGCTTCTGCATCATCTCCGTCGTGTCTCCCAGCACTCCGTGTGCAAATCTCACCCTGTTTGCCGGATCAGACACTGAATCCACAGGCCGTCCATCGTAGCCCACCAGTGTGCCGTTATCCATTCGGATCCGAGGCTTGCCGTCTGTCACGGAAGACGTGGAAGACTCCGGCGAAACGGCCGATTCAGGCGATTCGGAAACAGAGGCAGCAGGCGAAGCAGACGCCGATCTCGCAGCAGCCATTCGTTTCCGAGCGTCGGACCAGCCTCGAAGCAGCGAGTTTTTGATGATCAGCGCCGTTTTGAAGCCCGTGCTCTGGAACATGTCTTCATACCAGCTGGCGACAAACTCCTGCTGTGACGGCTCCATCACCTGGACAGCTGCTAGGAAAAACGGCACCGTGAACGAACACAGAATCTGCAGCTTTTCGCCGTGGCTCAGCGCGTACCCGGTCTGGTCCGTCGTATAAATGTCGGACACCATGTACGACTTGGGCGAGACCGGCAGAGAGCGAATCACCTCCAACATGGGCTCCACGCACGCCTTGGCGGTGAAGGGGATGGCCGCAAAGCCCATCACGGGCACGTTGGGGTCGATTCGATGCAACAGGATTTCTGCCGTGCCCAGGAAAGAAGCCACCAGATCGTGGTGGGTACTGGCGCGAATCGTTTTGGGGCCAAAGGGGGAGAGATCAGGAGGACCCCTGGGAGGCTGGGGAGCGAGGAGACCGGAAAATCGCACTCTGAATTGAGCCACAAGCTCCTTGAGCTCCTTCCACCGCAGCAGACTCTCGTTGAACCGCTCGTTGGTCGTTTGTTGAGGCGCTGAGCCCGTGGCGCCCCGTTTTCGGACATTTTCCTCCTCAATGTACGCGCAAATCTGCGCAAAGACCTTGAGAATCTCGTCGTTGGCGTAGACGGCCGGATTGGAGGCTACTCGGGACGGAACCGAGGCCCAAAACTGCCAGGGAGCAAACGTGCCCGTTCCGCCGACGATGGAATGCATAATATCCATCCGCAGGTACGAGTACAACAGCTCCAGCTGCTGAAGGCCAAACACCGAGCCCTCCTCTTCTGAGGGCTGGCCAATATGAGATAGCTCGGACAGCGACGTCTCTCGAATAATCTCGTGGGCTCCGGTCATGTGTCTGAACCAGTTGCCCAGATCGCCGCAGTAGGTTTCGAAAAAGGCCAGAATCAAACACGTGGCTGCAGCAGGCATGGGGTTGTGTTTGTAGGTGCCCATGCGGATTTCCGACGACAGCAGCTGGATGGACGTGTGGTAGTGTTCCATGCCCAGCAGGTTGTACTGCGAGTCTTCGTCGGGGGTGAACATGGAATGGTTGAGGGCCGACCAAGCTAGTACGGCATGCAGGAGGAAATCGCAGGTGAGGGCTGCCAGGGGCACGTCGAACGTCCAGAAGTTGGACATGCCCCGGAGACTGTGGTGGTTGACGTTGTCGAAGATGGACGCTGGCGACACGTTGTATCTGTCGTAGCAGGAGATGCCCTGGCCGTGTTTGTGGACGTATTCTCTGAGCAGAAAGACTGCGATGGGATTTGAGAGGGGCGATTCCGTAGCCGAGGGAACGTACAGGGAGATGACCCTGTGGGGGGGTTCTGTCGGTACCTCTTCCACGTTCTCCACATCCACCACAGTTTTCGGTTGATCGTAGTTTGGTTCGTACGATTCAAAGACGAGCGGTTGGGACTGTGCTGGTTGTGCTGGCTCAACCCCCTCAACCCTCCACTCATGCTCCAGATCCTCCTTCTTCACCGGACTTCCGTCTTTAGGAGTATGGTCAAACCCGCCCTCCAACCGAGACTCCTCCTTGACTGGGAAATTCACGTACAACGGCGGCGCACTGGACGAGGCACTCCCGCTCTCTCCACTGGCAAACCGCAGGGTATCTGTATCCGAAAAGTCCATCACCTGTTCGCCGACCTCCGTCTTGCCAATCTGTTGCATGAGCTTGGACGAGAGCCCCGACCGAAACGACAGCCGCATGTTGTAGTCACACTTGCGTCCGGCCTTGATGCAGTTCATACAGGTTGGTCTGGCCTCGTCGCACTTGACCCTCCGTCGTCGGCACGTGAGACATCCCGTTTTCGATCTCGTTTTGCGCACCGCTTCTGGTTTTGGTTTTGGCGGGGGTGGCGGTGAAGATGACGATGCTGGTGGCGAAGCTGATTTCTTGGCCATTGTGTGTGTGTGTGTGTGTGTGTGTGTGTGTGTGTGTGTGTTGGTTGAAGTGGGTGTTGTGTCTGTGTCCTTCGTTGTATCTGTGTCGTATCTGTGTCTGTGTCGCACTGTCTGCGTCGTCTAAGTCCTTCACGCTAAGTCCTTCTCGTCGTGTCTGTGTCTATCCAATCTCGTCGAATCGTATCGCCTCAACAGTAACCAGTAGGACTTCGTGGGTAATCAGTCTCGGTGTACATACTCGGTCCAAATCTTGTCATATTGAAGCAGGACAATATACAGTTGGCAAGCAGCACGGTTGGTGCAGCCGAGATGGCGGCTTTGGGAGCAACTTTCCGGGGTGGCGGGCAGCTCCACAGACTCGCCGAAACCCGCACTTTCGATTGCAGCCACTACCGCTCTTATCACCCTACTAACCGGCTTTCTACCGTCTCCCTATAGCCGCTACAATAGTGGGCACTATAGCTCTAGAACCTCCTCCAAAGTCTAATCCCAACGTTGACTTCACAGTGACAAAGTGCAGTGACGGCTATAAAATAATATTCATAGATCCCCAATACGATGGGCAATAATTCTCTCATTGAGGGAAGAGAACAATTGACTCAAATTAAAGACAAAACAAATACGTCACTGGTTGCAAAAAAATACTACGCAACGAGTAGACTCCGATATCGGCCTTTGAAACAGTGGTGACTATATTCGGCCCAAATCCATGCATGCAACGGTGCATGATACAACTCATCTACAACTAACGAATACCTTCGATGGCAGTAGTAGGTGGCTCATGATGAAAACAGCTGTCTGTACCGGTAGGTACAATCACATCCCCTACGCCCCCTTCGTCTCCACCCCCACACTTCTAAGAGCAGCACGAATCCTGTTTAGAGTCTCAAAACTGCACTCAACAATGCACTCCACCGGTATCGCCAAGAATCCACCCGCTGCACCTTCGACAGCTGATGCAACGGCAAGAACTGCCGTCGGTGGCGGTGGATTGGTTCATTTCGGGCGTTTCGCGGCTCCGTCTATTTTTGCCGATTTATTCCGGGTTTCCAAGTCGTTCAAATCCCGCCCAAAGTCGCCGCCGTAATAAAGGTGTTATGGCATTATTATAGCGCTATGAAATAGTCGAAAATAGACGAGAAAATCGCCTCTGCTGGGGAACCTCGGCCACAGAGTCTCCTCAACATTTGCCACAATGGCCACCTTTAATTAAACCAAATTTAGACAACCACACGGAAGAAAAGAGGAGATTGGGCAAGAATGGATCGGGCAAGAATAACGGTGTTGGAGAAGTGCGATAGCGGGGCCAAAAAAAGAAGCAATCGGGGCTGGAGTAGGTTTGATGGTATTATCTACACGCTCAAAGCGCAAATTCGATCTTTCCCCAAATATTCCAATTTTAGCCGATTTCTGGCGAATTATCGAAATTATTCAGCGAAATTATTCACCGTCCAAATCTCGCACACCCTGACGAACACTTTCCAGGTGGAGACAAGGTACAAAGAAATGCATTACTTTTGCATATCCAAATGCATAACGCAGACGAACCTTGTGGGGTGGCGTGCACCCATTGTTGCTGTAGGGCGCGTCATTATGGGGTGATTTCCAGGGACAAAGAGCTGCGCGGAAAAACGGACGGTTTCTGTTCCCGTAGCTCAGTTGTATCACCGTCTAGAATGTATATACTATCCGTATAAAGTCTGTACAAAATTATGGTTATGAGAGATCGGAATCCGAACCTTATTAAATTTCACTCTGCCACAACATTCCGAGACACCGAAGACGAGACGTATAAACGTACAAACCGTAGCCGAGACAATCTGAACCCGTAGGAGGGGGCAATTTGAACACCAGTACGAGACCATGCAGAGGCCGTAGTACGTCCAGTGGAGCATATCGACTGTGATGTTGGTTGGTGTTTTAGAGAGTTTAAAAAACCAAGATCATTCTACGCGTACAATACAAGTTCTCTTCTTGAGTCGAATATGTTGAGGTATACGTCTCTTTACTCTGTAATACGACATACAATTTGCTCACTGGACTGTACGAGTAGAATGGGGTAGTTTTCATCCCTTACCACGGTTCTGGAGGCAGTATGTGACGAGCTACCAGTACAAGAGTGCAGAAGATATCCCAATCGTATGGAGAACCAGACAACAACAAATGGAGTGGCTCAATGGGTTGATCGATACTGAATGCGTTGATCAATACTAAACTCGTTGATCGACTCTCAGATACCACCAAGCTAGTCTGAGTAATAGTATTGGTCTCTGGTGAAGGTACCTGTCCTGTTTTAAAATCACAGAACCCTCCCTGCACCGTTTACTCTTGCTCATGAGCTCACCATACTACCAATAGGCTGTCCGAACTCGTATAGACTGCCCAGTTCACATCTCGTCGTGCTGATCGCCTGCCAATTTTTATTGTCACTGTGACCCTGCCCTGTCTTTTAGACGGTTAGAGTGTGAGTTTCAATGCGAGTCGACCGTCTCAGAGCGGAAATTTAGTGGATTGAAGACCACTATAAAATACCTCGTTTTTGTAGGATTTCATCCATTACATTTTCCCAATTTCCTTCAATTTATTCGGATTGTTTTGAAAAAATCCTCGCATCAACATTAAACTCATCCGTATACGCACACACAGCAATACACCTTTCGTACCTTTTGGGGTGTCAAAACTGAACTGAAACGTTTTCGAAAAAATACCCAGCAATCTCCACGTGACCTCCAACCCTCTCTCACTTTTTCTCGGTCCATTCCGATTTGATTCGGACCACCAAAATTGATTCCGCTTCTTCCCCGGCATTTCCGGCTTCCGAAAATCCAAGCGAAAAACGGTCCCACATGGGGGGTTGCTTCCATGCACATGTGAGCTGTGTGGGGAAGTGGCAAATAACAAAAGGAGGTGGTGTGTTGATTACTAAGCGGACTGGGGTGTTACTAATGATCGGCTCCCCTCTTTCCTGGCTGTATTAGTCATATTTGCTGACTCTGCTGAATACCACCACCAAAACCACTCTCACTATTATGAGAAAAGCCCCGTTTGTCTTTAGGGTTGAATGTGTATGCAACCAACAGCATTGAGCTTAAAAGCATGTGAATCTTGAGACCTGAAGGCTGTGAAAAAAGGTGGTGAAAAAGGCTGTGAAAAGAGGGTAACGATTAGTTGTGTTTGTTTAGAGAGACGAAGGAAAGCGTACAGAACTGTTTCTAAAGAGTAAATTTTGACAAGGATGCTCAGTGTGGCCTCTATTTTGGAGCCCTTGAAATATGGGGTCCGATTGCTGGACACCTTTTGTGTGCCTGGTGGATGCACAAAATTTGGGGTTTTTTAGCGAGCCTTCGAGTGCCTTTTGGGGACCTTTAAAGTGGTGATGTTGGTGGCACAGATGATAGGGTAAAGGAGCTGTGGAAAAGACCAGTGAAGATCAAATCCGTTGATCAATACAAGTACGCCGTACTCCGTAGCAAGAACAGTCACTGCTATAGCACGTCGTAATGAGGCTCACGTCTTCATCACCTCCACGGCACAAACACTAATGATAGTCTATCACGTAGGGGCTAGTCGTGTCGATCAAGAGGTGAAGATCTCATGGAGAGGGTGGTATTGGACGTGACGTGTGCGTTTGTGTTTTCTTCGTCTCAACGAGCGACCAACGAACGAACGAACGACGAACGACGAACGAGCGACGAAAGACCGACTTTTCAGTGAGTATCGAAGGGTTTTGGCATCACAAAAACGGAGGAGTGTGCTGCAACAGTGGCGCTAGTTTAGGCTGACAGCGAGCTATACAGGCTATGCGACAGCTATACGATGGCTAGGGGGAGGCTAGAGATGGAGAGGTTGGGTGTTCTGATTTCCTGAGATGCAGAAGTTGCTGGAAACTGCGAATAGGCTGACTGAGAGACTGAGAGACGGACAGCCAGAGAGAGGGCTTGAGATCGAACCACTGAGTGTTGAGAGACAGATCAAACCGTGTAACGCGATCAGAGATGGCAGTATTCAGACGCCAGAGGGTCCATCAGATTGTCACCGATTTCAGAAGCTGTCAGAAGCTGTCAGCCTCCAGTCATCCAAGACAGCCCAAGACAGTCATGCTGAGAAAGGCACCTGCGTCGGGTGTTTCGGGTGAGTGGCAGGCGCGACAGTGTAAATGGAGATGCGAGTGGAGATGCGAATGAAGACGCGACAGCCTACCAAGCACTCGAGCACTCAAGCCTTCTACACTCAAGCCTGACCGGATCATTGAGTGTTGGTTCATGCAAGACGTCTCATCGCGTGTGGTTTCTGCTCAGATCGTTGATCCATTCGAGGTTTCATTTGCCCACGTCTCAACCACCAGTCTCCCCAGCAAACAGTTGGTTGGTCAAGGACTACCCTCCATCATCTCCGCTCATGGCTTTTTCACACTCTGTCTGTTGGGCGTATTTCGGTCCAGGCCCTTTTCAGCCACTGAGACATTCTGGATTTGGCGAGGTGGCAACGCGCGATAAATGAGGCATAGAGGGGACGGTACGTGTGTCAATATTTGTCACAGTGCTTGCACAATTGTCACAATACTTGCACTGTTGTCACGATACTGGCACGATAATTCCGTCATTACATCATCTCTTGTGCTGTCTCCCTTTTTTTCTCTACCTTTCCCTGGTCCCTCATCTCCCCCTTTTTTCTTTTTCCTTTCTTGCCCTTCTCTCCTCCCTGCCATTGCTTGATTGTTTGATTGTTTAATTGCCTGCCTTTGGTTGTTTAATTGTCTGGCGGTGATTAATTATCTGCGCCTGTCACCAATGCTAACCCAGCCATGAACCGTAATTCGACGGACCTGTTCACGTTTGTCACCAAAAAACAGGATCTGGACGTGCTGCGCAAGGCGTCCATCAAGCGGCGCACGGGCGACGACGCGGACCCCGGCCCCAGCTCGTCGTCTGCCACCAAAACCGCCCCTTGCGCTTCCTCCAAAACTCGTATCTCAAACTCTACGCTCGCGACAGCTGCACAGGGCAGTCAACAGATGAGGACAAGCTCGAGCTCGAGTTTGAAGTCCACCTCGAGCTTCAAGTCGGCCAAGGAAAGCCCAAACTACAACCACTCTTCGACGTCGCTTTCGAGCCTCGAGACCAAGCGGACGTCGTCCCTCACCGGCCGCAACACGGGCTCGGTGTCGCTCCACGACTTTGAACACAAGCCTGTTCCCTCCACAACCCCCCCTGCACCCCAACCCCGCAACAAACAAGGTTACGCCCAGCAAGGTTACGCCCAAGGTTTGGAAGGGCCTGCAGCAGCAGCAGAAGAGAGACAAGAGAGCGGAGTAGGTAAAAATGGTAATGGTGGGAGCAGTGACGGGGAGCCGGACGGTGCTGGAGGTGCAGCCAAAGTGCACAAAACCAGCACAAAACCAAGCTCCCACCAAACCCACTCCTCCTTGGCCACCCCCTCGACCCCCCGATCCAAGCTCCACCTCGTCTGTGGCTCTCCGCTGTCTCCCGATCTCTCGTCCGACGACGACGACAATGGCTTTATAGCCTTCATTCCAACCAACAAGATGGGAAACTCGAGCGTGTCGACTTTGCAGGCCCACCACCAGGCTCTTAGCGCCAGTGGAGGCGCCAGTGGCAGTAGCGGCAGATGCGACTCGCCCCCGATGCGCAAATCAAACTCGCTCAAGGCCGTGATTAAGAGCGCCACTAGCAGATCGCGGGTCGGTTCTTCTTCCTCTGCATCCTCACGTCCTTCCTCTCGCGCCTCCTCCAGACATTCGTCTTTCACTAGTCAACACCAGACGCATCAGAATTCACACCAGCCACAGAACCAGTCCCAGGCACAGGCCTACCCACAACAACACTTATTAATACACCAACCATTTTATCGCACCCACCACCCCCAGCACGCGCAACAAAAACAACCACAACAAAAACACCGAAGCCTGTCCTCGCAACCACCACACCAAACCACTCACATGTCGGCGAAACCGGGACCGGCAAAAACAACCGTGTCTGCTTCAGCCGTGTCAGGGTCTCTTGACGAGATTGAGCCTCAGGTGCCGGCGCAGACGACACAAACATCGGCACAGATGCAACCAACACAGCCGGCACAACCAACACACCCTTTAACACACCCATCACAATCGCCAGGTGGTGTCGCCACCAATACCCCCCCTGGCAGCACCACCACCACCCCTGGCGCCCCCGCCCCCTATTTCGTCAAAGGGCCACATCGACGAACAGAGGGAGGCCACATGATGTGGGACGGACTCACGACCGTGTCCGACTCGTCGTCCAAACTGTCGCTCTCGCGACAAACGTCCAACACCTCCGTCGCCACCGCCCGAAGCGGAAACTCCAACCGGTCGGGCCACTCGGAACGATCGTCGCATTCGCGGCATTCGCAGAAACCAGCGCAGGGCAGCGCTCAAGGGGGCCCCAACAACTCTGCAAATGTCGCCCACAACCCGGCCCAGCCACCGGCCCCGACCCCCTCCACGGCCCACACGAAACGCAAGTCGTACAAGCCCGTGACGAAAAAAAGCACGGAAAACCTCTACTACAACTACTTCACCGAGTTTCTCAACAACTCCAAGGAGTCCGACTCGCTCATCTACGCCGCCACCCGACGAGAGGCCTGGATCCAGTACCAGCAGTCTGCGTTCGAGGGCTACCAGTCGGACATTGCCGAGCTGTGGGGCATGATGGCGCTGCGGTTCATTCTGCACGGCACCCTGCTGTTCTCTCCGGGAGCCATGGCCCTCAAGAGCTCGCCCGACACCAAAAACGTGCTCGAGTTCCAGGGCATCACCAAGGAGCAGTGGTCGTGGCAGCTGGCGTTCGATTTCCCGGACGCCATGGTCTACGGCTACGAATGGCAGCTGGGCACCGTGCCCCAGTCCCGCGGAGGAGGCGGACCCGCCAACTACATCCAGGTGACGGGCAAGTCGCTGGACAAGCTGCCGTTCTCGGACAACTACTTTGACATCATTTCGGCCAAGTGTCTGTGGTACCTGATCCAGAGCGACCAGTGGGTTCCCTTGTTCAAGGAACTCAAACGCGTGCTGAAACCGGGCGGGTACATCGAGACGCTCATCTGCGACTTTGCCCAGATCAACCCTAACCATCTGGAGGAAAAGTACTGGTCGCGGCTCACCAACGCTCTGCGGGCCCGGCGCATGCATATCGAGCCTTCCCAGCACGTAGCGGCACATCTCAACGCCGCGGGCTTCCACAACATCCACCGCGCGTACACGGCTCTTCCGCGAGCCTGGGGCGGCCGAGTCGGCGATCTCACCGATCTGCTCACCATGTTCTTTTCCACCACGCTGATGATCCATTTTGGCAATTTGAACAATGAGGAAAGAAAGGACTATTGCCGGCTCATGGCCGACCGAGGCAGTGGAGCCAAGATTAACACGGCCTACAAGTTTATGGCTTGTTACGCCCAGAAGCCGGAGTGATTGGGTGGCAGGCAGTGACCACAATGACCACAATGGCCACCACCACAATGGCCACCACAGTCTATTTATTAATGCAATATTTATCTAATTAGGGGCACAGTAAGGAGCACAGAGCACGTCATGTCTTTGTTTGGTGTATAGGGGCCCGGTGTCAGAAGTGCATATACCCGCCGTATGTACCTGTACGGATGTTTGAGCCGGTAGCCGGAGTCGTAGATATTTTTCAAATTTTTATTTTTTCTGTCATGCACAACTTGCTTTTTGCAGATCTGGATTTGGGCAATATTCAAAGGTTTTTTTTATTTTTTTATTTCAATTGCAGATACGAAACAAGGTGCATTTATCGAGTGCAAAAATGATGTAATCTAGCTGAACTTTTGACAGGAGTTAGGTGGGGACTGTGGGAGTATTTCTTCACGTTTTTATCTCGCTGTCGTGATTATTGAGGGTTCTGTGGAGGGTGTTGCTCTTCAACGATAATGTCAAGTAGAGTTGAATTTAGTTGGCAGAGACAAGTAGATGGAGTGTATGAGCAAACGTACCTCAGGATCGCTCATTTCGGCTCATTGCACTCCTGACTTCCTGAGTCAGCTCCTCTATAACACTGCCACCTCCCCTCTGTCATTTCTCGTATTTATTTGGCTCTCGAGATCCGACAAGGTCCGACCCCGAAGTATCTCCGATCGGCTGATAACTTTATCGTATTTAGGGGATGTTCCAGGGTGGTTTATAGTGGCGGTAGAGCTTTTAAAATACTATCAATCGATTCTCCTCGTCTGTACAAGTCGATTTGTATAAACATCTCATATTTGTGTCACACATTATCTGTTGTAAGACCACTCTCAAAAGCCACTCCATCAACCCTCCGAAACTCTACCCTCATAACCGTGCATAACTACAGGTCGCCACTTCCACGAAACATCACACTACACTAAACAGCATGTTGCGACAGGTTCTTCGTCCTCTTCGAGGCTCACATGTGTCCACACGCCTCCAGACCCCCGGAACCGGCTTCTTCTGCGCCCAGAGCTCGTCTTCCGGCTTCTTTTCGTCGTTCCAAATCACCCGAGCCTTGACCTACAAAACCAGAACCAACGGCCAATTGTACACCAAGGACTTCAAGCTGTACATTGAGAACGAGGCCGGCGAGCCCATCTCAGCCTTCCACGACATCCCCGTCTACCCCGACAGCGGCAAAATCAGGTTTGAGCAGCCCAAAAGCGATGAGGTGAACATGGTGGTGGAGGTTCCTCGATGGAGCAACGCTAAGATGGAGATTTCCAAGTCGGCCGAGCTCAATCCGATTACTCAGGACGTGAAGAAGGACCGTGTGCGCTTTGTGCGTAACTTCTACCCCCATCACGGCTACTGTCACAACTATGGCGCCATCCCCCAGACGTGGGAAAACCCCCATGTCAAGGACTCTCTGACACAGATTGAGGGCGACAACGACCCCATCGACGTGGTGGACATTGGCCAGGCGCTCGGCAAAATGGGCCAGGTCAAAACCGTCAAGGTCGTGGGAGCTCTGGGGCTCATTGACGAGGGAGAGACCGACTGGAAGATCATTGCCATTGACGTGCGAGACCCCCGGGCAGCCAAGATCAACGATATCGACGACGTATCCAAGTCCGTGCTCAACGACATCCACGACTGGTTCAAGTACTACAAGGTGCCCGACGGCAAGCCCGCCAACAACTTTGCGTTTGACGGCAAGTTCCTCAACAAGGCCGAGGCGCTCAACGTGGTCTACGAGGGTCACGTGCACTGGCTCGAGCTGCTCAAGGGCAACGTTCCTGCCGGCGAAATTGATCTGACCAACGTCACGCTGACCGATACCAAGGGGTTCAAGAGCAGACACGATGTGGCTATTGCTGCCAACGAGGTGGTTGAGCCCGCCAAGGTGAGTTCCAGCGTGAATGATTGGTTGGTGGTTGAGCGGGAGTGAGCTGCTCCAGTGAGCTGCTCCAGTGATTTGCCATTTGCTAAAGTCATCAGCTAAACCCACCCCCAAGTCACAATGTGACTCTATATATATTCGTACATAGTCAACTGTTTCAGTTATAAGCCAGCCACGCCTGCCTGAGTGGTGTTATCAACGTTTCACTGGCGTCAAATGCCCCTCTAGTTTTAGTACCAATGTCTTATTGTGAGATTCTGGGTGTGGGCGTGGTTATATAAACCTCCTGCCCCCCCCCCCCCCCCCCCCCCCC
>ULGY01000005.1:1306891-1346003 GCA_900519085.1 Yarrowia deformans | reverse complement strand
CCCCCCCCCCCCACACAGATTAACTCCATGCTTTTAGTAATAAAGCGCACTAAGAGGCTGCATTTTGTTGCTGGATATTTCAAGCCGCATGGCGAGCGTTGGAGTTGGGGTTTTTGTCACGTGACATTGACAGTGTCAGCTGATTGCTCGAGTAACACAACCCCGTTTCTTCTGCACAAACCTCTTCCCATCGATTTGAATAGCTATACGAACCTGTGTACTGTTGTAAGATTCGTACATACGCTCGTTGTGTGCTTACTATGCTTCCTGGGCTACTTGTAACTAACTCCACCAATATTCATGCATGGGCACAATTTCAAGTTTGACTTGTGATCTAGCATCAGGGATAAGCACTCACGGCAGCAGCAGCTTATAGCAACAGTCTCCACCACCTATTGACAGAGCGAGTGTCGTGAGCATTGAACCACGCCCTACCACGATATTTAAAGGACGTTGAATCTCCCTTACAACCACCCCTTATAGTACTGACGCAACACCGCTCAGTATCTTACTGTCCCAAACACACATGCCCCCAGGGCCGACTACGTCCCATCTCCAAGACTGGCTCTCGTCCGTGTCCAACTCTTTTCTCGCCAGTTACTCCCAGCTCGACGAGGACCTCGCCGCCGTCCCTTCCACGGTCGTCGCCACCGTTGCACATCCCCATTGGTGGTCCGTGCTGTACGCCCAGATCGCCGCCTTTGTGCACAAACACCTGCTCCCGCAACACCGACCGTCGCTCTCGACGCTGCTCACCACCACCGCCACAACCTCTCTCTGCATCTACATTTTCGCGCCGTCCCTGCTTCCCGATCACCGCATGTTTTCCGTCTTCAGCTCAAGGTCCAAACGCCCCGGACGCTACACGGTGGGTCTGGTGAACCTGGCCAACGACTGCTTCGCCAACTCCAACCTGCAGGCGCTGGCGTCGCTGCGCTCGCTGCTGCTGTACATTGACGAGGCCATGCTCGTGGGCATTCCCCAGGAAAACCTGCTGGACAACTCGCGCAAAAGCAACTATCCCGTCGACGCCAAGGGCAGGCAGTACCTGCGGCTGACCCGGGCGTTGGGCTCGATGATCATGGAGCTGAACGAGCCCGTCAAAAACCCGAAGACCGTGTCGCCGTGGAAATTCCTCGTCATTCTCGAACAGATCTACAACTCGCGAATCAGCCGCAACCAGCACGACGCCCACGAACTCCTGCATCTCATTCTCGAGTGTCTGTCCAACGAGTACGAAGCAGCCGTGAAAGACGGCATTCTCCGTCCAGGACAACATCAAATCAATAGCAACAGTGCCAGTGACCGAGAAAGCGTCGTCAGCTCGATCCCAGAGGCTGATATCGGAACCGACTTTCTGCCTCCTCCGGGAGAAAAGGCTACTCCATCTCAACAGTCTGACCCGGAAATGCTGGCCTCGTTCCCGTTTGAGGGCTCCACCATCGACAGAATCGCCTGCTCGCGTTGCGGGTACCTGCCGCCGGTCCAGCCCACCAACTTTCTCGTCTTGTCGCTCATGGTCCCTCAGAAACGACACGCCAGTCTCACGGACCTCATTGACCGCCTGACAGCCCCAGAGTACATCAAGGACTATGGCTGCGTGTCGTGTCGACTCAAGGCGGTCTCATCCAACCCCTCTGCATTCATTGGCACCGGCATCAACGGCTCCAAGGCCAAGTACACCCCCGAGCTGGTGGAGCAGCTGAGCTCGTACTCGGCCAAGATCGACCAGCTTCCCGAGGAGCTGGAGGAGGCGCTGCCCAAGAACATCACGTCGCCCATCTCCAAGTCGACGCGGTTCTCCAAGCTGCCGCTCATTCTGTCTTTGCATTTGTCCCGGTCCATCTACTCTGGCGACAACGCTTCTCGAAACAGTTGCAAGGTGAGCTGTCCCGAGTTCATTGACTTGTACGAGAGCAATCCCAACGTGCGGTCTCGTGAAGAGTCTCCCGGAGAAGGAGCCGGAGGAGAAGGAGGAGAAGGAGACGCTCTGGCCTCGGGTCTCAATTCGCTCAAGGCCAAGAAGCGAGTCAAGTACCGTCTCGTGGCCATGATTCGACACAACGGCACGCATTACACGGGCCATTACGAGTGCTACCGGCGCAAGAACCTCACGTGGTGGAAGGGCTGCATTCAGAGGTATTCCAAGCGAGGTGATAAGGGGGGTGACAAGAGCGGTGAAAAGAGTGGTGGTGAAGGAGGAGTAGGAGGAGGAGTGCCTGTACCTGCAGGACAGAGAAATGGTTCGGAGCCTCCGGAGATTTCGGTGGACACCACCACTCCCTCCCCTTCTCTCTCTGCATCCCAACCATCGCCTGTTTCCAAGGCTGCGGCTTCCACATCGTCCACCAGCTACGTGACTCACTCCAACAGCTCGAGTTACAGCGATCTGAAGGGCCTCGACACGGGCACGACCGAAAACACGTCTCCTGACGAAGCCGAGGATGGCGAGGACTCGCAGCTGGTGGAGTCTCTGTACTCGACGCTGGTGCTCAACAATGGGAACTCGACCGGAGGCCCCAACGTCGGCAAGTACGAATGGTGGAGAATCAGTGACGACAGTATCTGGGAGTGTCATACCAAGGACGTGTTGAAGGAGGAGAGCGGCGCCTATCTGCTGTTTTACGAGCAGTGTATTGAGTCGTAGCCGGGCTCCGTTCTGGCTTGTAGATGTACATACAATTAATTTGAGCATTTGATAAATGTGCATTAATCCTGAGCGAGTCTAGAACTCATTATCAAATTAACACCATGCAGAAATCAACCGTACATGTTCTATACATGGTTTGTGTGCGTCTGGAACATCGCCAAGTGAGTTTTGGCCAAGTGAGTTTGAAGGAGGTGAGTTTTGGCGTAATGAGTTTTGGCGGTCATGAAGTTGATGAATGTTTAGCGGTCTCTACTTGTAGGGCAATATTTTGCTATGGCAACGTATGATAAAAAAACATACCATTGGAATCAGCGTCTTCCGCTGATTCCAATGGTACAATAATAATGACCCTTTGTAGTACAAACGTGTTAAGATAAACACGTCTTGTACTCTGAAACTAATAGTCAAAATTGGCTGTATATTGGACCTTTAATTTAACGTCTAATCACGACAATTCTTAACCCTGGAGTTCATTAATATAAGCGAAACATAGATAAAATAATACACAAGCCCTGAGTCGGCTGATTTAAATAAACGAGTCCTGATCCTAGTCGACGTGGGGGAGATTACTCCTCCTCGTCAAACTCGGCGGCGTTGGCCTTGTAGGCAGCCTTTTCGTCCTCGTATCGCTTCTTGTCGGCGGTAGCCTTCTCCTCGTAGGGGATCTTCTCAGTGTCGGTGAGAGTCTTCCACTTCTCTCCGAGGGCCTTTCCGACCTGGCCAAAGGCGATACCGGGGTTGTCGGCTCGGATCTGGTCACGGTTGTCGTTGGCGAAGAACATGTAGGCGGACAGGGCACGCTTGGGGGCGTTGGGGTCTGTGTTAGTGGGAGGGGAGGAAAGAGGAAGGGGATGCACGTGTATAGGAACGCGATCGCACGCGACGCGACGGCAGTGTTGTGACATCAATGGCGACAACGTCAGTATCGACGACGTGGCAACAACGTGCAACGTGGCAACAACGTGACGACACTGTTATTGTTGTTGTTGTTGTTGTTCATCGCCACTGACATTGGTCCATCACAACACCAAGGTCATAGCAGCAGCAGTGGTGCACACTCGGTGCAGACGGTGCAGAGACAAGACGTCTCGGCCGTCGGGACAGATACTCACCCTTCTTCTTCTTGCCGGTGGTCTTTCGGGTTCGTCGGGGGGCGGAGGTGTCCTTGGGCATCTTGGGTTAGTTTGTGTGGAAGAGGAAAAGGTGTGTTGTGGGCGCGTCGGGAAGTATTAGTACAGTCGCGTCCGCCTGTTTGGGAGAAAGCTTAGTTGGGATGAATGGAGCGACAGAGTTTGAGTTGCTATTGTCCGGTGAGTCGCTTGTGTCAAGCACCACTGCAAATATGCAAACCCAAATCCCGGTCCCAAGCCTAATCCACCCCCCCAAGGCGATGTCCGTGTGGTTGGCTGGCTGGGGCGTCTGGTTCAATTTCGACCTGAGGAGACGAATCTGGAGACGAGTCAGAGAGGCGAATTGGACCAGTCACACCGCCAGATGGACCTGTAGGGGATCACGTGTCACGGGAGTGTGCCACACAAGCGATGTAGCGACTGCATAGCAGCCCAGAGCGGTGTTGAGAGGACAAGACTCGACCCGTCGTCAGCTTGTCGTCGAGAGAGCACGCAAACAAGACAAGCCACAGACACGGCGAGAATGGGACAACAACATGGACACGTGGCCAGCTCAATTGCTCGCCTCAGTGGTTGTGTCATTGTCCCATAATCGCTGTCACTGTGTTACCTCGTAAAGCGCAAACTCGACGACGCTCAACGCGTGCCTTGGCCGTCCGTCGTGTGTGAACGACGCCCTGTCGTGTCTGGGCGTCGTAGTGTCCTCGCCGCTCTGTGGTGCGCGGTATGTTGGGCCGCATGTTGGGAGCTTACTTTTCAAATTGTTAGAGGCGTGTAGTGTGTGGGCTCTTTACACAGTGTGAGGGAGGAGAAGGAGGTTTATAGCGGGCCCACATAGTACCATGCGGGTTGCCTAACAAAAATTGCGTGTGTGAGATTTGGCGTTACCCGGCGAATCTTCTTTGGGGGGGGGTCAGAGGCCAGGTTGGTGGGGAGCGGTCCGATCGGAAATCCGAAAAGTGCAATCGAACCACCGTATTTTTATTAGTCGATCCACGTCTTTTTTTCCTCGATCCCGGCCCTCCAAATCTCCAGATACCACGTCGTCTGCCACCCCGTTGGGACATGACTCCGGCTATTGCGGCCCAATGGAATGTTATAGTACACTTTGACCCTTGCTGCCAACAGTGCAAGGCAAAACAACAAACCGCCGCAGAGACTAATTGGTGGAGGTGGGAGTGGAGAGGTGGGAGGGTAGGTGGATGAGGATGAATATATAAGCACTTGGGGCCGTTCAATGTGCTCACGTGGGGCCGTGCATGTTACCAAGATGTTGCAATTTCGTCTTTACTCCGTTTTATTTGCGCTATTTAACGGGGCCTGATTCCCCCCCCGTATTCCCTCTTCCTTCCTTCCCCCACCCACTGTGGAGTGTGGAGCGAGCCTCTCTGTATCGGGCGGCACTATCACTGTTACGCTCAGGAAGGCTGTGTTGACGTTACAGCGGTTGGTAGAGGGAGACAAGAGGGGTAACCGAACGGGAGGGTACCAAGTGGCAACGGTGGGTGGTTGGTGGCGATCATGGCGGTCATGGCGGTCATTGTGTGACACAATCGCAGGCCTACTGTTTTCTACTGCTTCCCTACTTCCCCCACTCCTCTGTCGTACCGGGACGATCGCCTGGCTGTCTCAACAGTGTGCGCGATAAAGTTGCCCCAATCCAATGAAGACCGTCCGTTCTATCGCTAAGAGCGTCTGAGAGCTAACAGCCAAACGCTAAGCGACCCACAACAAGGTTTGCCCGCCCAAACAGGAAGCCTCTCCAGTCACAGCGTACACACACCAATGGGAGAATGCGACGCACGATACGCTAACTCCGTGTATTGGACTTGCGTCAGAGTCACGTGGTTGCACGAGCGAGGATAGCGGGTAGCACCGGTTAGTCAGTGGTAGTCAGGGTTAGCGCGGTTAGTCAGCTACCATCTTCACTCTCACTTGCTACTGCTATGTCCAATAGCCTATAGCTTGGTTGCTGACAAAAGTGAGTGACGAGATCGATTTTGGCTCGATTTTGGCTCGATTTTGGCTCGATTTTGGCCCGATTAGTAAGGGCTCTGAAAGTCTTGGACAAGCCAAGGAGTGCTCAATAGTGGTGCAGTACTGGTAGAAACTCCTTCACAGCTCTTTTGTCTCATTAGAGGCTGTCTCTTCACGTCCAATATGAACTGGTAAGTCTGTTGATGGACGCCTAGTCAGTATCGTCAAAGGGCACAATTTACTATGGTGGCGGACACAGCATTCTCTGCTGATTCCAGTGGTGCTAATCTCGATTCTTCCTCTGACTCAAGTCGGACTCGTCCGTAATATTTGATTGATTAAATGACATCATCTATACTGCGGCGATCTTCAGAGCTTCTCACTCTTATCTCACGCTCACCATAGGCATCACCAGCACGCCAAGTAAAATCAAGTATAATTTACTTGGGATGAAAACTTAGCACTCCAATATCTTCATTTTCGTTAGACATTTGGTACTCATTATCCCAGATCCGCTGAGAAACACCTCTCTATCTATCATTATATACTCCCCTAATCTCAATCCAACAACGCAAACATGGACTTTGCACCCCTAAAGGACTTTTATTATCAACTATTCCCAAGTAATTGGTCTTAACTGGGGATTTGAGCAACCAGAAACGAGACACTAATGGAAGTTCAGCACAGGACAAGTGACCGCATCGTTTTTTACTCGATTTGACATCTTTACGGCAGTAGGAGGACTCTTGTATGACTTGTCATGGCGTACTCGCCCTCATCTATCTCAAGAAGTGCTACTCAACATGGTCTGGATATCTATGATATTTCACCCCCATATGCTCGTATTAAAAAAATTAAGCGTATCGTTGGAATCAGCAGAGGATACTGAGTCGAATGGTACAATTATTAACACTCTTAGTCACTTAGATCTGGACTTCTTTGCCGTAGTAATATATCTGTAGCAGCATTGATGAAGCCAGAATAGTCAGCTGTGGTGTTACGAGAGTGCCAAATGGTAGACTATGACATCCACCTTCTTCAGGATAGGATGACAAGGTATGTTCAAATAATGTGCGAGATTACGTTATTGAAATGATACACTCAAGCGGTACCTGAACAGTCCAGCCCAGTATTCTCATTGTCATGTGAAAGCGTTTCTTGTGTGTACAATGATTGAGGCTTGGTGTTTTGTGGGCTGGTCCAATTGACTTGAAATTGATACCCTGATGTAGATCTTGTTTTGAGGAGTCGACTGGTGTATTTTTTATTCCAATTGAATTAGTCCTTCCGACCTAGAAATGACTATATCAGCACAAGAGAGTGTATCTACGTTGCTAAAAGTAGATTGGTATGCTTCTGAGTAATCAATCCGGAGGATTCCAGTTCACTGTTGAGCACCAATCTGTACAGTCAGTGGTAGCCGTTCTCTATCACGTGTCTCTAAGAAACAATACCGAGCCTGGTTCACTTTTCAGAAACTCCTCTCTCACATCACACCATATTATTCTAAATACACTATCTAAGTCTCATTCTCTCAACTCTGTGCCTAGGCCTGGACGTTGCCGGAGTTGTAACCGTCTCGAGAAAATCGCCAGTTGGAGTCTCGCACAAACAGACCCTCCTCGCCAAGCTGCTCGAGCAGACCCCGGTAGACGGCGTCGGTGGTGGGGTCCTCGGCAGACGACACGGCCTCGGTGAACCACTTTCGCTGCCAGGTCTCGCCCTTTTCCTTTTCCTCGGCCCGCAGATCCCGTTGTGCCTGCTCAATCTTGCTCTTTGTGGTGTGGATCTTGTCGTAGTCGCCCTCCTTGATGGCCTCTCGCACGGGGGCCCACGCCTTCTGGGTCTCCAGGGGGTCCTGGCTCTCCAGGGGCTTGACCTCGAGCTTCTGCTGGTCCGTGGCCATGGAGTCGAAGAAGGGCACGCCGCTGTCGCCCTTGTCCTTGCCCTCGCCCTTGTACAGCGACGACTTGCCGCTCCACTGGCCCTTGACGGTGTTGATCACCGCGCCGTCCTTCATCACCTTGGCCTTGAACGAGTTCTTCTTGCCGGAAAAGTAGCCCTTGCCGGAATAGCTCAGATCGATCTTGTAGCCATCGGACGACTGGATGAACGAGTGGCCCTCGAGCTCCACGTAAGGAGAGGCGTAGATGATGCCCTCAATGTGCAGGGCCGGCAGCGTCACCAGATACGACACGTCCTGGTTCTTGAGATGCAGCAGAGTGTGGCCAAACTGCTTGACGCCAATGGTGGTGGCGGAAATGGACGTCTTGAAGCCAAAGTAGCCCTCGGCCGTCACGCCCTTGTTGTCGTTAAAGATACCAAAGGCGGAGATGGGGGGGTGATGCGACACCTGTTCGGCGGCGAGCACAGAAAAGTCCTCGCCCTCGCCAACGCTCCACTTGCCGGTGAAGAGCTCGCCCAGAAAGGGGTTGAGCGGCTTCTTCTCCGTGCCCATGGACTCGTTTCGCGAGCAGTACTGGCCTCGTAGCGTCGAAATGAACCACCGCAGCACCCGCAGAATGCGCTCCTCGCCGCTGATGCCGTCGTCAGCCGCATCCAGAAACAGCTGCTGGCTTTGTGCCCAGTACTGGGTGTACTCGATCAGCGACAGAGGCGCCAGAATGAAGGGAGGGGCGGTGACGGAGGCAATGTCGCCTCCGGAGGACGCGAGGCCGGACATGAACGACGCGAACGCGCTCAATTGCGACTTGCTGGCCTTGTTGGAACTCATGGGAAATGTCGTGGGGGTGATACTGGTGGCAGATACAAGTGATGAAGATGTGTGTTGTACAAGACAAACAAACATATGCTGCCCTAGCCCAGCACACGAAGTCAATTTGCGCTTGGGACAAATGTTGGGGGGTTAAGTAAATCTAAGCCAAATCTAAGTAGTGAGGGCGGGTGGCAGCAATGTTGGTTTTGGAGTGATGAGGGGGTGACGATTGGATTGAAAGTGTCTTTAATAGGGTATTCCGGACGCCAGCTCTCTGTCAATAGCTTTATTTTTACTCTGGATTACATAATCACACACCTACACTCCCATTTGCTACCATACCTTGCATACCGTATGCTCTCAGACCATCCCTGTAAAGGCAGCTGGAAGGGTCTTCTGAGGCTCCAAATTTTGAATATACCTAGTTCGAGAGCAAAAGGAAAGACCCTACCAGAAAAAAACGAATAAATACCTTCCCACCCGGGTCTACAGCTGTGTAACTTGTATCCACCCCCGTCCTCCTCACTACTTCAATTTACTATAAAACCCTCCTCTCCCAACTAAACCCAACTACCTCAAACCCCCAACGTCTTGAACGCTAAAATAGAACGCTAAAATTCGGGGGTTGGGAGTCACATACCCTTTTTCGGACTCTCCGTTTTACTCCCTGAAAAGCGATGTTACACTGCTCTGAAAAGGATCAAAAGTTGATGTAGTGTAGCCCGAGGCAAGGGGAACGATTTGGAGTTTTAAACATCGTTTTATGATCACGTGATAGGGAGTTAACATGAATGTCATTTTCCCGATCCAAAAAGTGGCTTTTTTGGCCATCCTAAAAAATGCCATTTTCGGCCCGTCAGGAACACGTTGACGGCTTAAAAAGGTCTCACACAGCCTTGCCAGAACGTGTTTTGCTGGGAATATTTTTGCGTGCCTTTTTGGGATTCGAACAGCGAGATATTTTTGCCTCAGCCATTTTTTTACAAAATTATTTTCTGAAAATTAAAAATAAAATAAAATCACGCGAGAAGCATGTCCACATTTGTACCGGATAAAATCGAGATTATATTACGAGTCATCAGAATACGCTGATTCGAACGGTACAGTAAAATTGACTCTATTCAGTACAAACATTTGGAGATTTATGGAGAATCAGGTGAGTGTATTCTAGGTCTACACAATTGCTTGAAGTAGTTGACGACATTAGTTATGATTAAAACCACCTAGGGGAAGTCATATCTGGTTTCAGGCGAGGCTATCCACTTTAGATATACTTCACTGGATAGCTATGTTACAGGTTCCTAACAACAACATGTCAACATGGTACAGTACGGTACTGTACACACCACCATACAAAATTTTGAAATATGTGCGGATCTATGCATTTCGGCGTGAATATTAGTTAGATGAATTACTTGAAAACACTTGAACTCTATCTTTAATTACTTGAAACATGTTTGTGAGACTAAGCCTAGTAGACTGGTGTTAGTAAGCAGAAATTCACATCAAGTTGACTCGACACTACTCTTAGTGTCACGTTACTCGATCACATCACGTGACTCTGGTACTTGTACCCACCCTACAACGATCAATGTTGGCCATATCTTTTTATCCACCTCCAACTCTATCATGCATGAAGATCACCATTTTCAGTTTTCATTTTTGACAATCTATTTCCTACACCACAACACACCCCCAAAATGACCTCGATAACGGCGCTTCTACCGCCGCCAAGGTACCCGACTCCGGGTCCGAAAATGTCGATTTTCACGACCAACGCGGTCTCGATGACTAACACCTCCTCTGCGCCGAAATACGGCGCTCGAAACGACTGGAAACCATCTTCCCAGGCAGACTTCAACGATGGAGGAGCGTATCCGGAGATTCACGTGGCGCAGTACCCTCGAAACATGGGAAAGCCCGGGTCTGTGTCTTCCAACGCGATTACGCTCAAAATGGACGCCTCGGGCTCAGCTGACTACTCGTTGATTGCCACTCAAGGCCATGCTTCAGATCGACATGTCCAGACCTCCTACGACGCTCTGATTCCTCTGAGAGAAAGGATTGACGCCGGTACAGTGTCTCTGGAGAAACCCAGTGAAGACGAGCAACTTTCGACGGCTCTGGCGACCCAGGCAGCCTTTGATAAACGTCTTGCTGCCTCGGACAAATCGGCCACCTCCAAGAACAAGTCTGATCCCCAGTACATTCGATACACAGCCAACAGTATGATGGGAACAGAAGGAGGCGAGTCTCAGAAGATCATTAAGTTGGTGAATTTACCCCAGGATCCGCTGGAGCCCCCGAAATTCAAACATACAAAGGTTCCTGGACGTCCGGCTTCTCCTCCAGCTCCTATTCTACGATCTCCACCCAGAAAGCTCACTGCTCAGGACCAAAAGGACTGGGCTATTCCCTCGACCGTGTCCAACTGGAAGAACCAGAAGGGATTCACGATTTCGCTGGACAAACGTATGGCTGCCGATGGACGTGGGTTGGAGGATGTGAAGGTGAACGACAACTTCGCCAAGTTCAGTGAGGTGCTGAACCAGAACGAAAAGACCATGAGAGACGATATTGGCAAGCGGCGCGAAATGCAGCAACGAGTGGCGGACAGACAGGCCCAAGAGCAGGAGGAGAAGCTACGGGAACTGGCAAGAAAGGCCAGACAGGAGAGAGAGGTTGGGGAGGTGGAGAAGGAAAAAGGTAAGGGTAATGAGGAAGAGGAGGGCGAGGAGGAGGATAGAGGCAGATCTAGAGTGTCTAGGGATGATTCAGATAGATCTAGATTGAGAGACAGATCGTTATCTGATCGGTCCTATTCTAGATCCAGATCAAGAGACAGATCTTATTCAAAATCACGTGGTAGATCATACTCTCGGTCACGTGGTAGATCTTACTCCAGATCTCGATTACGTGATAGATCTTACTCCCGATCTCGATCCCACTCTCGGTCTCGGTCTGGATCCCCCGTGTCACGCTCTAGAGGTCGCTCTCCGTCTGACTCGCTCGAACGAGCAGCCAAAAAGCGAAAAACCGATCGTCTGGAACGCAAGAAGGAGGCCGAGCGAGATCTGCGACTGTCCAAGATGGGCACGCAGCAGAAAATCAAACAGCTGGCCAAAGACAACAACCGAGACATCTCCGAACGAGTGGCTCTGGGAGCAGCTGCTCAACCCCAACAATTGGCTGGAGAGGCGCAATTCGACTCCAGACTCTTCTCCAAGAGCGGTTCGCTTCAGCGCGGCTTCAACGAAGACCAGTACTACGACAAGTCGCTGTTTGCGGCCCAGGAAGCCGTCCAATCAATCTACAGACCCAGTGCGTCTGGAGACGGGGTTGCTGACGATACCATTGATCGTCTCGAGACGGAAAAGCGGTATGAGATTCTGGGCAAGGCCGGAAAGGGATTTGAGGGTGCTGACGGGGAGGAGAGAGACGGACCCGTTCGTTTCGTGAGAGACGAAGAGGAGCAAAAGAGGGATTAGCATGGAGCATGTAAATTTGCAAATTGCAGCATGTAAATTATAAATTATTGTAATACGAAGGAGAGGCAAATTGAATAACATCTATCAAGTAGGGTCTATAGGTACAGAAGTTGTGTTCTGAGCAAAAAATTTGCTACTTTTTCTTCTCAAAAAAATGGTCCCTAGCAGGATCGAACTGCTGATCTTCGCGTTGCAAAGTTGCTATGTCTTATTAGCACGACGCCTTAACCAACTGGGCCAAGGGACCGGGGAACTTAAAAAGTTGGAAAATGTGGCGTCCGCTAAGCTGTAGTGGAGTCACGTGACCGCAAATTTAAACTTTATTTTACATGTGATTGTTGTATGGCGGAAAGGCGGAAGAGCGGATAAACGGATTAATGCTGATGTGCATGTGAAAAGAAAACATGAAACAAAATGACACACGTTTATGGAAGATCGGAGAAGACGAAGGTGATGTTAAGAGGCTGATAACTTGTGGAAATGTGAAAAAATGGATCAAAAATGCTTCTGCTTAAATTCGACCTCTCGGCATCAAGATTGGCATGTTCACTCGCAGGATGGAAGATGATAATCAAGTGATACGAAGCCGAAGAACTTTGTCAATCTTTTTGACAGTCAATCTTTTTGGGAATCTATCTTTAGCTCGTTGAGTGAAGAGTGTCTTCTGGAACGGTGTTTAGTAGATTGGAGCGTCTTGGAACCGCCTAACAGTATGGACTATGCTACAGTAGGAACAATGTAGAGTAGTATCTTGTATTTGAACGACCCAGAGAACTGCTACGGGTATATAAACAGATGGCAGAAAATGTGTTACTTGTAATAATAATACTGACAACCATGAAACTACACGTCCTGACTCTCCTTCTGTTTGCTGCTACCGTCTCAGCAACCGTGGACTTGCCTCCGTTGCCTCCTTTGATCGTCTCTTTGTTGCTCGACATGATTGGCGCCAAACAGGCCAACGTTACGGTGGCAATGTCTCAAACGACGGCTTCGGACAGTAGCACCCAAACCACAGGCACGTTTTCCACATCGACTTTATCTGCATCTTATACATCGTCTTAGCTGCAGGGGCAGAGTGAGGTTGGGGGGTTATGAATTTTGATCCAGAAGAGTTGTGGGTGAGACAAGACTATGGTTGGACTCCTCTCGGCTGGAGTATTCTAATGATGTATTTTTCAATGCATTTCCGGTTGTTTCTAGTCTGTAGCAGTCGTTCTGGCTTCTCGTTAAAGTTGTCAAAGATGCAACCGATGGCCCAAATCTGCAGCTGCTGAAAATGATTGTTTGGAGAGCATGTGAATGCGAGGATCTTCACGTTGGGTGAATGATACGAATGATTGTACGAGGTGGTATTGTATCATACGGTGTAGATGGAGTACATGTAATTAGTATCACGTGGGTTTTGCCACCCGTCAACCAACCGTCTTAATATAAACAGATGCACCCCATACCCCTCATGATGGACTACTAACGGTTTGTCTGAGTCCGTGTTCTTGATGCTTGTACAATAGACCCTGGTTGTCACATGCGAACATCTTTGCCTTGTTGAGCTAATGAATCTTCGTTTTGGTAAAACCTAGAATGCCAAGAGAGAGAGTTCCATCAAGAGAGTTACATGAAGAGAGCGTTATATAGATAGAGAGAGAACCAGGCACTAATACAAAGCTCTACCACGATTCAAAGTCTTCTTCTTCACCAACACTTTGCCAACACACACAAACACACACACAACCATGTCAACTCACACCCTCCCTCCTGAAATCTGGCACATGGTGTTTGACCATCTCAACCCTTCCGATGTCTGTCGATTGCACTCCATCAAGCCGTTCCATGAACTCCTGGAAACCTCTCTCGACTGCTTCTGGAGCCCTCTGGTCGCTGAAATCGCCCATTACCCTACGACCCTACACACCCACAAGTCGGCCAAATCCGCTCTCATGAACCTCGCCAGCGATAAGACCTACTCTGCGTCGTCCAAGACCGTTTCTCTGCTGGAAACCACGTCGTCGATCCCCTTTGACGACTCGGACATGTCCCTGGAAGACCTCAAGGCCGACGGAGGCTACTCGCACGCGTGTCTCAACGGCGACACGGTTTACATGCTCTTTTCCGAGCTGGGCCCGGTCGTGCGGATCTTCAAGCACGGCGCCGACGGCTCCAAAACCACCGTGGAGGTGCCCCACGTGTTCGAGAAGGACCTGCTGGTCAAGGACGAAGACCCCCTGGAGGAGCTCGACCGACAGTACGAAATGGAGTGTCTCGGCCACAACTCGGAGCTCACGTTTGTGCGGCAAAAGTACCTGGTCAGCGGCCAGACCAGCCACTACTACGTGGACTGGGAGCGGGGCCAGCTGCGGGCTCTGGAGCTCCACAGAAACGACAAGTCCGAGCTCGATCTCGCCACCTACATGCAATGCAGCAACGGCCAGCTGTTTGTTCTTGACGGACAAACTCTGCGCAACACCAGCACCGGCTCCGAGGTGCCCGTTGAGTTTGACGGGTGTGGAGGCCAGCCCGAGTTTGCCCATTCGACTTCTCGGTATCTGGTTATTCGCCAGAACGACAGACTCTTCCATATTGACACTGTTCAGCGGACCGTCAGTTGTTAGATAACAAACATGTATATAGACCATAGAACGGCCCTGGCCATATTTATTTAGATTAATGATTCACGATTTACGACTTGCGAACAAGCACTTGAGACATTTACCGGTAGTACAAGTACTGTAGTACAACGGAGACATGGGGAATGTGAGGTATTACCAGTTGTGGGGTTCTGGAACAGAAGTGAGACTTGAAAATAAAGATTAAAATAAACACGACGAGCACTCCATCGTTATCGCAATCGCTCTCATTCGTATGGCCAAATTGTTGAGTGAAGTTAATCGATGGTGTTGGGCAGACGATCAGTTGAAACATATACCGTCGTAGCTACAAGTATAACTGCTGTGTATCTCTTCCTGATAAGCGCACGCTACCATTACAACTCCGTGGTTGCATCAGTCTAAACCAACGTCAGAGGGTTCGGTGCTAAGAGGGTGTGCACGTAGAGCAAGTGACTCAGTGTATGGTAACAGGGGTGACTGAATCATTGTCTGAATCAACTTGTCTGAATCATTGTCGTCAGCAGGCACGATACCCTTGTACCTGTCATCGTATTACCACGTGACTAAGCCACCTTCGTACGAGTACTCGTGATTATTGGCTGAGGTTTGTAGATCTTTGGCGACCTACAATGTATGCCAACCCATGACAGTAAACAGTCTACTCAGCACAAATATTCGTTGCAATACACGTCCATAGTCAGTTTGCTCAACCGGTATAGTGATATTTTTATAGGCATATCACCAGCACATGGGTATACGTGGTATTGCTGGTGGTAGTATGGGTTTCAAAACTGTCCACTTCCGGATGCAAAGTTCGTCCACATTCTTGGGGTGGAATGTATAGCTACGTGAACGTCGAGAGCAGGCGGGGGTGGTGATGATAGAGAAGTCGGTATGAAATGGATCACGTGACTGTATGGAACACGTGATCACACCAGAATTTGCCGTTGTGCGTGAACAAAAAAAAGGTGCAGCGATTATGCAACGAAGTGAGCACTTTATGCACATTAAGCGGGAGGTCTATATTGAATGTGGAAGGGGAGCTTTTGTTTGGAATCGAACGCAGAAAAGACAGTAAATGCTGACCAAGCACAAATTACGCGAAGACAGGTAGTCAACAAACCCTTACATTCAGTCTCACAAGTGATTGTCTCTGTACACTCACTTGTAGACAAATCATCAGCCTAGTGATAGACGCTGGCAACCTTATAACGCGTCAAAATGAGAGAGGCTAGAAGGGACATTAAGTCTTCAGTTTACGTCTGATTTCATTTATTGAAACAAGAACCGAGAGCTCCAACGATTTTCTTTCTACTGGGTGTTTTCCCAGGTCAATCAGACCTCTACTCGTCGCTGTACCAGGTAGATGCATTACTTGTGTTGTCAGTAACCATGGATCGTCGTTAGCGCGGATTCTCCCATTTAGACCATATTCATCGTGTGACAGTCTAATGCCCACCATCTGGCAGCCTATAATCCGTCTCTCTAGAATCAAAAAAAATAAAATCTCACGCTTTAGCTACTGTATAAGCAATCGCTTCTAGTCAGATCGCAGTGAGCCTATTTCAACTAAACGGCAGCTCTAACTCACCACCTAATTGTATTTGTTGGATGGTTTCTGTAAGTGTGGTCACGTGATCAACAGCCCATCGTTGGGCTGACCAAGATTTGGACAGGATCAAGTGCTTTCCAGGTTATCCCCCAAAATCGCTTCTTTATCGATAACCTTGACATGGGCCACTCAACTGAAAAACAAGCCGTGGCCATCCGGGCAGACATGGACAGTTCAGACCAGGGCGAGTATTTTGGTGGTTTTAAATCTCGTTTTGGAGTTGTCTAACCCCAGGTAGATGGAACGTCTATTTGTAGGTGTTGGACCATGGTATAACGTCACTCATCTTTATCAACGGCATCAACTAAAGGTCAGTACATTTCTCCAACAGCTACAGCTGTTTGGACCGGGTAATCTCTCTCAGATCTGTCGCAATGCTCAACGTTGGAGGACCCTGTCTTTCAACTCAAACGTCTAACCTTGAAGGTGGTCTTGTGGTGGAGGTTGCAGCTTGTGAGCCTGGTAACAGACTAGTTCGTCTTTGGTACTGGGATCAATCCTCTCTTACTTTGTCACCAATTCCTTATTGTTACCCTACTCATCTACACCCTACATACTACACCTCATGCCATCGCCCACCTGGAGCTCAACCTAGATCGTCAGTATATACGCCTTTGGCTTCGAACGATTCTTTGGCAAACTCAGCTTTGTCATTGTGCATCGTCATTGTGCAGCAATTGAGTGATTTCGCCGGTGGTTGGTATAGTACGACAACTACCAGTCTTCAGATTGGTACAGTACAACAACCATGACAGAACTTCAACAGAGCTTCAACAGAGCTTCAGCAGTGACATCAATCTCAACGTCTGAACCTCCACCACTTCTAGAACAAACGAAAACGTGCTCGGATTAGACCTCAAGTTTGTCTCCATCAAGCTCATGTCGATCATGCTACATTGGCTGTGAGGAGGCGTGAAATGGTGCATGAACCACTGCCAATTGAGATGGTATAAGAGCTCTGGAGTTTTCCCCATAGCGTCAGTTTGTTTTTCCAACACAACAATGCTTTTCTCAAACATCCTCCTTGCTACAGTGGCCACGGCCGGCGTTGTGCACCTGCCTCTCAAGGCCAGAGACGCCTCTGAAGTCGTCCATTCGACCCAAACCATGGGCCAGACCTTTTACGAGACCGAGATCGAGGTGGGAACTCCGCCGCAAAAGGTCAAGTGTGTGTTCGACACCGGTTCCTCGAAAATTTGGCTGCCTGGATCCAACACCACCAACTGTCTGGAGCACAAGTTCTGCCAGTCTTCCTACGACGTGTCCAAATCGTCTACCTGGAGATACGAGTCTCACGGCGGCGATGCATGGACCTCTGAGGGCAACAACGGTCTTGATACCGTGTCGTACGCCGGAGAGACGTTTGAGAACTTCCATGTGTGGGTCGCTACCAAACAGGCCAGCTTTGATATGGGTATTTTCGGCCAGTCCAACAGCGACGATCCCTCCAAGAACTACGTCCAGGCTCTGGCTCACGCTGGAAAGATCTCTCGAGCAGTCTACTCTCTCAACGCTGAAAGCCCCATCAACTACGGAAGCTCCACTAAGGGAGTGGTCAACAACGTCTACTATGGAGGCTTTGACAAGGCCAAGTACCAGGGTCCTCTGACCACCGTGGAATGCGACCATCATGGAGGATACGCCATGCCTCTTGGAGGATTTTCCATCAAGGGCGAAAAGGTCAAGCTGGCCCGAGATCACCAGGTTGTTCTCGACACTGGAGGAATGGGCTCCGTCTACCCCAACAGCACTCTCAAGGCCGTGTCTGAGAAGTTTGGAGGAGACGGAGTGTTTGAGGACGGAGCCTGGAAGATTGACTGCGACGCCAAGCCCGAAATCACCTACGAATGGGGATACACTAAGATCGACGTGGACATGGTGCCCAACATCCGAAAGAGCTCCAAGGGAGGCTGCCATATTGGAGGCTTGACCGCTGCTCCCGACTCCAAGGAGATTCTCCTGACTGGACCTCCTCTCATCTCCAGAGCTCTCGTCATCTACGACAATGTCCGAGATACCATTACTCTGGCCAAGGCCAAGTACACTGACGAGTCCGATGTCGTTGAGATCACCGGCGATATTCCCGGGGCCGTGCTCTATAAGGACTTTCTCGCCGGAAAGCCTTTGGAGTAATGGGGAAGTTGTGTCTTTAGATTCTGAACTAGCTAGCTACAATGCTAAGAAATAAGTAACAATTATTTACAGAGCTTTAAGCAATGTTGCAACTGGAGTGTGTTATTTAATAGTGGAAATTTTGTTTTTGGTTTGAGAGACTGGTACAGTAGTTCCATTGCCTCTTTCATCTGAAATTTTAGTAGGTAGGGCTGTTTCAATCAGCTCTGGGTGTATGATTGTACCACATCACTTACTGTACCAAGATAAACCAAAATAGATCTAGTGACTCGAGAAAGGTGAGCGATTGCAGCTTTGAAGTCCCCATGTGTATCTGATCCACGTGAGCTCTGGACCGTTAGAGATGGGAACTGACGGAACAACCTCGAGTTTTTTAATATTACTTGAGCATCCTTTCTCACAATTAACATTTTAGTGAGAAGTAGCCAGGATAGACACTCTCTCTGACTCCCCCTTGGGTGACTCTAAAAAGGCGATAAAATCATCATTTTGACCCCCTCACCTCAATGAATCCAACCCCGCTATCCACACACCAACAGATCTCCTCCCTCCATCAACGAAACGCTTCCTACACACAACTGTTCAACCTAATCGCTTGTCCAACCCAACCACTCATAACTAAGGGTGCCCCCTTTGTTTGTACTTTATGGCAAAAACAAAAGCTCGCCATTTCACCCAAAATCACTTTCCTGACACCGTGGAACCAATTCAAACGTTGCCACCACGTCTACAAACCCGTCACCACCGCCTTCTTGCCACCTCTTACCTCTTATCACCTCATGCATCTATCTGTCAACTTTATTTTGCACGCCTCCCAATTACAGTGATGATATTACAGGCACTTTTGCGACCCACTTTCTACCGACCCTTTTTGCGCCGATCTCTGATGACGACCTCTTCAACCGCGCCTCCGGCCTACCCCATCAAATTCGCGTCGTCAATTATCCCCGGATACGGACGAGGCTCGGCCGATCTCGGCATTCCTACAGCCAACATTCCCATTGCCGATGTGCCTGTTCTGGACGCTCTAGACACGGGTATCTACTACGGGCTGGTTCAGATTCTGCAGACGGACAAGCCCAGCGAAAAGAAGACGAGCGAGTTTCAGAAAGACCGGGTCGTCGACTTCCAGTACACCAACGCGCTTTCCAGCAAAGAGATCAACGCCGTTCTGCCCATGGTGATGAGTGTGGGGTGGAATCCGTTTTTCAACAACGACCAAAAGTCGGCCGAAATCCACATCATCCACAAGTTTGCACACACGTTCTACGGCGCATCCATCAAGGTGATGGTGCTGGGGTACTTGCGACCGGAGAAGAACTTCACGAGCTTGGAGGCCCTGGTAGACGAGATTCATAACGACATCAAGGTCAGTGAAGAGAAGATGGACAAGGTGGAGGAGAGAGGAGATGTTTTTTGGAAGTAAAACACGGATGACGAAAGGAACAGGGATATGGACAATTACCGAAGAACATACTGGTACAACATGGTGTCAGGACACTCAGCTCAGAGAGCTAGACTCAATTGCCATAATTGAATAGAACGATATTAGACGTCTTACGATTATGATAGTCATACGAATGTTATTGCTGATGACTCACACAAGTGGCTGAGGATTTCCAAAGACGATTGTCTGGAGGGTACGGGCAGATTGGAGTCTTCATAGCCCTTTTGGTATGTACATTCTGCGAGATCACTGACATTCCACAACCATGTCTTTCTTAACTACATACAGCTCTAGAGTCAATGGATTCATTGGAGAACATTTAGAGATGGTGTAATGTTGAGGCTACTGATGATTGCTACTTAAATGGCGTGTGATATGTATTCGAACCAATGCTGTTACAACGGCAATTCGCTGAAAACACATCGTAAGCGATGTCCTAGATCAAACTTCAATGTCTACAGTACTGTAGAACGATTCGTATGAGCTGTAAGTACAACTTGTACACGTCTTTTCATCAGGATTGTCTACTCGTACTCAATAAGAAATGGAACATTGTCCTGGGAGACGTTTAGCCATACTGCACTAACAGTCTTTCACCACAGCTGCAGCAGCCTGTTTGCCGTTGCTCCAGCACAGCCTTTCTGTCGTTGCCTCAGCACACTGTTCTACTGTATTAACTGTCTAATCCTGCTTCTTGTCCACCTTCTTGGCACCTCCGTTGATCTTCTTGACGAGAATTCGGATCATCTTGGAGAACCAGAAAAAGTTGAGCGACACCAGCGTCAGGTTGGACATGGTGTTCATGACGGGCAGCCAGATGGGGTACTGCACCCGGATCTCGGGCTTCCACATGCTGGTGATGGTCACGTACGAAAAGTAGTTGCCCCAGAGAATTCGGCAGCCGAAGAAAACGGTCATGAGCACGATGCCGTTGGCGGCCTCGAACCACGAGGGGAACGTGCCCTTGGGCAGTCGCGACACGAACCAGTTCAGGTTCACAAAGGGCGTGCTCATTTCAAACATGAGGAAGTGGCCCATCATGCCCATGACGTAAGGCCGGAACCCCTGGACAAACACAAATAGAGCACAGATGGCGTGAAGCAGGAACCCGACTCCAAAGAGGTTGACGTATCGGGCACAGATGATGAGATCCCACACAAAGTAGCCCGTGGCCAGAGACCCCAGAAAGCCCGTCCAGGGGGTGTATGCGGTGATGATGTTGGAGCTCAGAATGGGGTCGTTGAAGCAGAAGAACGCCAGAGGGACCACGATGAGCGCCTGGAACTGCGAGACCACGTGGATGTCGAAATCAATGCGGTTCTTGGCGCTCAGGGTCCGCAGCTGTTTGCCCCAGATGAGTGGACTCAGCTGTCCGGACAACAGAAACAGCATCTGGTAGAAGGAAAAGGCCAGAAAGATTTCATGCAGATGGGGGGCCAGGTACCGGAAGCCGATTTTCTCGCAATATGGCTGTAGCAGGTCCACGAGGGGCTGAGGGGTCAGGAATGCCAATGGATCTGTTTGCATTTTTGGTAGAGTTGTGGTAGCTGAGTTTTGTGACAGGCTATGAGTGAGGTTGTAACAGTCTATAAGTGAAGTTCTGACTGGTTATGACTAGCTCCAACTGGTTATGAGCAATGCCGTTCTTTCTGTGTCGTGTTTGTGTCTGGTTATGTCACTGTCCAAGTCGCTCTCTGCACATTTAAACGTAAGCGATAAACTCGGCCAAACTCAATGGCACCTGGCGTCTGTCGTGCAGGTGAATTGTTGAGTTGAGCTAATTGCAAGGGTCAGCTGGTTGGACCGAGGTCAGGTGTTCACGTGACCAAATTGCACGAATTACATGAATAGGTCGTCACGTGACCAGAACCCGGTTCATGTCGGTATTTTTCCACGTGACCTAGTACAACACTAGTCAACCTCACCTCACCCCGGTATTGCCTCAAGGCTTTAAACAGCCGAGCGTCATTAAAGATTACAATGATTGATTGAAGGAAATTTAAATAAATCTATTTAAATTGACATAAAATTGGTAAAATCAAACCAAAATAACAGTTAAATTTGCGCCATCCAATACGCCATAAATCAACTGAAAACAATCACGTCACTCACCCCACAAACCACCTGATAACCCCTTATCTTTTTTTTTATCTCCCCCCTTCACTTTCTCGTAATCTTAACCCACAGTGTAACAACCCTGGTTCTATCATTGTTCTTTTGCAGACCCCCCTTGTTCTTGCCGTCATCAAACCACATAATGCCCCGCTTACCCCGCAGGTGGCGAAATAGAGGGGTGGCCAGGACGTCACGTGACTGGTATGGAAATGACCGTCTGAACGAGGTGCATTGAATGTACTCATTTGATTAGTTCTGGCGTGGATTTTGGGGCTTAAAAACTAAGGTGGTAAGCCGGCTGGGTCACGTGACCAAAAGCATTGAACATTACACTAATCGCCGCTCAATCAGTCACATGACAACAGGTTATGAGAAATCACGATTCGCAAAGCCGCTTCATGCACCATGCACAATAGTCTTGGTTAGAGTGCCGTGTGGTGGTGTGCGCGTGGATTCCAGGGGTCCATCAAATCACGTGATACAGCTTTGATATGGATTAGCAATTAGGACCATTAAAATCACGTGATACAGACGAACAGATCGATACAATCAACTCTCTCCCGTTTCATACAAAATCTCGCTCTACACCCCATTTCCGTTCTTCCCCTAACCCAACATAACTTACCCCGGATACCCAACACATTCACGTATATAATCCAGCGCCATGATCGTGAAGAAAACAGCACCTTGTATCGTCTCTGGAGTTTCTAAAATGTTCCAGAAAATCGACAAGTATCACGTGCGGGGCCTGGTGGTGGAAACGCTCGCCTTTGAGCTGCCCCTGGACCATTCCAAGCCGAAAAACAAGCAGATCCGTGTTTGTGCCCAGAGAATCAACCCCTCGAGAACGGAGCCCAGCGAGCTGGAAAAACGGCCCTACGTTGTGTTTTTCCAGGGCGGACCCGGATTCCAGTGCACACCTCCGTTGTCCAAGTCTGGATTCATCGACGAGCTGATTCAGCGAGGATTCCAGGTTCTGGCTCTGGATCAGCGAGGAACAGGAATGAGCACGGCCATTTGTCCCGAGGAGCTGGGCAAGATGGAGACTGAGAGCGCGGCTAATTACCTAGCGCATTTCCGAGCAGACAGTATCGTCAGAGACGCGGAGATGATCCGAAAGGTGCTTTGTGGAGAAGAGGGCAAATGGACAATTATGGGCCAGTCGTTTGGAGGCTTCTGCTGTTTCACCTACCTGTCCTTCTTCCCGGAGTACGTGAAACAGGCCATTGTCACCGGAGGCATCCCTCCTACGGCAGACAACCCCGACAAGGTCTACAAGGCTCTGTATCCTGTTGTTGCCCACAGAAACAAGTACTACTACGACAAGTACCCTGAGGACCAGCAACGAGTCTCGTTCATCTTGGACTATCTTCGAAACAACAAGATCCAGCTTCCTAACGGCGGAAACCTGTCTCCTGAACGGTTCCAGCAGCTGGGATTGTCTCTAGGAAGCCATAATGGAGCCGACACGATCCATCTGATTGTTTTGCGTCTGTTTGACGACCTGGAGGTGAACGGGCGACCGTCGTTTTTCATTCTGGACAAGATCCAGGCCATGCATTCGTTCGACACAAACCCCATCTACGCCATTTTGCACGAGTCCATCTACTGCCAGCAGCAGGGCTCCGATTGGTCTGCTGATCGGCTGCGAGCTGATTTCACCGAGTTCGTTTCTGCTGAAGGAAAGACACCCACGTATCTCACTGGCGAAATGATCTACAAGAGCATGTTTGAGGACTACGTGGAGTTGCGGCAGTTGAAGGGAGTGGCAGAGTTGCTGGCGCAGAAGAAGGACTGGCCCGATCTGTACGACTACAAGCAGCTGAAGACCAACAAGGTGCCTATTGTTGCAGCCACGTACTTTTCGGACATGTACGTGGAGTTTGGGCTGGTTCAGGAGACGGCTAGAGAGACGGGCAATATCAAGCAGTGGATTACGAACGAGTATTTCCATGGGGGACTGAGAGCAAACCCGAAGGAGGTGTTGGGGCATTTGTTTGATTTGCTGGAGGTGGATTTCGAGTAGCCTGGGTGAAACGAGCGCAGCGACGTTTCTGCCCAGGTTCTGTTTGACGAATTTGACGAATTGTTTGCAGAGAGGGAATGATTGCAATAGACTGAAGGGGTGGGTTGGTGAGCTCTCCACTAGCTACAGACCAACTTTGTAGGTGAGAATCTTCTTCAGCTCAGTTAAACCATCACCTACAGTACAGTACTGCTCCTGGCACATGTATATACACAATGTACGATACTAATAGTACCCTTGTTATTACGGAGTAGGGTAGGATATGAGATGCTACCCGCTTGTACAGAAATTGTTATACATTACTAATTATAAAAGGTGAAGTTGAAGGTAAGGTGTACTTGCACTTGAGAAAGACCACAAGAAGTAAAGCTGTTTCAGCTGAAAGAGACAAGAGACAGATTGAGAAAACTGCAGCTTTCAACTAATGCCATTATTTCGTTTCGCTAATTATAGCAATAATTGCTAAAACACTTTTGGCAATCGCCCGGAATGGTCTCGTTCAGTCTCTGCAACTCTCTGAGAATCGAAACACATCCCAGACATTTGCCCCAGTCCTTGTCCTGGGTCAAATTCGTCCGGGTCATCATGTTGTACGCATTGTTGACCGTTCCAAAGCTCTCTTCCTTGGTGTAGATCAGCTTGCCGGTCGAAAAGTTGGAAACATAGGAAATGTTGTACATGGGAATGTAGACAATGACAGGAGAGTATCTGTCGGAGTTATCAAAGGTCTTCAAATTGGTGGTATTGCAGCCGAAGAAGACGGGCTTAGTGGTCAAATTCTCGCTCAAAAAGGTCGCATTGTCGGGAATCTGGGGGAACACTCCTTCTCCAAACTCCCATGCACTTTTGGCAGCAGTATGTCTGATACATTCTCCATTAGGCCATCCCTCAGGAGTATCTAGAGACGGGTCCATGGAGATGACGACGTCGACTTCTCGCTCTGGCTGGAGGAAGGGCAAAATCGGAATCGTTTCCAGATCGAAACCTCCATCACAAACCAGCAAGCCTCGCGAAATGGTCTGGTTGGAAGGAAGGTCGTCATTCTTGTAGAAGGGGTTAGGAGAAACGACTCCAAGACGGTAAGAGGAGTCGTTGATGATTTCCAGCAGCTTCATCAAGTCCTCGACCAAAATACCAAAGATTCCGTCGATTCCCAACGCGTCCAATCCGGTATTGAACACATTGGAAGAGATGCCCATAAGGAGACCAGCGTTATCGTAGTTTGCGGTACATTGGCCGACAGGTTTGCCGTTTTCGAGCTCGGTGCCCAAATAGTGGATATCGATGAATTTGCGGATGTTCTTGTCCCACGTGCCAAACTCATAGGGCGTCATTTCCATCACCGAGTTGTTGTACGTGATGTACTGGGCATCGAATGAAGTGCCCGGAAAGACAGAAGTACCGAGAATAATGGGGAAGGGCATTTCGTGGGAGGTGAAGGACGTCAGGTTGCGGATATCAGACCAGTTGATGTCCGTTTTGAGGAGCCCGGCGTTGCCCAGCAACAGGTAGATGAGTCGTCCCCATTGGTCGGTCACCGAGGTCTGATAACCTGCCTTGAGTTTTTGCAGCGAGTCAATGAACACCTTTGCAAGCATTCCAATTGTTCCCATGGATCCGGGGAGGTTGAAAATGCTGTCAAACGCTCTGAAAAGCGTTTCCAGATCGGGGAAATCGTTGATGGCCAAAAAGCCAACCAGCCAAGAACCTCCGGACAATCCAGACATGTAGTCAGTAGCCTGCAAATATCCGGCAAGAGTGGAGTTCTCGGTTCGATTATCCAGTGCCTGGAAAGTGCCAATACCCATCAGGGTGGCTCTCAGACCTCCTCCAGCGGCAGCCAGAGCGATTTTGGGAGACGCCTTGGACAGGAAGCTGTCGACGTCAAAGTCGCCAATGTTCTGCTGTTTCAGAAAAGCCCCAAGAGCAGGCTTGGTTTTGTTCTGACGGCTGGACAGGTACGCCGCTTCATTTTCTTGAAGACCTTTGGGCTGTCGAAGTAGAGGAGAGTCCGGACAGTCGACTTTGACGGGAGTATAGGAGGCGAAAACCGAGGAGACCAGAGAAGTCACCAAAAGAGCAGATAGTTTCATGTTGAGAGGATGGATGAGAAGTGAAAGAAGAAACACAAACACGTATTCAGCCCATCAGACCCATAGCTGGCGCTTTTAGTGGGGTCACAGGTATGTAGCTATATTTGCAGGGTGTTCAACACACTACCAATTAGTAGTCTATGGTATGCATAGAAGGAGTATACTAGAGGAGAGGAGTGTACTAGAGGAGTAGTAGAGGAGTGTACTAAGGAGTAGCTCAAGCCAGAGTAATGTCAAGACAGTCAGAAGTTGAAAATTGTATGAATCACCTGACAGATAACTCCAATATCAACTTCAATATCAACTCCAACCAACACCAATATCAACGCCAATAACAACCCACTGCCTATTCCGTCTTGTCCATACTAACCACACCAACCGCCCTTAGCTCCAATAAATGGTCTATTATGGACTCGCATTTGGTTAGTGTGTAAACAGACCTACTTTAGGTAACCTGGGGCTCCCCCGTAAAGGCTCGGCTTAAACGGCGTTTGTGGTGCTTGTCCACTGAGCAGATAGATTGTAGGACATGTGACTTTGACACAGTTCACGTGACCTTGACACCATTCACGTGACCTTGAACACGAGTTACGTGACCCCTCATAAACAAGACTAGCCATGTTATCACATCAGTTCAATGTGAAGATAAATACAAGTCTTGGGGATGAAATGTACGGCACCATGTGACTGGCTTACCCATACCATTGGGGTCATGTGACCATCACGTGAACAAAGAAAGCACTCTGAACTGCTATCACAAAACCAATCACTGGGATGGCACTAAGACTCACTTCGTCTCAGCCATGTGTTACAGCTCATATCAAGTCACTTGACTAGAAATCGTTTTCCATCATGTGACCTAAACCTCGGGGCTGACATAATCCGATCACATAATCTCTACCCATCTCATTATCGCCACGTGATTACTATATACAAACCCTTCCACACCGTCTCTCACGTCTCCTACCTCACAAGAGCATCAACCAGCTTACTCTTGACTCCATTTCCATCCTTATCCTTCAAGAGTTTCCCGTCCAGTTCCACAAAGCCCTCCTGGTTGGTCTTGAGTCGTCGGGTGGGCTGCAGCTTGGCAAACTTCTTGGGGTTAACCTGCTTGGCAATCTCCTCCTCATGACCTTCGAAAATGAGTTTGTCTCCTGGGTTTGAATTCTCGGGGGGAGCCAGCAGATCAATCTCGACATTGTCGCCGTCTACAATCTCCGAACACAGAGTCATCACCTCGGACGCTTCTCCTCTCAGTTTGGCGGGCTTGAGGTTGGTGACGACAACGACCTTGCGACCCTCCAAGTCCTCGGGCTTGTAGAATCGCACCAATCCCGAGCAGATTTGTTTAGTGTCAGCCGGATTGGCTCCGACCTGGACCGTTCCAAGGTACAGAGAGTCGGCATTGGGATGCTGTTGGACTTTCGTGAATTGGGCCACTCGAACTTCGATGACTGGGTTAGCGAAGCACAAGGAGCGCCAGGTACGCAGTACAACGCGATCTGGGGCGACAAGGGTGTCATTAAACCATCAGAGAACACGTAGCGCATTTTTTGGAGCATAAAGTCATGTAACACTGTGCCTGTCATGACCGTCGTAACACTGCCTGTCGTAACACTGTGCCTGTCGCAACACTGTGCCTCCTGAAGCGTTAGTGCTAAACCTTCAAATACTCACAAGATCGGGTCTGACTCAGCGGTCTGAGAGATTGAGCCACTCGCAGAGACTTTTGTGTGGTTCTGAACATGATGTTGTGATGGTCTTGAAGTTGTGGAGTTGCGAGAATGGTTCGTTTGAAACCCAATCAGAAGGTGCAGACCAGGTGCATTATGGATGTAGACTTGTGCGTCTGGGATGTACATAGAGCCTAATAGTCCTAGTTCGATTTTCAGCTGTGGTGAATTTCCGGACTAATGAAATTAATTGTTTTATTGTTAAAAGGGCGTGACCACTCTCACCCATGCTCAATTAGCCCTGCGGAAATTTACTCCCCCCACCAAACCCCATCTCACGAGGTCACGTATTCGCCCAGCATGGTTCGTAATAATGACGCTAACAGAAACTATCACAGGGCACGATAAGGCTCCTTTTAATTGGTCACGCGACATCCGGCAGATTAGCCAGCCGGGTGACATGGTGGAAATGTGTTTTGATGGATTTTGGACCATGTTCAGATTTTGAGCAATTACAAAACCAATTAACAGCGTTTTTTTGACTGAATTTCGACTGAATTTCGACTGAATTTCGACCTAAATTCCATTTAAACATTTTAAACATTTTAAATCTCCCCCTTTTTTCGCCATAGTGGGGCCTGTGCGAATGCGGCAAGAGTGTGAAAAATGGTGCCTGCACAGGTGGCATGTGATAAAGAGCAGACGCAGAGAAACGGACGTACGTGGCCACGTGACGAGCACACCAGACGGTCCACATCCATCGCGTGACCGTGGCCGGGGCATTCTCTAATAATTAGCCGCCATTTTTGAATTTCTTAGAATCCACTGTCGAGCTTTTTGACTCCAGCTCTCGTATTTGAAATTCCGGCCGGCATTTTTGAGGTAATATTCGTGGAGCTAAAAGGACGGACGCCTTCCAGAACGGCGCATATTTGTATGATACCTAATAGAGATTATTATATTGTTGGAATCAGCAGCGGAATATGAATTGATTGATACATTGTTTCCGAAAAAAATTGGCAAGAATCGGCGACAATCGGCTGAAATCGGTACATCTTCCACAATGGCCTTATGTCTGCACTGCCCAAGCAGGTCATTCTAGAAGGGTCATTAATAGAACGTATTAGTACAGCAAGAAGAGGGGATTTCATCCAGTTTCTGAAGCCAACAATTCCGAGTCACTGATCCAAGTTTTACCGTCTTTTCCGCGCTATTCTGTGCTTTCTGTGTTCCGTCTTACTCTATCAACTATGACGTATTTTCCGTAGTTTCGGTCGACAGTGCATGACGTTTTTGTGAACTCCAAAACAGCCACAACCGCCGCTGAGAGCGTCCAATTGATTCCCAACTGCAACGGTCACACGATCCGAACTCTGTAGCAACCTTGCTGTACGATTTTCTGCTTTCAGGCTCCAATTCCACACTTTGGACAGTTTTTGACAACGTTTGACAACTCTTCCTTATCCGTTGCTGTGGTGACGATCACTGAGAACAAAAACAAAATGTGTGTGATGGGTACCGTAGATAGCAATTCAAGAGGACTGTACGATCGTACCAGGTACCGTCGAACCTCACAGAACCACTTTGCTACAATTGATTGGCGACCAGACAACCACCAAACCAATTTTCAAAGCCCCTCCAAACTGTGGCGACTTTGGTGTCTGTGGTATCATTTTTCTCCATCTCTTGTCCTGACACAAGATTGCTAAACTCTACACTTTTTTTGCGGCAGTCGACAAACAGCGCTGTATAGAGCAGCAGCGAATGCAGAATGGGGTGACTGGTGCGGTGAGGTGGGAAATGTTGTCACGTGACCAACAATATCGACACACTCTATTGGGTCACATGATCACCCCCTCTCCCCCCTCTAATTACGTCACGTGGCCATATCTCAATCGTTGTCCCTTGTGTACACCCGTAGCTACGATAACCACTGCCCATTAATCCTCCCCCTATAAAAGAAACTTTGGACATTGCTGCGTTAAAGTTTTCGGTGTACTGCAAATAAGCTCTGCCTACCTGCCGGCTCTCAGGACACAGAAACACCACTGCGCACCCGAAACTTGTTTTCTCAAAGATAGCCCTTCTGCACATCACCACTCCACCACCTCTTGGTTATTTTTCGTCGCACCGGACTTTCCAGCCTTTCCCCCCGCAATCCCCAGCTACCCGAGTTTGCGCGCAACATCAACTGTTGATTAATTGGCCCTAAAAGAATCGCCACAAACAAATCTCGCACTTGAAAAAAAGTTGTCACTCAAACAACTACACCAACAACTACACCAACCACTAAGCACACCAGCGCAAGTCACACAAAAGCAAAAGAAAATGTCTGCTCCCATTGCTACTCCCGCCGCTGCCACCGGTGCCCCCCAGACCACCCCCGTGGCCCACGCTCCCGGCTCTGCCGAAACCACCACTGCCCCTACCCACCCCGTGGTGTCCAAATCCAAGCTCAATTTCCCCCGAGTGCTCACCTGGATCGACCCCGTGGCCTCCGCCCGGTCCCTGGTCACCATCCTGGGTCTGCTGTACCTGGCCAAGTTCGGCAACCTGTTCCGACTGGGCCTGCGACTCTCGTACTGGGCCATCGGCCTGGGCGTCGCCACCGAGTTTGTCACCGGCAAGGCCACCGGCCAGAAGCACGGCCTCGTCTCCTACTACAAGCCCTCGTCGTACATTCCTCTGTCCGAGGCCACCGTGACCCGGTTTGCCCAGGCTCTCGGTAAGAACGTGGTTGCCGCCTTTGACCACGTCAAGGGCTACCTCGACGCCGACAACCTGCACGCCTCCTTCCACGCCGCTCTGGGCGCCTGGGTGCTCTACCACGTGACCAAGTTTGTCTCTGTCTGGTCTCTCGCCCTCACCGCCACCGTCCTGGCCTTCGCCATCCCCCCCATCTACCTCCAGTTCCAGCAGCCCATTGACCAGACCATCGACGTTGCCTCCGAGAAGGTGCACGAGGAGCTGTCCAAGGTCCAGAAGCAGGTCGAGGAGGCCGCCGGCCCCCACATCAAGACCGTCAAGCAGCAGGTTGCCAAGATCACCGACCAGCTCGGCCTCACCCGAGGCGGCTTCCCCGTCGAGGCTGACGCCAACAAGGTCAACCCCCACGCCTCCTCCACCATTGATCCTTCCGTCCAGCACACCTCCAAGCCCGTCTCTGCTGCTGCCGGCGGCGTCCCCACCAACGACAAGGCCTCCACTCCCGCCAACGTTGCTGCCCACGCCTCCAACGCCGCCGCCGCCGAGTTCAAGCCCTCCGAGCCCGTCAAGGTCGCTGCTGTCCCCGTGCCCGTGGCCGTGCCCGTTGCCGTGCCCGAGCCTTCTTTCCCTTCCGTGCCCTCCAAGGCCCCTGCTCCCTCCTCCGCCAACCACCCCGTTGACGAGGTCAAGCAGGCTCTTAACGCCTCCCGACAGGCTGTCCCCAACCAGCTTTAAGATGCTGTCTAAACGATAGCGAAAAGCGGTATGTATTAATTGAGAGTTTATGAGAGTTTGAGGAGTGCGTAGCGCTATGAGAACTGATGAGTGTATACGAGACCACCATGTGAGATGTAGTTTACTCAATTGGCTCTGTTGACCGATGTGAGAAGTAGTAACAACCGCATATTCAGTCAATTGACTCTGTAGTTCATGTTGACCTCAATTGGATAGAGAGCTGCTCAATTGACGTTAGTATGAACTGTAGATACGTGTTGGTAGCTATGCAGAGGCACTAGCTTTAGGTACAGCGTACGACACTATCAGTCGAGGGTTTTTGCTATGAAAAACACAGAACTATTTTCTCCGTCCTTCATTGAATCTAGTGGTGGCAAGGTCTACCTTCCTAGGGCAAATATTTCGAGATGCGTATTTCAATCCTGGACATTGAAGGTCATGTAGCAGGACATCTCAACTCTTGCGAATAGCTGGAGCAATATAAAAATTACTATAAAAGTCGTTTCATTCATGCGAGTCTAGTGGTATACTTCTCTACCCTCTTTCTCTTCTCAACGACTCAGTAGATGTGTTCTTGCAGGTTACGGGCTATTGTAGGGCTTCTTACATACCCGTCTCTAAAGAGGGGGGTTTCCATAGAGGCAGTAGTAGATTAGTTGATTCTACAATCAACACATACAGTGACAGCGCTGTTCAGGCGATTCATTCTACTGCAGTTACACTTTCTGTAGACATACATGACATCCAGATCTGTGAGGTCTGTTGGAGCCCGTGATACGAGACAAAGGGCTGCTCATTGCGGGTTGCTGAATGCGGTGACCAAGTTGTCGTCCGTTCACGACCTCCGGCCGTTCACTTCCTAGGTGCTGTGAAGCTTCGTCTTCTGTCTACCTTGGTCATCAAAGTTCTCCTTGTCCAACCATTTCTCAAACCCCTTTTCCAACTCCGGCCACTCCCCGTCAATAATCGAAAACCACGCCGTGTCTCTGTTTCGGCCCTTGTAAACCTGGGCCTGTCGGAAGGTGCCCTCGTACGTGAACCCCAGGCGTTTGGCCGCTCTGACAGACGGCTCGTTGCAACTGTCACACTTCCATTCCACCCGTCGGTATCCCTTCTGGAACGCGTTGCGAGCCTGCAGAAACACGGCTTCAGTTGAGAGGGGTGTTCGTTGCATCAAGGGACTCCAGGCAATGAAACCAATCTCCATGGTACCGTTGGCTTGATCCACCCGGAAGGTACAACAAGATCCCACTGGTTTGCCTGTCACGTGATCAATCACCACGTAAGGCGTTCGGTCTGTGTCCAGGTGTGTCTTCAGGTACGTCTCTAGCTCCTCGACCGATTCGGGCTTCTCGATCGGAAGATACCACCAATCTTGGGCAGGGGCAGATTTGTAGGCGTCGAATAAATCCTTGGAGTATTCGAGAGACAGAGGCATGAGTTTGCAATGGGTTCCAATGAGTGTTTGATCAAGAGCAAATGGAGGTCTCTGTGACCAACCGGGGACAGGTGCACCAATTGACATTGTCGTTTGTTGGCGGTAATAATAAATCTGGTGACCCGAAAAGTTGATGAGAATCGTTGTCGTTATATACCCTATCCTCGGTATGCCCCCCACATGCATGACGGACATGATTCATGCACTTGACGTTTTTCCTTATCACAGCGGCTAAATCTGAGTCATTGATAGTATATGCCGTGTATTCGGTATTTTTACCGCCTCATACTACGGGATCTGTGACCTAATCCATTAGGAATAATATTTGGCCTTATCCGACCGTTCTCATGTTGTACAAAACTGACTCCGTGAGATTCGAACCCACACCTCCGGAGAGTCAATTGAGCACACATAGGATTTGCTGTCAATAGTTGAGAGTTTTGTTAAGGTAGGATTGGTCCCTATTGAAGAATTTTTGACGTGAATGCTTGATTGTCTAGTTCTTCTCACAGAAGCTCATGGCTCCTGCAGGTAGTAGGCCCCGTCACGTGACTGGTATGGTGTATATCACGTGACTGAATCAAATCAAATCACGTGTCTTCGCTGCCACACATCTCTTACCCGTATGCTTCTCGTCCATCCACCTTCACGACTTCACCCTTTGAATCACGTGATCAAACTAGACACTCCTTTAAATCTCTTCACGTGACCATCTTCCAAACATCATTAGCATGGAGCCTTGCTCATTAATTGGTTATATCACTATCTACATTCTAGTTGTCGGTTGTCCACCGTTAAAAAAAGTTGCTCACCATCAGACCAAAGTCATAGGCTCTCAGCTGCAAGAGCCGTCTGAGGTAACTGGCCCAGGCAAAGCCCTCGCCGATCCATCGACGAATGTCCAGCCGCGAGTACTTTTTGATGAGGTTTTCTCGTCTCTCTTCAAGCACGGTTTTGGCACAGTAGGTGGCCATGATGAGAAAGGTTCGCTCGACTCCCAGAGAAGAGTTGAGAGTCTCGTCCAGATGTCGGGTCAGATCGTTGGTCTTGAAAATCAGCAGCACCACTCGAGGCACAGAGTGCAACAGAGTCATGATATCGGACAGGAGACCGTCGGAGGCGATGGTGGAGACCATGTTTTCAATCTCTGCACGAGACCGTTTCGATTTGAGGTCCGAGGTGGCGTGTTTGAAGTCTCGTCCGGTGATGGCCGCTGCAAAAAGAGGAAACTTGCTCTCGTCAATGTTGGCAAACCGTTTAGCGTACTTTCGCATCTCGGCTTCGTTGCCATCAATGAGAGCAAGCCAAAAGTGCGCGTAATCACGCTGGATGTTGGTGGGAACAAACCGATAGAGTCCATGGTCGTACAGAACAATCTCAAAGTTGTGTCCTCCTCGAGAGTTGTCTCTGCTTCGAATGGCCAGGTTACCTCCATGAGGATCGCAATGAAGACCTGCTCCGGGTCGGAAAATCATCGTGTCGAAGATATGCGACAGACAGGCAGACACTTCATCCGGGTTGACGTGGTTCTCTGCAAAGAAGGGTTTGTTATCCAGTCTCGATCCATCAACAAACTCCATCACCAGGATTCGTCGTTTGGACCAGTACACCTCCGGAATTCGAAGCGCAGTCGTCTTGTAGGTATCTTTGAAGTACTCTCGGGTCTTGACGGCGTTGTTTGCTTCTTCGGTGAAGTCCAGCTCGGTGAAAATCGACCGTTGCATCTCATCAGACAACCAGGACAAGGGGTAGTCTGGGAAAAAGTGGTCGACAATGGTGAAGATGGTTCGGGTCATGTAGACGTCGAGGGGTACAAACTCGGCCAGAGACGGATGTTGCACCTTGACCGCGACTTCTCTTCCGTCAATGGTGACGGCCTTGTGGACCTGGGCTAGAGAAGCCACTCCCATGGGGTTTTCGTTGAACTCCAGAAACAGATCGTCGAGGTTTTTGCCGGTGTCTTTCTTAATCATTGCTCGAACGGCCTCCATGGACGACTCGGGACACTGATCCTGCAGAGGGATCATAGTCTCCGTCCACTCGGGAGGGAAAATGTAGGTGAGAGCAGCGATGTGTTGGCCGAGCTTGATGTAGACACCGGAATTCTTTCGGATCGCCTGCAGAGTAATTTCGGCGGCCTTCTTGTGACACTTGGACAGAGCAGCATTGTACTCCTGCTCGCTGGGGTACTCCTTCTTCAGCGTCTTTCGGTAGAGCCACACGCATCTGGAGGTGGCGACAATGACGACCCAAATTCGCTCAATGGCGTGTCCAGTGTGTCTCAGCACCTTGTGGGCGCCGTCGGAGAAGAGATACAGCAACGTGGCAAGTCCCACGGTCACAGCGAGGATTCTGAACCCCGTGGATTGGTACCATGGTTTGGAGAGGTAGACGAACTTGTAGATCGGGTTGTTCTTGACGTCTTTCAGGCTCACGTTTTTGTAGTCGTCAAAGGTCTTCTTCTTCTTGTCCTGGGCGAGCGGCTGGAGCTGATTGAAGGCGTTGAATCGGGTCGTTGAAAACTGTCGAGTGATCAGGTATGTTGTTAGTGGGACTTGGGTGGGTTGTGTGAATTGTGCGAATCGGGTGTGCGTCGATTGAGACAGCGTTAGGAGGTGTCTAGACGTCTGTCCAGACCCCATCAATCGAGCAACTCCCGGGTGAACCCGAACCAGTCGATGTATCATCGTGAACAATGGTGTGTGGTGAGTGGTGAAGTGTACCGGTGATGTGTGTTAGCAAGGTTGCAGCAAGATAAATCTGGTTTGCCTAGGGTGCGCATGTGAAGCATGACGATGGAAAGGGACAAACTAATAACCCACTAATCACACACTAGTCACGTGATTTTGAACTAGGACACCGCCAAAATCCGTTCCAGCGCACATCCCATACACACATCCAGATCTATCTTACTAAGCAATTCTCTTAGTTGCTACTTTTTCGTATCCCCGCCCAAAAGTATCCCGCAAAAGTATACTGCCCAAAAGTATACCACTCCCAAGATGCACCTGTCATGTATGACGCAGTTCAACTCTCGATGTCGTCGAAAAATAAGCTTTTCCAGATCACAAACGGCGGCCACCAAAATCGGTAATTTACAAAAATCATGGAGGAACACAAAAGGAAGGATAAAAGAGGGAAGAAGACGAAGACACAGAAGCGAAATCCGTCCCCCCGCTCCATCGCCTTTCCAGTGCTTCTTCTGGCGGGAATTCTCGCCCTGCTACTCAGCCAAACAGTTGGAGTATTGTCCATTGTCGAGAGTCTCAATTCGCTCAAACAAACGGCCTCAGCAAACCCATACCCTTACGAAGGACGCAAATGGATCTACGACTTCACTCACCAGCCCTGGGCCGGTCCCGACACAAAAGACCGACGTCAAATAGGCCGGGAAAACGCCACTCTGGTCATGTTGGTGCGAAACAGAGAGCTCAAGGAGGCTGTGTTGGCGATGCGGTCGATCGAGGACCGGTTCAACAAGAAATACAAGTACCCCTGGGTGTTTCTGAACGACCGCGAGTTCACCGACGAGTTCAAGGAGTACACTACAGGCATGGCGTCGGGCCAGACGGAGTACTACAAGGTGCCCAAAGAAGCGTGGCAAATGTCTCCTGGAGTCGATCGAGACCTGGTGTTTGAGTCAGTCGAAAACTTCACCAAAGAGGGAATCATTTACGGCGATTCGTTGTCGTACAGACGCATGTGTCGGTTCAATTCGGGCTACTTTTTCCGGATGGCTCCCCTGCTCAAGTACAAGTACTACTGGAGAGTTGAACCTGATGTGGAGCTCTTTTGTGACCAGCAGTACGACCCCTTCACCTTTATGCGTGAAAACAACAAGCTCTACGGCTTTGTTATGGCCATGTATGAGTACCCTCAGACTGTGGCTACTTTGGCCGAACACGTCCAGGGCTTTTTCGACGTGAACCCTCAGTACGTGCATCCCAACTCGTCGGTGGGTTTTCTCAAAGACAAGCGGGTGAACCGGTTTGGAGACCTGATGCCTGAATGGCACGGAGAGTGGAATCTGTGCCACTTTTGGTCCAACTTTGAGATTGGCAACATGGACTTTTTCCGGTCGCAAAAGTACCTGGAGTTCTTTGAGTGGCTGGACCGGGCCGGAGGGTTCTTTTACGAGCGATGGGGAGACGCGCCGGTGCATTCGCTGGCAGTGGGATACATGATGGACAAGACCCAGATCCACCAGTTTGCCGATATCGGGTATTATCATCCGCCGTTCTTCCGATGTCCTGCCGACGAACAGAGCCACAAGACGGGACGATGTGCGTGTCCGGAGGATAGGAATGGGTACAAGAATTTCGATTACGAGCCGATGAGCTGTTTGCCGAGATGGTGGGGAAACGCAGGCAAGGCTTGGATGAAGGAGGGGGTGCATGTTAATGTGTAGGACTACTCTCTTCGCTCGTAGTCCGGTTGTGTTGAGAGGTAACGAGCGAAGCGAGTTGTCCAGTCTGAGATGAGATGACAGAGACTGCGAACGACGTGAGTAGTTGTGAGCCGTCGTATCGGTTTATGACAAACGACTTGCAGCCGATGAGTGGACGACTAGCAGCCGAGTCGCTCCCCTCATCGTTCTGACAGCTCAACATGACCGACTCTCTCTGCCTCTAGAGGATCAGAACCACGCGATAATCATGAAGACTGCAAGACATCCTTATGCTCCTGAAGTGCTGACTAGAATCACTGGAGGACAGAACTGTGAGGAAGTCTCTGAAGACATATGAAGCACCATCTCTGCTCGTACACATAGCTGCAATCTCGAAGGTTGTAGTAACTAAATGAATATAGACAAGAGTACATGCAGTAACCTTTCATTGCTGTTCACGTAACATCTCGGGCAGCACGCACCGCTTTACAGACATGGTTTCGTCAGTTACAGTTGTCCATCAGTTGTGCCCCAGCTACAGGATGTGTCTCAGCTGGTTGTTCATCAGCCACAGTTGTAAAATCAGCCACACTGTAGAGTCAGCTACAAAAGATTGTTGCGACAAAGGGTTGTTTCTACAAAGTATTGTGGACCGTTCATGACCTACGGCCACCCACTACCGTTAATGTGGTCATGCCATGTACACGACCTCGACGCGGTCCAGACTTTCGAACGCGGTCTAGAACTTCACATTGGTCATGGATATTTGTAATCGCAGTGTCGGGGTGTAGTCGGAGTGGAGACAAAATAATACGAGACAAAATAACTCAGGATACACAAGTCAGTGAAGCGATGTTGTTGGATAGTGAGATAGTTCATCTTCTGGAATCGTCTTAATGATTTACGAAGCGTGCCCATCAACCACGACAGTCATCTTATTTTCATTTGTTCCAGCTTTCCAACGAATCAGAACAGCTCTTGATGTCTATGGTGTCTCCCCTGCACAGCCACATCAGCCACCTTTGCCACCGAACTAAGGGTTTAGCTTTGGACCTGCATATTGCTCTGGAAGGGCTTTAAAACAACTTGACGGTATCAACTTAGGGTGTCGACTTTTGACCAGTCAGATAGATCCACCTTCTGGGTGTCGTATTAGATGTCGTATTAGTGTCCTTATCAAACGTATCCAAATAGGCGTTCACCACTGCGAGTCTCTTGTTGCTACAGTATGTACACACCGTGATGTCCCCTCATCTACACTCATGATGCACAACCGTTGACCCCACACTTTAAAATATCTGCTGGTTATTTCCAGGCCTTTGTGGTGGTCCCTTACTGCCTATATAAGCTGCATCTATCCCCAGACAGAACCCTTCCCACACAACACCTTCTGACACGCCTTCCGTCACAAAGCCACAACCCCACCACAATGAAACTAAGCACCATCTTCACCACTCTGGCTGGACTCTTTACGGTCGCCTCCGCCAACCCGGCCAAGGAGTACTCGTACAATGACATCAAGAAGCTGTCCGAGTCGCTGGTCGACGGAACCGCTCCCCCTAACACCATTCTCGTCGACGTCCGAGAACCCAGCGAGTACGGAGCCGGATACATTCCTGGAGCCCACAACATGCCTCTGCGGTCGCAGTCGTTTGCGCTGTGCAAGACTCCCGAGGAGTTTGAGGCTGCTCTGGGCTTCCCCAAACCAGACGCAGACGCTCACGTGGTCTTCTACTGCCAGTCGGGAGTCCGGGCTCGAACCGCCGAGCAGCAGGGAGAGCATTGCGGGTACGAGAACCGGGGCATCTACCTGGGGTCTTGGAAAGAGTGGCACAAGTTTGAGAGAGAGGTTGGCCAGTGTTAGACAGAGTGAGCTGTTACAAAGCTGGCGCAAGAGTCCGAACTGTCGCTGACAGCAGCAGATTGTGACTTGGAGTCTTAGAGCTAGAAAGAGATAATGAATGATGTGCATGATAATGGCGTAACGAGGCATGGCAACTAATCAACAAGATCAGAAGCAGTTCCATGGTGTATTAATTCATGGTCCCGTGATATTTACGATCCATTGGTGTTACATGGTAACTAACATTACAACTAATGCTTATAATCCCAACCTTAAACTTTTTTATCCAACTAATCCCAACTAATACTATCATCACTCCCCCCCCCCCCCC
>ULGY01000005.1:1100253-1300932 GCA_900519085.1 Yarrowia deformans | reverse complement strand
AAAAAAAAAAAAAAAAAATATATATTTGAGCCCATCTTAGTACGATGACTGGGATGAAAAGTACACCCTTCGAAGCGGAATTGGACGCTGATTCGAATGGTACCAAAAGATTCCATATCTGTCACACAACATCACACAGTGTTGAGGGTTTTTAGTATACGCCGACTCGACAGCCACGCCAAGAATGCTGTACGCTGCCTGGCGATAATATAAACAATTCCTTCTTTTTTATAATTCCACACTCCGATGGACGTCTCCGGAAATCGAACTAAGGACACGTATTGCCAAGAGAGTCACGAAGGAGCCCTTTTTGGACGTCCCGATTAGTCTCGGAGATGGCTAAAATCGAAGGTAATTTACAACAAAAAATGTTAGAATTATTTCCCGAGAATCAAAAAAAAATATAAAAAAATAAAGATCCTTAATAAAACCAAAGTCAATCAGTTTGGGGAGTATAGTGACGAAAAATATACCGTTGGAAAACCCAGAGTCGGTGTAGTCGGTATAGGTAATAAGTTAGTTCATATCTTGTTTCTGCGGTGTTTTAACTGGGATCTTCGAGCTACTTGTAGTTGCAGTGTGCATCGATACGTGGTGAATCAGAAAGCTCCAAAGCTGGGTTGCGTGAGAAGCTGAAACGAACACAGTTGAAGGATGGAACTGATATTACTAAGCAGGGCGTCACGATACTGGTGTGGGTAATCGCACAACACCGGTTTCTAACGCTTAGTCATCGGGAGTCTCTGTCAGAAGTGATATCGCCATGGAAACCGTAAAAAACGAGATATAGCCAATCTGAGCTCACTTTAGTAGCGTAATGTGGCTACGGGAAGTGGATTGGTTGTGTTATTTTTTTGGTTCCGTCTCTATGCGACTCACAATCGGTGTGTAGTTGTAGCGCATTACGACTTTAGGATGGGCACTTCAAGCGTCCAATTATATGTGCTATCGAATATTTAAAAGCACAGGTAGATATCTACTACTCTTCTGATTCTAACGGTACAGCTTTTACCCTTACATCTTTACTCCAACACTGCCAAAAACTGCCAATTATCACTCCAACTAAACTACTTACATTAGTACTTAGCTCTCCTCCTCTTCTCCCAACTAAATCACATGACCACACACCCTGCATGATCTGATGCACCTCCAGCACACCTTACAACACGTCTCAACAACTCACCAGAAGACCGACCTACACCCATGTGGCTGAAAATCTACCTGCTGTCGATTCTGGCCATCTCCGTGTTCACGTTTGTGTTCCTCTTTGGAGCCTTACCGCAGTTTGAAGGCACGGCAGTCTGGAAGTTTCGAAAATGGCTCGGTTCGAGACCAGAGGCCTTTAAAAGCTGGGACGTCAAGTACTGTGGAGGCAAGCTGTCTGTGGTGTCTCATTTCTGCGGGACCGTGGTTGCCCCGGCAGCGCCCTGGGCCGTTCCTGTTCTTTATTGCGCCTTTACAACGTACATGTTTTCGGCCTACTACGAAGATCTGCATCCGTTCATTGCCGAAAACCACTGGTACTACGCGTGGCTGGCTCCTGTGGCGTACACGATTCTCGTGGTGTCGTTTGTGCTGGCGACGTTCTCGGATCCGGGCAAAATCACGAAACAAAACCACGCTGCGATTCTCAACCAGTTCGAGTTTGACAATCTCATGTTTCTGGAAGACACAGAGTGCAGCACGTGCAAGTTCACAAAGCCGGCCAGATCGAAACACGACCGCTTCACCAACAAGTGCGTGGCGAAATTCGACCACTACTGTCTCTGGATCAACAACACCGTGGGGCTCTACAACTACAGATGGTTTCTCTTCTTTCTGCTGGGCAACGTCTGGACTCTGTGTTGGGGAGCTCTTTTGGCCGGTCTCAAAATGATAGTCATGGTGGCAGAGGAGTACAAAACGCACCCGGAACCGCTGCCCAACATTTTCTTGCAATGGTGGCAGGTAATGATCACTAACGAGAACAAACGCGTGGGCATTATCTTCTTGCTGTCTGTCTCTACAGGAGCTCTAGCCTGCGCCTTTACAGCGATGCATTTCTATTACATTTGGCTGGGAGCAACCACCAACGAAACGGACAAATGGGGCGACATTCACGCGGCCATTTCCGAGGGAGGAGTGTGGATGTTCCAGCGTCCCGGCTTCAAACTCGACAAAAGCATTGTTCTGCAAAAAGACGAGGAGGGACGTCCTAATCGAAGTTTGACCCAGAACGAGAAGGACTACATTGCCCAGAACGATCTGGCCCTGACCTTGTTGAAGGACCATAAACCGATTGTGAACATTTACGATCGGGGCTTTGTCAAGAATCTGAAAGCCGTCATGTTTCCCAAGGAGGCGTTCTGAACGAAAGAGAAACCTGCCCATACTGTACAGTAATTTATTTATGACTTGATCGAGAGGCTTTATTGTCGGAATATCGTCTCTTAACGGCATCACTCCTTGTATTACTAATCATAGCATTCGTTATATAAATAATTGTGGACCGATAGACTCCGGAGTGACGGATCTCAGAGAGAGACTCCTAGAGCGTCTCTTAGGTCCGCAGATCTCATCGGTATATCGACCTCTGATCTCTGAACAACCCTCTGATCTTTTCAACCTTCTCGCTGCCAAATCCACCTCCTTTTTCCTCCCTCCTTTCCTCCTCTCCTGCCCTCACCTTATCGTATCTAATACCCATACGTTTGCACAGCAGTTTGGACGGTTCCCAGTCCACCACGACCGTTCGTTCGGCCGTGTGTTTAGGTCCTTCCACAGCACTTCCTGCCAGCTGGAATTTGCTGTCCAGTTTCGACTTGTAGGGATTGGACGCCAGAGATAGCTGTAGGGAGTCCAGAAATGAGTCGACCTGGTTCCGAACCTGGTTTTGAAGAGCGGATTCGGTCACAGGAGTGGAATCCAGTCCGTACTGTTTGAACACGGGGTTTGAGAAGTGAACAACAATGAAGTTTGGTAGAGGCAGTTTTCCATCTGAGCAGGTGGCCAAAGTTCTAGACGACTTGAAACCCCTTCCAGAGCTGTTTCCCGGGTTTCCTGAGCCAGAATTCGTACTTGCCACTCCTCTTCTCTCTTTGGCAGTCAAAAACTTGTGTTTAGTCACGAGGCTTTTTGTCTTGCCCACATCTCCACTCCCCTTCCTCAGTTTGGGAAGCGATTTGGTCAAGGGATACAGCTGCTCGTCATCTTCATCTTGCAGCACCAAAGGCCGCTTTTTGCCTGCTCCTGGAGTCATACTGGTTGCCGTAGAAACAGAACCCATGGTGAGTCTTTTCTGACCATTGTGACCGGTTTGAACCTCCAAATCTTTCGACCCTCCCCCCAAAACCAACCTTGAATCGTAGCCAAGGCCTCCAGGGCCCAGATACACCTTTTGGGTCGCTGGAAGGACCTCAAAGGCGTTCTTGGTGGTGTTCTTGGTACCACTCCATTTCGCCAATATCTCGGGCCCCACGTGCTCAATCTCCACGGGGGTTTCTCTCACGTGATCGTCCTCTTTGTCCACGTAATCCTCAATCGTGTTTGTGGCCTTCTGACTCTCCTTGTTGCTGTTCCATTGTCGTGGAGTCCAGCCTTCTTTGGATCCAACCGTGTTGTAGTACCCGGCAGACCAGCCACCTTCGAAGGCTCCGTGGAACCGTCGCAGCCCGTTTTTGTCGTACACAAAGTCGTTTCGGAGGTCACGTGACCTCTGACTGTCCTTTACTGGCGTTCCATATGGTGTGTACATTTCATGTTGGTGATGATAAACTGATTGAGTTTATGCATGTCGAAATTATTACTGTTCAAGTACAGTAGACAACAATGTTGATGACTAATAAATAAATAGCTATATGAATGCAAGCGGTCACTTTCGTTTATGCGGAGGAACGTATCCGGATGTAGGTGTAGTTGAGGGCTTGTCTGTGGACTTGTCTGTGTCACAATCAGCCGTCTCCTTGGATCTAGCATGTCTGGACTTGAGAGGAGTCTTTTGAGGCGTGACGTTTGTGGTCGGTTTGGATGTAGGTCGTTTGGGCGTCGACTCAGCAACCTCGTTCCTCTTGCCATGTCTCGATTGCAGTTTGCTTGGAGCTGTTGTAGTGGCTGTGTATGGATCACTCTTTGACGTAGGCTTGATATCCAGACTACCAAGAGACTCACTGAGGTCGGACACTTCCAGATCGGTTCCTTCCTCCTTCACAATCTTCGTAGTAGCCTCCTCGTCAACCTTCTGTGCCTGTGTCTGAGCCCGCCCCTCCTTCTCCTTCTTCTTCCTCTCAAACTCGGCCTTCATGGCCTGGATTCGAGCCTTGATTGCCGACTTGTTGTCATCGGCTCCTCCTCCCTCCTCCACCCGAACAACAGGACTCGTCGCTGTGGCAGGATCCATCGCTGTGACAGGACTCGTTGCCGAGGCAATCCCCAGCTTGGCATCTCTCTCTCTCGCTCCCCTGGGCTTGTACTTTGGAGCGTCTTCTTTGGCCAAGTATCCCGGTCGCACCTTTGCAATGGGTCTCACGCTTCCGTCCGATCGCACAGTTCCACCCACCACTCTCTCTCCGTCTTTCTCGTACGTTCCGGTTAGGGACATGCTGTGTATGATTTGGTGTTTTTGGTGACTGTTCCAAGGTAGTGACTGGTTTGAGACTGTACAAGTATGTAGTGTAATTATCAGGTGGTGGCTTGTAGTAACTTGTGGTGAATTCTAGTAGCTCGTGGAAACTTGTGGTAACTCGTGGTAACCTCTTGTTTCGTAATGCTCGTAGTGATGTGTTATGTAATGGTAAGAGTCTTGATCTTTTGTTCAATGTCATGCCCTGCATGCATGTCCCACACATTTTATAATCACCCTCCCAACCCATAATCGAACTGACACTCACATCGCTCCCACCTCCCCAAACCCTAACCCTGATCGTCCCACAATAAGCGGACTGCTACTGGATGCCAGACGATATAAGGTTCCGAACTCCCAGCCAATCACGCGGTCCGCTTTAGGGGCCCCAAGAAGCTTTGCAGCTCTCATCTCACACGTTCTCACTGAGAGATATTCCACAAGCATCAAAATGGTGAGTCGACAAAAGGCGTCTGAAAAGCGCCGTACAAGAGGAGAGACGATATGAGCAAGGACGGGAGACCGTGTATGAGCGGATCACGCGATTGGCCCTGAGATTGAGCCCGACACGAGTGGTGAAATTCGACGCAAACGGGAAAGGCACCAACAGATGCATCAACAGGTGATACCAGTGGAGGGGTGACGATAATGGACCACTGACGACACCGGCGACACTAGCGACACAATCAGCGACACAGACAGAGAGCGACAATCAATGACGTGTCTTGTTTACCACAACACATGCCATGACACAACACGCAACATCACACGATCACCCCATGCTCACAATCCCTGCCCTTCTCATTCCACCAACAAACATACTAACTCAGGCCTGGGCTACCACTTTCTACAACGTTTTCGTGAAGCGAAACTCGGCCTTCGTTGCCACCATCTTCGCTTCCGCTTTTGTCTTTGACATGACCTTTGAGACTGCCATTGATAACCTCTGGGACAGACTCAACGCTGGCGTGAGTATTGAAGGGATGAGGCGATGCGATAGCATTGCCATGGAGGACACGTGCTGTTCACTTGATTGGCGCATGGAGAGGGCGCAGTGATGCCCTTGACATGGGCACAGCGATACCAATTTGAGGGCACAGTGATGCCGTTGGATTTGCGCAGTGGCTCCCCTTTGGGAGGCTGCTGGCAGTTCCATTTGACGGCTGCTGGTTGTCCGAATTGATGGCTGTTTGGATGGCTATTTCGACGGCCGTTTCGACGGCTGTTTCTACGGTAGCTTTCTTACGGACTCACCACAACAGCCACTCTTCATTTACTAACTCAGAAACAATGGAAGGATATCCGATACAAGTACATCGAGGCCGCCGGTGACGACGAGGATGACGAGTAATCGACGCGCATATAATTAAAACTGATATTGACATGTGTGGCAGGTTGTAGCGAGGGGATGATTGTAGGGCTGATTGCTGCTCGTTGCTTAGTAAGCGCTTTTGACTGATTTAGCTATCAGCTCAACAAACAAGTTTCTGCATCAACCATTAATCTAAGTTACTGCAAATCTGAAAATATCACTTCAACTAAGTTTGAAACTTTCCAACTAAACTTCGCAAAATAATTAGCATCATGAGAGTGAAAATGGTTGACGACCAGACATTCTGGAAGACCAAAGATACCCCCAGAAACAGGGCAAGAAAGCTGAGACTACAAAAAGAACAAAGAGGACGACAGGACTCGAACCCGCAGCCTTTGGAGGACGTCGTTCGTAAGAACCGAAATCCAATGCGCTACCATTACGCCACGTCCTCTGGGAATGAGTTTCGGAGCTGACTAAGGCGTTCAAGAGGGTGAAAAAGTGGTTTTGAAGCGGCAAAAAAGGCCAGAAACGGCTCCCTATCATTAATTATTTACATCGTTAGTCATCATTCACATCGTCAGTCATCACCCCATCACTCATCACCGCATCACTCATCATCCATCACCCATCACCCATCACCCATCACCCATCACCCATCACCCATCACCCATCACCCATCACCCATCACCCATCACATCTTCAACTCCTCAGTCTCCATACCACAGGTCTGACATCGTCTCTTGACATGGTCTGGATCGTCTCCAATATCTCCCGACCAATCGTGAACATGAACGTCTCTTGACGCCGTCTTGGTCCAGTTCTCCGCTCGCGTCTTTTTGCGCATCTCCTTGAGCTTGTCCAGATACTTTTTGTCCTTTCTCTGTTTCTTCATTTCCACCCGTCTCTCGTACTCGGCGTCCAGCTCGTCCAAAGAGCCCCATTTCTTGATTGAAAACTCCTCCACCTGTTGCCGCACGTACAGCATCATGTTGTTGTAGGTCTTTTTGTGCGGGTTGGGCTTTTCCAGATGCGGAATCAGATCGGTATCTCTCAACTCGGGCTCGGTCAAAAGATAATCGTTCTTGACCTCCGTCTTGGTAAGTAACGAGTACTTTTCGGGCATCTTCTTTTTGCACACTCGACACACCAGCAGCTTGAACACGGACTGAAACTGCGGATCAATATCAAAACTGCGACACTCCACACATCGAGGGTTTTCGTTGGGATTGATGGACATGGGTCCGGCCTCGTAGGTCTGGGCCTGCCGCCGTTTCCACTCCTCCACATCCTCCTCCGCCTCCTCGTCGTCCAGGTAACCGCCCTGGGTATCTTTCATGTTGGCCAGATCGTACTCAATGTAGCTTGCTCGGGTGATGGGTGGCGCTCCCATGGTTCTGTTGTTCTGGTGTCGTTTGGCTGAGGCGTCTCGCACGTCTGTGGCCTTGCGTTTTTCGGCCATGCGTCGTTTCGCCTCCTCGAACTTTTTCAGCGCCTTTTGCCGCTGGTGCTCCTTCTGGTCTTCTGTCAGCATGTTGGTTGAGGTGGATCAGAATTGCGATTGACAAATTAATTCTTGATATGCACTTTATGCAGCTTGTGCATGATCGTGGGGGTGAGATTGTACTGTAGGCAAGCGGTTAGACAATTGGGACGATCGCATGGTACTGGACTTGTGTTTTTTTTGCCATCGATCTAGCTCATGGGTGTTTGTCAGCCACCACCCACCACCTCCTACTCTTCCACATACTTACTCACCAATGGCCACATACTCTTAACCTGTCATAGTTCCATGTAACCTTAATCCAAAGATTGTAACACTGTTTGATTCATTGTGTGCCCCAGAAGGAAATAAGTCCTTCGTAAAGCCCCCAGGAACCGCACCAGTCTTACTGACACAATCACCACACCCTAGGGATCACTTTCACAATAATAGCATCGAGTTGGAGACCGTACAGAGTCCGCGGCGTTGTATTTTGCTTCCATGTTGGTACCGTGGTGGTTGTGTGAGGAGGAAGGAAGAAGAAAGTGAGTGACGTGTTAGAAAAAGGGGGTAGACACTGGTGACACTAACAGATGTGATCATTTGTCTCTTTCCCATCTTTACCAATTAAGAGTGCCTCTGAACAAAGCCATCTCACAACGGTTAGATCAAACTTCAAAAGCCCAAACTCTGATTATGTGCATGCACTGGGTGCCAAACCACCAAACATGATAAAAACCAGATCACCACATATTTCCAGCTTTTTCAGCCATGCTCCCGAAACACGTGACCGAATCCACAAAAGAGCTGGTCTCTTGTCGAGACACGCAGATCAAGCTGCTCAGCGTGCTGCTGTCAAACTGCGCCCAGGAAATGCCCCAATCGATACTGGTACATGGCGAACCCTCGACAGGCAAATCGACGGTTCTGAAACATCTACTGGACCAGAGCGGCATCAATCACTCGATAATTCTGGCAGAGCAGTGTCTGACGACCCGTATTTTGCTTCAGCGAACTTTTCGGGCCGTTGTGGAGGACAGTGGGAAGAGTCTAAGCGAAAACTTTGAAATTATCTGTGAAAACGTGACGGCGTTCATGGCTCTGCTGGAACGGTTCCAGACCGAATACGACTTTTCCGAGCCGCACGTTATTGTTCTGGATGGACTCGACAAGCTGCATGAGAACCCCAGCGAAATCTATCATTGTTTCACCCGCTTGAACGAAATGACCCGCATTCGAAACGTGTGTTTTATCTTCACCATTTCGACCCTAGAGCCCAGAGCTCTCATCACCTCCAGCATTCCTCACGTGAGGTTCACTCGGTACACAAAGGACGAGGTGATCAGAATTCTGTCAGATGAAGAGCTGTGTCGTTTACCCGAAGAGATTTTGCAGAAAGCAGCCAAGAAGGAGGATAACCCGGAGGAAGAGAGAAACGCTCTGTCGCGCCAATTCTGGAGCTCTTACTGCCAGGTGCTCGTGGACGCACTTTCACCCTACGCTTCTTCAGACGTACGTCTCTACAAACAGATTGCAAGACGGATCTGGCCGGTCTACGTCGATCCAGTGGTGACAGGGAGTGCGGACATGCGAGAAACAGCCAAGCTGTACATCCAGAGTCAACACATTTTTTCGTCCGAGTTTGCTGTTGCCGATTCGCTGGTCCAGCCAGGAGTAGAGGAGGCTCTCAAACGCAAGCGAAACAATGAGAAGGACTTGACGGCAAGTTACGATCTGCCTCTGCATTCCAAGTACATTCTCGTCGCAGCCTATCTGGCCTCTTACAACCCCGAGCGATACGATATTCGGTTCTTTTCCAAGGCCAAAGATGGACGAAAGGGTAGACGAGATACCGGTCGTCGAAAACGTCTTACTTTGAACCCTCGCATGTTGGAGGCTCCTCCGTTTGAGCTGGAGCGAATGTTGGCGATTCTACATGCGATTTCGCCTGAGGAACAGTTTGGCACTGCTGCTGGGGTCCAGAGCATGTCGAATATCGATTTGCCCGGCCAGATTGCGACCCTGACGACTCTCAAGTTGCTGGTGCGGACTTCGGCAGACCCTCTCGACTCGCGAACAAAGTGGAAGGTCAATGCTGGCTGGGGTTTGATTGAGCGGCTGGCCAAAGATATCGAGCTGCCCATTCACAATTACCTTCTTGATGAGAATGAGTGATGGAAGAATGGACACGGTTGAAAAACCTGGCTAAACAGTAATATATGATGATGGCATGAGTAGTAAAGCTCAGATTGAAGCGTCAAGTAGAAGGACTGATTAAGCGGCTACTAACTGGCCTCTGTCTTTGCTCTGTCAACTTATAAATCAATCAATCAAAGGCATTTACTAAAGGTAACCAATCATAGAACACTTCAACTCCGTGAATGATAACACCATTTGAGCAGGCTCTGATGTTCAACTACTTTTACAGCTTCAAACAGCTTTGATCCGTACAATCTCTGTTGTGACGCCTTCCGAAGAGTGTCAAAGTGCCTTTTCAGATACAAGAATCACTGTAACTCAACGAATATTGATCCAATCGGGGAGGTTGAAGCGGCAATTTACCAAGTAGACATTTCAACACAAACTTGTCTGACACTCGAAGCGGTTGAACTTCAGCAAGACCTCCAAAAGTACGTCTCCTCGTAAACCGCACTATATAAGGCCCCCTTAACTGCAATGACAGTGTAAGAACAAAACCTCTCAAAACACCCCAATACAACGTCTCCACAATCACTACCCTCGCCTTACAACCTCTTTTGCACCTCATAACCTCCTCATAACCTCCTCATAGCCTCAATGTCGCTGACTCCCCTTTCGGCGACATCTTTCACAGGCTTATCTTATCGTTAAACCTTACGCCACCCGATTTGGTTGGCCGGGGTAAACTCCTGTTAAAAGCTGATCACGTGACTCAATGGGTGAGTAATTAATACTGTGGACTGGTCACGTGACCGCAAATCCAAGGAATCCACTTTTGCCGAGTTCAAATCCCTCCATATCACAACCCACTCACAAATCGCCGTAACCGTTATAGTTCTCGGCCAGTTATAGGTCCGACAACAGTCTCTTCAATCAGACCAACATTTTTAGTATCACTATTCCAAAAGCACCATCGACATCCTCTCATCTTTCTGAATCGATTGATACTACTAAACCCCCGATCTGAATTTCATTTGACCGACTTATTCACCCCCTACCATCTCACACGGCACTGTCGGATTCCGAAACATGCACTAAACATGCATGCGCACTAAACATGCATGCGACTCCAACATCTACATATAGTCAGCATCACCACCCACTAGCTACACCACCAGCTACACCCACTACACCCACTACAATGCACTTTTCGCTGGCCTCTCTGGCCGCCGTGTCTGTGGCCATGTCTGTGGTCTCGGCCTTTACCATCCCTGAAATCCCCCTGCTCAAACAGAACCCTCTAGGAGGAGGAGTTCACGATGTCGAGTCGCTCAAGGACGCCATCACCATGTCTCCTGCCACCGTGGCAGCTCTCAAGGACATTGCTTCTGCTGCTGGCGAGCGGATCCAGGACGTGTCCGGCGAGATTCTGCTCTCGTGGGCGCAGATCGAGCAGGAGTTCCCTGGAGGACTGAAGCAGTACCTGCAAACCTCTGCCAAGGAAGACACCCGATTCGAGCCCAAGAAACTCGCAGCCAACCGAAACACAAAGTGGATTGCCAAACACACCATGGAGAGCGCTCCCGGTCACGTGCTGCGAGTGGCCGATCCCTCTTCGCTCGGTCTCGACGACGTTCAGCAGTACTCGGGCTACGTCGACATTGAGGAGGAAGACAAGCACTTCTTCTACTGGTTCTTTGAGTCCCGAAACGACCCCAAGAACGACCCCGTTTTGCTGTGGCTCAATGGAGGTCCCGGTTGTTCTTCCATGACCGGCCAGTTCTTCGAGCTGGGTCCCTCTTCCATCAACGAAGACCTGACTCTCACCTGGAACCCGTCTTCGTGGAACCAGAACGCCTCGGTCATCTTTCTGGACCAGCCCGTCAACGTGGGCTTTTCGTACTCGTCTGAGCGGGTCAAGAACTCGCGAGCTGCCGCCGAAGACGTGCACAAGTTCCTGTCGCTCTTCTTCGACAAGTTCCCCAAGTACGCCAAGCAGGACTTCCACATTGCCGGAGAGTCCTACGCCGGCCACTACATCCCTGCCATTGCCACCGAGATCCAGAGCCACGACGACAAAAACTACAACCTCACGTCGATTCTCATTGGCAACGGAATCACCGACGAACGAACCCAGGTCGAGTACTACCAGCCCATGGCCTGCGGAGAAGGAGGCTACCCGGCCGTCATCACCCCCGAGGAGTGCGACAAGATGGAGAAAGACGTGCCCAAGTGCCAGCTGCTGGTCGACCTGTGCTACTCCACCAACAACCGTGTGGCCTGTGTGGCTCCCAACTTTTACTGCAACGCCGTGACCATGGGCGCGTACCAGAACACGGGCCGCAACGTCTACGACATTCGCGAGCAGTGCGGCGACTCCGATCTGTGCTACGAGCAGGAGGACTGGATCACGGCCTACCTGAACCAGCCCCACGTCCTGGAGGCCATTGGAGCCGAGGTCGAGGTGTTTGAGGGCTGCAAGAACGACGTAGGCATCGACTTTGTCTTTGACGGCGACCACAACCGGCCCTTCCACTTCGATATCGCCGATCTGCTCGACGACGGCCTGCCCGTGCTCATCTACGCCGGAGACAAGGACTTCATCTGCAACTGGCTCGGAAACCAGGCCTGGACCGACACTCTGGAATGGACCGACGCCGAGTCCTTCTTTTTGGCTGAGACCCGAAACTGGACCGCCCAGGTGCCCACCAAGAACGGCAAGACCAAGCCTGTACATGCCGGCACCGTCAAGAACGCCGGCAAGCTGACTTATCTGCGAGTCTTTGACGCAGGCCACATGGTGCCCTTCAACCAGCCCGAGACTTCGCTCGATATGGTCAACCGGTGGATTGCGGGTGACTACGCCTTTAAGGGGTAGTTTGTGATCGATGATATAATGAAAGCACGTTACTACAGCTTTAGCAGACCGTAGAAGACAGCACGTGACGCAGTGCGAGTATAGTAGACAGCACGTGACTGAAATGTACGTGACTGAAATGCACGTAACTACAACATCGGTACGAGTAGGGACACTTCTGTAGCTTACAGTATTTTACAGTAGACAAGTCCCTAAACTACTCTGTACTGATACAAACAACTTACCAACGAGCATGACGTCCATATTCGATTATCAATTGAGAACAACTCTTGAAGCTGTATCTTTTCGCGACCGTAATTTAAATTCGAAATCTAATTATTTATGAGCATTTTTCAGAGCATTTTTTTCTCGTTTTTAAATCTCATAATATAGGCTGGTTTAGACGCCGAATAAATGTCGATGTTGTTATATGTAGAAAGAATAACACCAAGGCAGGCAGTTGTGCGCCTTTGTGTAACAATCTTAAGAGAAAAGATACGGGATGCACACGAATGTTTCACCCTTAGCAATCTCATTATGGCGATACAAAAGTGTGTTGAATAGTTCAGTTCAGATTGCTATAGGTTGACACGAACTGACTCTGCTGTAACACTTGTTCTACGATTCCTCGCTTTTCTTTGGCATGCGCCTTCAATATTTACAATACATCTCCTATAAAAACGTTCTACCTCCTCCTATGCGAATGAGCTTGTGGTGGGGCTCGGACTACGCGGACTTCGCGCTGGCCGCGCCGGCGCCTATTCGGACGCCGTCGTCGTACGACCGGTCCTCCTGGTCGTCATCCTCGTCCTTGCTCTTCTTGGAGCCCCGGTTGTCCCGGATGTCCTTGGACTTGACCACCGTCACCGACAGGCCCTTTTCTCGCGGCAGCTTCTCGCCCTTGACCACCTGCTTGATCTCCTCGGCCGTCAGAGTCTCGTAGTCCAGCAGCGACTGCGCCAGACGATGCAATTCGGGCAGCTTTTCCGTCAGCAGCTTGCGCGAGCGCTTTTCCGAGTTGAACAGAATCTTCTGGATCTCGCCCTCGGCCATCTGCTGCAGGTGCTGCGACCACTGCTCGTCGCCAAACGACATGGGGCCCACGGCGTCGGACATGCCGTACGTCGTCACCATATGCTTGGCCATGGACGTGGCCTGGCGCAGGTCCGACGAGCATCCGCCGGTCACGTTTTCCGCGCCGTTGATAAGCTCCTCGGCAATCTTGCCGCCCATGCACACGTCGACTCGAGCAAACATCTCCTGCTTGGTCATGTCGTACTTGTCCAGCTCGGGCAGCTGCTGCACGAGACCCAGCGCCTGGCCTCGCGGCAGAATCGTCGCCTTGTAGATGGGCGTGGCCGCGGGGCTGTACAGAGCCATCAGCGCGTGCCCGGCCTCGTGGTAGGCGGTGTTTCGGATCGACTCCTCAGTGAGCACCATCTTGGATCGTGCGGCGCCCATCAGAATCTTGTCCTTGGCCCACTCAAAGTGAGACATGTCCACGGACAGCGCCTTTTCCTTGGACGCCTGGATGGCGGCCTGGTTGACCAGGTTCATGAGCTCGGCTCCGGAGAAGCCAGAGGTTCCTCGGGCAAGCACAGAACAGTCCACCAGAGGAGACGACTCGACCTTCTTCATGTGGTGCTTGAGAATGGCGATTCGTCCCCGCACGTCGGGCAGCTCCACGTTGACCATCTTGTCGAATCGACCGGGTCGCGTGAGAGCCTTGTCGAGCATCTGGGGGAAGTTGGTGGCGGCAATGATCACGATTCCGGTGGAGGGCGAAAACCCGTCCAGCTCGATCAGCAGCTGGTTGAGCGTCTGCTTGGAGTACGCGTGGTCCTTGGGGTTTCGCTTACCTCCAATGGCGTCGAGCTCGTCGATGAAAATGATGGCGGGAGCCTTGGCGCGAGCCTTTTCAAACAGCTCCCGCACTCGCTTGGCGCCCACGCCAACGTACATTTCGTCGAATTCGGATCCAGAAACAAAGTAGAAGGGGACGTCGGCCTCACCGGCGACGGCTCGGGCCAGCAGCGTCTTTCCTGTTCCGGGGGGGCCGGTCAGAAGCACGCCCTTGGGCAGCTTGCCGCCGAGCCCGGTGAACTTGGAGGGGTCCTTGAGAAAGTCGACAATCTCTTCGAGCTCGGCACGAGCCTCGTCGACACCGTGCACGTCGGAAAACTTGATGGTGGACTTGGAGCCGTCGGTGGGGTCGTTGAGCTTGGAGTTGAAGCCGGAGGTGCCGGAGCCCTTGAGCAGCGACGACTCCGACAGCAGCTGCATGCTCTGCCACACCATGTAGCCGATGAGGGCGAGGGGCAGGATGAAGCGGATCCACTTGGTGACGGCGGAGGCGGTGGTTTCCTTGAGAATCACGTGGACGGGGTCGGATCGGGTGCCCTTCTGGCCTGCGCTGGAGTTGCCAGCCGCGCCGACGCCACCCAGCAGCTTGTGTTCCATGACCTCGGCCTTGTCGTGGTGGCCCTGGGATTTGAGCGCCGCCACGTAGAGCCGGTCACACTCGGAGTTGCGGGCCACGCCGGGCGACTCGTACCGTTGCACCACCACGTGGGGGTAGTTTGTGTTGATGAGCGCCTTGTAAAAGTCCTGCTGGGCCTGGGGGTTGTTGAGCGACCGGTTGGCGGCCTGCTCCTTGTCCGCGAGCACGTGGGTCGGCACCGACTCGGACAGAAAGCCCGGTTTGAGCGACGCCCAGTTGATGGCTCGCGAACAAGAGACGCTGAAGGGTCGGAGAGAAGGGTGGAGAGAGCGTTGAAGAGAGTAGTTGTTTTTGACTGTGAGAGAAGATGGTGTAAGAAGGGTGCGGGGCCGCAGAGCGCTGAAGACCAGACCTTGCGACCGCGACACACTCCTCAGTCCTGCAACGAGGCTTTTCATGAGTGTTGTGTTGGGGTGTAAGTAAGTAAGAGAGAGAGAGTGGAGTGAAAGCTGGTGTGAGAGAGAGTGACTCGTTTGAGGTGGCGAGCTGAACCTTGTTTTGGGGGGTGGGAGTGGGAGGGAGAGAGGAATTTCCCTGCTTCACACTTTCTTTACCTGTGGGCTAATTTGGTTGGGATTAAAGGCGAGTATATATATATACGTAGACGTGGAGGGCAGGTTGAGTGGCGACAAACGACCACCAAGAGTGTTGTGGGGCGGGTTTGAAAGCAAGTCAAAATGTTTATATAAGGGGGCGTTCGCTGCTTCACATTTTGTTGATTTCTTACCACCCTCTGCCTGCCTCATTTCCGTCTCTATGGAGTGCTGTCTGAACCAGTGCCCTGTGGAACCGTTCTCCCCTACAGTACTCCGTGTCTACTCCACACACTCACTCGGGCGGTTGCTTCCGAAACATGTAGAAGGTTCTGGCTTAAGTGAAAGGCCACGTGACGCGTCACGGGGATAAGGGGAAGGGCATCTGGAGAGCTCTACAGAGACGGTAGGAACCTGAAAGTCTCGGAATATGTGGAAAAAGGGCTGCTCTACGAGCTGTCGAAAAATGAACTGATTTGGAGCCTTTTTAGACCCAGATCAACGGCCTTGAAATGCTGCAATGATATTAACGTGAGCAAATTACCACTCTTATTATGAGCAATATGGAGAGTTGATATTCTGTTAAGAAAAACAAAAGAAAAAATTCAGAAAAATACACAGGTCACGTGGCCATGATATTTGCCCTCACGTGACCGGAATTACTTGTACCCAAAAATAATACCAAATAAAAAAACTCCAATCTCCTCACCTCATCGTAACAAGCCCATAAATATGCATTTAAAACGAACTGCACATGTTCAAACGAGTCTGAGATTCTAGTTTGACGAAAAACATTCAGATCTGAAAATTAAAAACATGGAAATGATCAGCTCATCTCGGCAAGTACTTTGAAAACTTCAGATTTCTTCTCAGACGCTCTCAACGCCCAATAAATCCACTCTCTACAACATTCTAGAACCCTCAAGTTGGGGCTTTAAACCTGAAATGGAAGGTCGTATGGAAGAAAAAGGAGGACTAGCCAAAACGACCTAAAATGGATCGAATTCGATAAAAATTGCTACCAAACACTCATTTGACGCTCAGCTATCTACTCGAACGCTTTTCAAGCAAATAAATCCCCTCCAAGTCGGGTCAAATTATGACGACGGTTCTGGGCTGCTATTTTCACCCGCCCCAACGGCTTCCAAACTCTATTTAAGCCAAACCTTATTCGTATTTCTGAGACTTGCTACAACTCGGATACTCGGCAAAGTCACGTGACCGGAGAGTCGCCGGTGTCGGCGGGAGAGAAAGTCCGGTCACAAAGTGGTCACGTGACAGCCGAAACGGGCTGGGCATAGTGTGTAGACGAACACCTGGTCACGTGCCTCAAAGGGTCGACGACCGACTCTTCAACTACTGGATTGATCTGGTCAAGTTCAAAAGTCTGATATGTTGTAATTACTTAGCTTTAGTTGAATAAACAAAGTCATAGTTGACCTGAATGATGCGTACCCTTGACATCAGACTTAACCCACCCCGGTTTGATAACGAAGCATGATATCGCCCTCAGAATGTTGACATTTGGGCTGAATTTTTTTACACCAACTAATAATGCTCGGTTAAACATTCTGATAAAAGCTTGGCCCATTTTGTCGCATTCGAACGTTTCGAAAAGACCTATACCCGCACCCCTAGGTGTGTGGATGTTAGAATACAAATGTCTCTGGGTGGAGTAATTCAGAAGTTATAAGACCGGTACTGCTGGAAAGAGCAGCTTCGCACGGTCATTTCTATACCACTTTGGCTGGATTTTAACAATGCTTGAAGGCGTAACTCCAGTTGTAGCTCTGGCAGCGATTTGCTGCCTGTCGTACGATCACGTGAGCCCACTACATCATTCTGAACTGTGTTTTGGATAAATGGGGCACACCTGACTCCAGCTCCATGTGTCCATTCTGGGCCGATTAATAGTCATCAACACGCTCCGAATGCGCACTCCACTTTTGGCCACATTATCTGAGATGTGGTGGTTGCGTGGTTGATGCAGGTGTATGTTTGGGGGAATCGCGATGTAGACGATTATACAGTGATCGGAAACGAAAAATAACAGCATAGATGCACTCGTGAAAGTCAGGGGAGTATTTTCATATCAGAATTTTTGCAATCCGGATGGTATTCGCAATTCTGTTCTGGACTCGGCAAAAACTCTCCCCGGAACCGCTGCGTGGTCGCTGCATCGGCTCAAAGTTGGTTCCAGTGGTCATTTCTGAAATTCGAAAGTTTCATAATACTCGCAGGGACACGACCAATCAAATGAAATGTTTAGATCGCAAATCGGACAACTGGATCGTCTCTTAACCTACCCTCAATCCCCTCCGGCTACCCCACACGCCGACACCGGCGAGTTTATTGTCCCAACCTTGTGCATAAGAGTCACCAGCTGACAAACCTTGTTGATTTCGGCGGTGGAGGGGTCGGAATAGATGTGACTGTATTGCAATGATGAAGAGTTGATTTTGAAGAACAAAGTACATCATTCAACTCCCCAGTCTCAGGCGACTCGAAAGATACCGGTTAAACCTTATTGTGACCAATACCCGCCAAAAATTTCACTCTATCCGTAATACACCCCCTCTCATTGGCCAGAGTGCGCCGCTATCGGCGATCGCACAAGAGTCAACCTCCATAAGTATAAAGACCCTGTGATCCGCTAGAGAGAGAATAAGTACATCAACACACGTTACACACACAACTCCACACACTCACAATGGGAGCAACTCTTTACGACAAGGTCTTCAACGACCACGTGGTCCACGAGGACAACGGCACCTATCTGCTGTTCATCGACCGGCACCTGGTCCATGAGGTGACTTCGCCCCAGGCGTTTGAGGGTCTGAAAAACGCCGGTCGACAGGTGCGACGAAAGGACTGCACTCTGGCCACCGTCGACCACAACATCCCCACCACGTCGCGAAAAGACTTCAAGTCGATCGGCACGTTCATCAAGGAGGACGACTCGCGGCTGCAATGCACGACTCTGGAGCAGAACGTCAAGGACTTTGGCGTGCGGTATTTCGGCATGGACGACAAGCGACAGGGCATTGTGCACGTCGTGGGACCCGAACAGGGCTTCACTCTTCCGGGCACCACCGTGGTCTGTGGTGATTCCCACACGTCGACCCATGGAGCCTTTGGCGCCCTGGCGTTTGGCATTGGTACCTCTGAGGTCGAGCACGTGCTGGCCACCCAGACCATCATCCAGGCCAAGTCGAAAAACATGCGAATCAACGTCTCTGGCAAGCTGCAGCCTGGCATCACCTCTAAGGATCTGATTCTGCACATCATCGGCGTCATCGGTACCGCTGGAGGAACCGGAGCCGTCATCGAGTTCTGCGGTCCTGCTATCCGAGCCCTCTCCATGGAGGCCCGAATGTCCATGTGCAATATGGCCATTGAGGGAGGCGCTCGAGCTGGCATGATTGCGCCCGACGAAACCACCTTCCGATACATCCGGGGCCGTCCCCTGGCTCCCGAGGGCGAAGAATGGGAAAAGGCCGTGTCTTACTGGAAGACTCTGCATTCCGACGCCGACGCCGTTTTCGACATTGACGTTGACATCAAGGGCGAGGACGTGATCCCCACCGTCACCTGGGGAACGTCTCCTCAGGACGCTCTGCCCATTACCGGATCCGTTCCCGATCCCGCCAAGGAGTCCGATCCCATCAAGCGAGCCGGCATCGAGCGAGCTCTGCAGTACATGGGTCTGGAGGCCAACACTCCCCTCAACGAGATTGCCGTGGACAAGGTGTTCATTGGATCTTGTACCAACTCGCGAATCGAGGATCTGCGGGCTGCTGCCGCCATTGTGCGGGGCAAGAAGAAGGCCGACTCCGTGGTTCGAGCCATGGTTGTGCCCGGCTCCGGTCTGGTCAAGCGAAAGGCCGAGGCCGAGGGTCTGGACAAGGTCTTTGAGGCCGCTGGCTACGAGTGGCGAGAGGCCGGCTGCTCCATGTGTCTGGGCATGAACCCCGACATTCTCAACCCCAAGGAGCGGTGCGCGTCGACCTCGAACCGAAACTTTGAGGGCCGACAGGGCGCCCAGTCGCGAACCCATCTGGTGTCGCCCGCCATGGCTGCTCTGGCCGGAATCACCGGCAAGCTCACCGATGTGCGGGACTACCTGCCCAAGGACGAGGCCGAGATTGTGATTGGCGAGGAGGAGGAGCTGGCCGAGGCCAAGTACGACGAGGAGAAGCAGCCCGCGGTCAAGAAGATTCGAACTGCGGACGCTGGCGTCGTTCAGGCCGACGTTGTCGACGAAAAGACCGACGCTGTGGCCTCTGAGAACGTCACCTCCTCCGCTACCGGCATCCCCAAGTTCCTCGAGGTGTCTGGCATTGCTGCTCCTCTGCCCAAGGCTAACGTGGACACTGACGCCATCATCCCCAAGCAGTTCCTCAAGACCATCAAGCGAACCGGTCTGTCTGCCGGTCTGTTTTTCGAGTGGCGATTCAAGGAGGTCGACGGCAAGCAGGAGAAGACGGACTTCATGCTCAACGTGGCACCCTGGGACAAGGCGTCGATTCTGGTTGTGTCCGGCGATAACTTTGGCTGCGGTTCTTCCCGAGAACACGCTCCCTGGGCCCTGGCCGACTTTGGCATCCGGTGCATCATTGCTCCTTCCTTTGGCGACATTTTCTACAACAACTCGTTCAAGAACGGCCTGCTGCCTATCCGAGTGGACGCTGACGTCATCAAGCAGAAACTCATGCCTGTGGCCGACAAGGGCGGCTCTCTGACAGTCGATCTGCCCAACCAGAAGATTCTGTGCGGCGACGAGGTTGTCGTCGACCACTTTGAGGTCGAGGACTTCCGAAAGCACTGCCTGGTCAACGGTCTCGACGACATTGGACTGACCATGCAGAAGGAGGAGTTCATCAAGGCCTACGAGGCCAAGCGAAGCGACAAGTTTTCCTTCCTCGAGTCCAACACTGATTCTCTGATCGTTAACCCTGTCAAGGGAACCAAGAAGTCCACTCTGGGAGTTACTGCTCAGGAGTGGTAGAGGGTGAGAGGTGAGAGCAACCAAAAAAATTAGTGACCTATGTATATTTATCTATTTGAGTATTTGAAACAGAGTGTGTAGATGTTTTTTGTATATGACGGAATTCTTTTTTTGAACGTCCCACCGAGAGATTCGAACTTGGGACACTTGCAATTTCAATTTGAGATTATCGTCGATTACTTGACCCAGTTGACATTAGTTTTTATAGTTGAAAAGATAGTTGAAAAGATAGTTGAAAACATAGTTGCATCACCAAACATGGTACTCGCTGAATATTCATGATGTAAGCTCCAAAGCACTGTGGTCATGTGAATGGGTCCAAATCAGCTAGCTGTAAAGAGACCAGGTCTGTCATGTGACTTTTGGCTGTTTTCAAGGCTCCAAATGCCACCTCTTCGCGTGCGGCTCGGAAATTCATCTTAAACCAGCAAGCCGAAAATGCCATTTCTCATACTAACTGAGAAATTATCTACATGAAACGGCTTCTCATACTACCAATCAAATGAGAAAGTTCTCGCCGTCGTGACTGTAGCGTTTTTTTGGCTCAAAATCGAGAACGAGAAATTCGAGCGAAACAAGATGTCTGTCTCAGCCCATGTTCTTGGAAAAAGGTACAGAGAGATCATCCAGCTCCCGAGGTTACTCTGAAAAACATCTCTGATCTCTGCTGACTCTTTCGTGTTGTCAAAAACATGGCTATTTATCTGACTAGGTTTGGTCATTAAAATGGAGCAGTGTTCTTAGACAGGATCGATCGTACAGGACAGAAATCACCATTCCCTGATTGTTGAATACTGTAGTCTTAAATGAAAGTAGCTCTATTGATACTGCTTTTATTTAGCCAATCGATACATGATTTATTTAATACTCCACTGACTTCTGATCATATCACAAACTTTTCAACTATATACAAATGTCTATCATGAGTCAGGCAGAGGGTTCAAGTAGCATGTAGCACCGTTCGATAAAAGCTTTCTTGAAGTACTTGTACCGTCAGACGCTCGTCGCTGACGTTTCCTTAAAGTAGGGCTTGTACCGTTAGACGCTCCTAAACACTCTCCACCTTGACAATTCCTCCACTCATCTCCTCGTCCATATCCGCCGCAGCGTCTCTCAGCAGACTCGCCACGTTATCATTCTCCTTATTCTCCGGCAAACACAGCTCCTTCAGCTTATCCGCCTCCTTCAACGCCCTCCACTCCTCAGGATGCGCCTTTTCCGCCCATTGAGCCACCTCCAACTTTCGCTGCTCGGTAAAGGTGTAGTTATACACGGCCGCGAGAATCTTGGGCGTAGGCTTGAGCCCACTGTCAATCTCCATGTTCTTGGTAATCTCCAGAGCTCGTCGGTAGTTTCCGGTTCGACAGTTGTTGATGAGATACTGCTCGTAGTTCTCGACAGTCGGCAAGAGCCCAAACTCGGGAATGCCCTGCCAGGTTCGCTCCGTGTAGTGAATGTTGTCCTTGAACCAGCTCAGGAGAACGTCCACAGACCGGTTGTTGGCGCCAATGGACGGAGGAAGCTGCTGCAGCTGAGCCCAGCAGTCCTGGACCCGGTTCAGCTCCTGCAGAGACACGTAGGCGGCCATCATTTCGTTCAAAACGTCGCGGTTCACGTCAAACGACGTCTCCAGAGCAACCACCTCATGTAGCCGCTTGATTCCGCGCTTGTACTTGGTCTTGGCAAATTCGTGGAACAAAAAGGCGACCATTTCCGAGGTTGCTGCGGGCTGACCGTTCAGATCGTGGTTCTTTCGAATCTGCTGGAACGTCAGCAGCGCGTAATCTTGCCGCTTCACGTCCTGGGCAAAAAACTTGAGAGCCTGGTAGTAGTCCGCAAACGGAACCGTGTAGAACTTGTGCAGCAGGCCGTACATTTCCCACGCCAGGTCTGCTCGCTCAGACTCACAGCCGTAAATGTAGTCGTGGATCACCTTGTAGGTGTTTGAGCGGATCTGGGGGTCCAGACGAGTCACCTTATCGGCTGTATTGCCATACTGCCGGTTCATAAAGGTGTAAAAGTTGGCGGTATCATTGTTTCGAGCCAAAACGTTCTGGGCAATGGCAGTTTCGGCAGCATAGGGGATTCGACCGTTGGCACAGATGGGCTCGATTCGCTGCACCAACTGCAGAATGTCGGCCACAGACGTGTCGTTGAGACCAGCGTACTGGATAAGCAGCTCGGTCATGGGCTCCATATGCAGCCGTTTGTTTTCCCACTGGGCTCCCTCTTCAAACGACTCGGTGAAAATCGCCAGGGCCTCCAGAGTGTCGTGGGTCTTCAGCGCCTTGTCCATCATGATGGCAAAGATGGACGTATCCTTTTCAATGTCCAGTTCGGCCTCAAACAGGTGCACAACGTCGGACTTGATGGCATTAGAGCTTCTGTAGGCGTCAAAGTACGTTTCGGCGTCAGGCTCGAAACCAGCATTCTGCATTTCTGCAAGCAGGGCTCGAACCTGCAGAAGATCGGTTCGCCCGGCCAGGTCGGCCTTGTAGACCGCGTACCGGATCAGAATGTCCCACGTGGCCTTGGTGCGGTCGGGAAGAGCCTCCAGACGGGCCACAAACTCCTTGACGTCGGTCTTAGAGCCCCGCAGATCCATGGCGACGGTCGCCCAGAAGCCCCAAAAGTTCTGGGGGTCTTCTTCGCCTGATTCTAAGGACGAGGCTCGAGAGACGACGCTTTTGAGCACGTTTCGGCCCAGATCTTCACGTCCCTCGTTGACACACGTGTTGAGAATCATGGCAACGACGCTATCCGAAGGAGTAAAGTCCTTGGAGTCGAGAATGTGGTTTTCCACGAGCGACAGGAAGAAGTCGGAGCCGCCTTCGTCGTTTCCTTCCTTGTAATAGAGCTGTTCGAGGGTTTTCGACAGCTCTTCTCGCAGCTCATTGGACGACTCGACGTTGTTGTCGGATTTCAGCTGTAGCACCTTGGCCACGTTGCCCAGCGTCTGGTGAGGGTCCACGGAGATGAGCTGGAGCAGGTCCTTGACAAACGGGGCATCCACGTCGTTGTGGGTCTTGATCTGGGCCTCGAGCAGCTTCCAAAAGTTGTCCAGCCGGTCCTGGAACAGAAAGTACTTGCCCAGCAGCAGAATGTTGTCACGTGAGTCGCGGTGGGTTTCGGCAGCCTGTTCGGCCTGATGGTAGACTGCCAGAACGAACGGCAAGTCCTGGACGTCGGCAGGATTGTTTCCAGCGACGGCTCCAAACAGCCGTTTGGTGTCGCTAGGAGACAAGACCCGCTCGTTCTCGCGGAACAGCTCGTAGTAGGCGCTCTTGACGACAGGGATCACCGAGATGGGAAACACGTGTTCTGGAGACACGTTGATCAGCTCCATCAATTGATCCCGTACGGCCTTGCGGTCGACGGGGGCGCCTCCAAACGACACAAGGCTCTCCTTGAGACTTCGCTCGGCAGTATCCAAGCCATACTCGTTTCGTAGAGCTCTGGAGGAAGAAAAGTTTCGGGTGTAGGGCGAAGGGTTTGATCTGGGTCGTACAGAGCTCAGGAGAGGTGTATGGGGTACCAGACGAGAGGCACGTGACGAGGCGAAGACGCGGGAAATCGCCACTTGTCGCGCGGACCGAAGCAGAGCGTTTTTCGGCATGTCGAGGGTGTGGTTGGGGGGAGTATTACAGTGTCCTTAGTCGCTGTCATGCATGGTGAAGTTAGACTTTGGGATTGGTTGGGAGGCGGTGGGTAGAAGGGAAGTAAAGTTAGTTGGAGTTAGTTGGGGGATGGTGGGAGGTGTTGAGGGTGGAGAAGGGGTGGAGTGAAGGTGAAAATTAAGATGAAGGGTGGAGGAGGTGTGGGGAGTAGGTGGGTGGAATTTCAAGGGGTTTGACCCGCTCAACGAAACAAGAGATAGACCTTCTGAGAGACGATAAGTTCAGGGTGACATGGGTTCGATTCTCTGCAGTGACAATTCGATGAGATTGTACGATACTAATAAGCTCAGTAAATTCAAGTAAATAATACTTGACGTGCGAAATTCAAACGTCGGCAGCTCCAGATACGTACAGTACACATCACTGTCGATATTGCCTCGTGTTTGTGAGCAAATAGTACTTTCTCTATCGTTTGGTGAACTGTAAAATTCAATCCAATCAACGAAACATTGAGTTGACCCCCCTAAAGGACTTTTTTCTGAACAATTCTTCAACTAATATTCTTAACGGGATAATAATGTTGGGGATGTGCTCATACGATATTTTCTACTGTAGAGTACAGTACAGTACTGTAGCCACAAGTTTAAAACATGTTCAGATTATGGTGTTGTAAGACCCCTATCGAGGCGGGGGTCTAGAGTGGTAATGTCGTTTTCCAAAGTCGTTAATTCTACTGATATTTATGTAAACTGAGTCATTGATCCAGTTGAACTTGAAGGTGCTTTTTTATGCAATTTTTTTTTCTTCTAGGAAAATACGTTCAGTGACTGAATGCTAGAACCACCCAATAGCCTTAGAAGAAGCTGGAGAGTTCCTCAATGTTAGGGTCCTATAAGGCTGCAAAACCCCTTCTCTACGAAGCTGTCGCTTGCCAGTTTCGTTTACAATAAAATACATTAAATACACAATGTCGATTTCGACGGTCCAGAGGACGGATAATTAGATACAGCTGTGCAGAGGCGTGAGGCAGGGCTTGTGACATGACTCGACAAGGGAAGAGTAAGAGAGTAATTAGCAAGCAGGCGAGTTATGGCTGGTTTGATTAGTTCATGGTTGCTCATAAAGAGTGTTGACTCATGATCTGTTCAACTGATGCGAGCGTTTGTATGGTCTTGTTCGAGTCTCCAACTAATCGTATTAGTTGGCTCAACTCTTCAACCGACGCATTCGCTACGCTCATGCGTCTAGTTGAAAAGTCTCGACCAAAAACCCCTCACGTCCCCCTCTCTCGGAAAAGCCGGGCTTGGCACTACCATCCTCCTCACAAACTTCTCGTTGCTCTTGTTGTACGGAGGATATCGCTTCTTCTGGAGCATCTCAACCCAGCCAGGCTGTCTCAGCACGGTCTGCGAGTGGCTAAACAGGTCAAAGGTGTGCTTTCCATGGTACCCGCCGTTGCCACTGTCCCCGACTCCTCCAAACGGAGCCTGGACACATCCCACATGGACCAGAGTATCGTTGATAACCAGACCTCCAGAAGAAACCCGGTCCCGAATGTAATCAATCTCCTTGTCGTTGTCGGAGAAAATGTACTCTGCCAGGGGAGTGGGGTGGTTTTCGAGCACAAAGTTGCACGCAGCTTCGGTAGTCATGGGTTTCATGATAGGCAAAAGAGGTCCAAACAGTTCTCCCTGCATCAGAGAATCGTTGGCGTCCACTCCATCGACAATAGTGGGGGAAATGAAGCGCGTAGACGGGTTGGTGGTTCCTCCAGCAACAACGGTACCCCTGGAGGAATTGAGCAGAGCAGTGAGACGCTCGAAATGAAGAGGAGTGGCAATGTGGGCCATTTCGGACTCGGCAGAGGTTCCGGGGTAGAACTTGGACAGCACTTTTTGACAGGCAGCCACAAACTTGTCGTGAACCTCGGGAGCAACTAGAATGTAGTCTGGAGCCACACAGGTCTGTCCTCCGTTGACGAATTTGCCCCACAGGATCCGTCTAGCTGCCAGTTCGAGGTTGGAGCAGTGTTTCGTCACGAAAACAGGCGACTTTCCGCCCAGCTCGAGCTCCACGGGAGTCAGGTACTTGTTGGCAGCCTCACAGATGATTCGGCCAACTTTTCCGTTTCCAGTGTACATGATCTTGTCAAACTTGTGTTTGAGAATCTCGGTGGTCTCCGGGACTCCTCCGTAGAAGCACTGGAAGACGGAGGGGTCCAGGGCAGCCGTCATGATGTCGCCAATGACCTTGGAGGCGTTGGGGGACATTTCTGACATTTTCAGCGCAACCGTGTTTCCGGCAGCTAGAGCGCCCAAAACAGGAGACACAGAGAGAATGAGCGGGTAGTTCCAGGGCGTGATGACCAGGATGGTTCCTAGGGGCCGTTTTCGGATCTTGGGCGACGAGTTCCAGTAAACCATGCTTGTTCCCTTGACTTTTTCGTCCTTGACCCATTTCGGCAGGTTTTTCACCACGTAGTTGAACTCGCCCATTTGCACGGAAAACTCGGCGGCCATAGTTTCAAAGTCCGGACGCTTCATGTCGGCCTTGATGGCCTCCTTGATCTGGTGCTCATTGTCTCGAATGGCGTAGGCCAGGTTTCTGATCTGGTTGAGACGGAAGTCCAGATCGAGGGTTTTGCCCGATCGGAACGAGGACTTGAGACGGGCGATATCGGACTCGATCTCCGCCATCGGAGTCTTGCCACAGATACTTTCCCAGTCGAAAGGAGGAGGAGAGTGGGCGGTGTTGAGAGAGGAGGGATTGGTGGTGCCTGAGATGGCAGACCCCTCGGCAGCCTCTTTGGGCAGAGAAGTCGTGGGCGTCACGTTGGCGGTGGTGGTCATGGTGCGGCGGGAGTGTTTGAAGAGCCTGGACAGTTTTCCCAGGCGGTTGATGATCATATATGTATTTTCAGGTTTCGCATTACAAGCTCTCTTTGTTGCCACTTGCGGAATAACGTTTGGCATGTATGAATGCTGGGGTAGAGTGGGGGGAAGAGGGGGGATTATTGAGGGCAATATTGGGGGGTAGATGATTTTATGAAAATACAGAAAAAACACGAAAATCATTTTTAAATCTGTTTACACCTATCGTGATTTTCTAGTATATAATTACTTACCTCAACACCACCTACCCCCCACCTATTCCTCCACCTTGGCTGTACACACATACATGCAAGGAACGGCCGATCGTAAAAAACAAACTTAGTGCTATAAGCGAGGCGTGAACATGTCGGTTTTAGGAGATACGAGTGGGGCTATGTGATACAGAATAAATGACCAGAAACGACCACAAACGCTGAATTTGTCAGCTGACGGTGGAGTACGCGGGGCTGCGATCACGTGACTCGTTTCTAGACACCGATCTCGCTTGTCTAAACTAGTTAGGACGGCCCGCAGTTTAGCGTGGATGTGACAGATGTCAGAGCGGAGTGACATTCAGGTTATGACTAATCAGGAGCAATGTGGGGTATATGCTATGACTAAACAGGGTCATGTGGAGTACAGGTTATGACTGCCACACCAGGCACATTGTTCAAAACGCCAAGGACAGCCGCATGTCTCGTTTGGGGGTATGGAACTTTGAGCGAAATTTCGGGGTGAGGGAGAGAGCTTGTAGGATGATTAGTAAGCTAAGTATAGAGACGTAATTGGTATCAATCGATTCAGCAGATCCTGGCGAGCTTCACCGTGTACTTAGATTTTCCTTAGCTCATCTGAGTCGTATTTTAAACAGACTATTTCCATCCTCCAACCTCAAACTCAACACAGGCTTTTCGCTTAAAAGCGAGTGGCGCAACAAAACGGCTTTTACTCTTGAGCTTCTTAAAAGCGGTGTGAAAAGGGGGGTAACGAAGAAACCCAAATCGAGATTCAAATCGAGTTGAACATCAGTCGGTTCGAACCCATGTAGAGAGTGACTACATCATTTGTTTATTTGATTTGTTTGATTGTTGATATTTATCCGGTCAAGAAGGAGGAACAGGAGGCAACGAGCACGTCAAGTCATACGCTCTTCTGAACACCCGAATCCGAGTCCGATGTGCGGGTTTAGCATTATTTATAGGCCTCAAGTAGCTGAAATGTATTTCCCTAAAATCCAAAAAAATAAAATGATGTTGACTAAAAACTGCTACGACAAAAATAAGGTTCAGAGACCTTGGATTGATGAGTCATTGGAACTCGTTCAATTGACAATAGAATTAGCCCTAGAATCAAAAATAAAATAAAAAATAGCTGAATTTTTTACAGCTGACTGATAATAGCCATACCACGGCTTATGCTACTTATCAACTTTGAAGCTAAACTATTACCCGTGTTATAGCTGTTTCATTTGGTACTGCAATCCGTTTGCCTTACTAAGCCTAAACATTTCCTTTCTCTTACTCTCCACCCAAACTCCACAACTCGACAATTACCCCCAGAATAATCCATCCCACAAACAAACAAAGACTACCACGTGACTCCCCTGATTGAGACGAGCTCATTGATACCCTAAAATCACGTGATTGATCACTGTGTCGACTCTGAACCCACTGTTGTCCGTTCGTGACCTTCGGCCACTCACTCACTTCCGCAATGACGTACACCTTCTCCAAAGGGTTCCGTCACGTGATCCCCTACTACTACACGCACTCAATACCCAGCAAAGGTCGCTGGTTTGGGAAAACCGTGGTTGAGATTTTATCCACCGAGTTAGCGTCAGTTTACCCTGCGCATCATCTCAGAAAAACAATCGACTCTGGAAACGTCAAATTGATCCGCAGAGACAAGCTAAGCGAACCAGCAACAGAGTACACAGATTGGGAGTCGCTATCAAGTCACGTGTTCAAAAATGGTGCCATTCTGGAAAGTACAGTCCACAAACATGAGCCTTCGGTTCCTGGCACCGGAGAACGCATCAAAATCGTGTTTGAGGATGAAAAACTTCTGGTAGTCGACAAACCAGCTGGGATTCCGGTTCACCCTACGGGAAAATATCTTTTCAATTCTGTCAAGGAAATTCTCAAGCATGAAACAGGTCTAAAAGAGCTATACCCTGCTCATAGACTAGACAAGAATACCACGGGAGTTTTGGTGTTTGCAAAGACTAGTGAAGCCGTGAATCATGTGACCCAACAGATTATGAGCCGCTCAGCCCAAAAGGAGTATCTTGCACGTGTCCGAGGCGAGTTTCCAGCCACGATAGAAACTCGTCAACCAGTGCTCGAAAACACTACCAAAAGAGACGCTCAGCCCAAGGACGCCCATACAGCCTTTGGGAGGGTGTTCTATGACGAATCACGTGATTTCAGTATCGTCAGATGTCTCCCCTCGACAGGTAGAAACCATCAGATCAGACAACATTTACTGCATCTTGGATTTCCCATTGAAAACGACAGAGAGTACAATCCGGAGTTGGTGGGTGTTAAACGGAGAGAAAAAGTGGAAGAGGGGGATTGTGAAGAGTGTGGATTGCCTGTTTATCAGGATTATCAAGATGAGCTGTTTCTGCATGCTTATAGGTATACGTTGGAGGAAGGGGTTTTTGAAACGGAGTTCCCAGGGTGGGCAAAAGAACTGGAGGTGTCCGTGTGAGCTTTTGGACTACAGTACGGGATAGAGTGTTTTGAGACACTTGGTTGAGATTGGCTACAGTAGGTTGGGAGGCTGATTTGGTAATGTGCATCAATCAGCTATAATGTCAATGTTATGACGATGAGGACTTCGCAGAAAGATTGGTCACTGGTGTAGATTTCGAATGATGTAATTTTCGTTGTTTTTCGGTTACTGTTTCGTTCAATACTTATGTTTTGGTCAAGTACAAGAACAAGATTTTCTGAAGTAGTCTTGAGTGCCATTTGAAACCATAGTTAAGATGGACCAGACTATACCGACAACTGGCTCAAAAGTGATCAGATCTGAGATTTAAAAACACAGTTGTGATCAGAAGAGTCAAAATTACCTCTCTATTTCCTTCTCCTCCTCGTCAGACAAAAAATGCCTCAATTATAGCGACATCTTATTGGACTTAATTATACGAGCAACAGGCTTTACGCCAAGCCACGGATTCATCAGCGACCCACTTTCAACACGAGACTGAAGAATTCCTCTTTCATGCGGCCTTAAACGATTTAGAGTCTGACCTCGTATTGGATGAACGTGGTGAATATCAGAGCTGGGGAGATTTGAAGTGTACAATTGAAAAGAGGAGGGTCACGTGATCAAAATGATACTAAGAAGTCCCCCTATCACATGAGTAACAGGGGAGATAACAGGGTTTTTAATATTGTGTGGTAGTTCTGGCCATTGTGTTAACCCAGCAACGGTTTTCTTCAACAAACACATATCGAGCCCTACGGTGAAATGTTCTTTTTGCGGTATTCTCAAACCGACGTCGTGGGACTGTTGTATGACTTCCAGACTACTCTCCATTATAATCCGCCGAAAACCTTAACATCAATAAAGCTGACTTTTGGGGCAATTAATTTGTATAATATCGACGGAATGAAATCCTGAGTGAGACTTCTCCCGGATGCCCCAGTTACCCGGCCTTGGACGTGATAATTTCTAGGGACAGTTTGGATTCCTTCCAACCTGCCTATATGAAGAGTTGGAGACAAACAGAGTCTTGAAATGGATTCACCGCACCCAAGTTATAGTACAAAAGTGTTGTTATTTTGATGCTAGCGATACTGGAAGGAGTGGTATTGTGGAGTCAGTAAGTGTAACTATATGCAAGTAATTCCCATATAAATAGTACCTGTATAGTCATGGAATGGGACACCAAATTGCTCATTTATTTGTGTGACACAAACACTCAGAACCACATAGATGCATTCAGCTTGATTCAAAGAGTAGGCCGTGGTCATGAAACCCCCAAAAAGCCCGATTTTGCAAGACTCCAAATACCCCCCTCATGCGGCTCAAAATGCATATGAAACTCAAGTCGTGATAAACACGAACCCCCCTTCGACTTATCATCATTCTATCGGACACCATGTCCATCGTCATCTGTCCTCCGTCAGAATCATGGCCAGAAGAATTCCAGACATTGAGAGCAAAGCTGGAATCTGTGGCTCCCAAGAACGCACAGATCGACCATATTGGATCAACATCTGTACCGAATCTACCTGCCAAAGATATCATCGATATACAGATGAGTGTGGACGAATTGGAAGATGTAAATGTTGAGAAGCTGAGAGAAATCGGCTACGTTCAAAGTACCGGTGTCAAAGTCGACCATTGTCCTCCTGGACAAAACCTGGAACCTCTGGAGCTCAGAAAGTTGTTCTTTAAACAGATTGAAGGGGGGAGACCTGCTAATCTTCATATTCGAGAGTTTGGACGATTTAACCAGAAATACCCGCTGTTGTGCAGAGACTACCTGAGAGCTCATCCCTTAGCTGCTGCTGCTTATGCTGAGATTAAGATGCAGTTGGCCAAGAGGTTTGCTGATGATGTGGATAGTTATTATGATATCAAGGATCCCGTATTTGATTTGATCATGGAGGGGGCAAAGGATTGGGAGAGCTATGGGCGAGGTGAATAGTGCGAGATGAATGGACCGGGAGAATGTTTGACGAATTGACAGATTCAGGGAGGTTTTTTTTTTTTTTCATTTTTTTCAATTTTCTGACGGAGATTTAATCTACACTCTTGGTTTTAATACAATCACAATCAATTAAATGGCAACTAACGTTCCCAATCGAGAGGTCTTGAATATCTTCCATAAAGTGGTCAATTTCCGGTTTCCTTTCAATTGGGACTTACTACACGATATAAAATCATCTGCCGGTAGGGTAATCTAAACACCAGCCACCTCCTGCATAGCTTAGTCAGGCAACCTTCTTAGTCGCTGGCATAGCAGGATATCCCTTTACTCATAGTAATTCCAACATTCCCCCTGTTTAGAGCAAGACTACTTGTCAGAGGTTTTCCTCATTTTTGTCCTTTCGTAATGCAGTGCGTTGGGAGAAGTGTGCTTCTGAGCTGCTCGATCCTTCAACATCTGTTCCTTCTGGGAAGGCTTCAGTTGTAGGGGGACAAGACTCAGTAGCGGGATAAATCTAGTGTGGTCGATATAGCCCAATGGCTTGGTGAACACATCGGCTCTTTGGCTTTTTGTATCGATGTAACTCACCTCGATAGCCCGATCGTCAATCTGCTGTCTCATGTACCGCGTGTAGCCGTTCACTAGTGGGGACAGAGTCTCCGTGAATTTTGGCAGACCGGATAGTGCTCCAATAACGGCGGCGTTGTCGATGTATAGTCGAGTAGTGTGGCACTCTCTCTTAACGAAATCGTACCTGTCAGGGGATCTGACACTACCTCCCATCAATCGCAACTCCTTCAACATGTGTCGAAAGTGGAGTACCAGTCTTGTGGCAGTGAATGCGGCAGACATCTCGGCGTCCTTGGTAGACGTGGTAATGTGCTTTTGTTTCTGCGTTTTCCAGCAGAAAGCGTTGTTACCATAGGTCAATAGAACGCCTGTGGCTGATCCCGATTTGGGGAGCGACTTGAACGAAGCATCAGAAAAGGCTTCAAGTGAAGCATCTTTGGGGTTCTTCAATCTCACGAAACGCATCACGTAGTTACGAGTCTGCGCCAAGTAATTGATGACTCTGTTAGCTTGTTCCCAACTTTGGTTTGTCGGTCGACTGCTTTGCTGGGCCAACACGTTTACCGTATATGTAATATCCGGTCTAGTGCAGCTCAACCACAGTAGTTTTCCGACTAGCGACAAATAGTCCTTGACTGATGGCAATGGTGTAAGGTCTCCTTCACCATTTTTCATCACACGGCTTTCTTCAGGAGTCATTGGTACTCGTGCAAAACTCGAGGCTCTCCATTCCTTCAGTATATCGTCGATACGAAAACACTGATGGATTTCGATAATCCCCTTGATCATGTCGTGCTTGAGGTTCAATCCGAGGTAGTTTCCTACTCCTCCTTCGGTTGATTTTCCCGGGAACTTTTTGAAGATAAGATCTCTGTACCGTTGAACGACGTCTTCTTTTTCATGCATGATCAGACAGTCATCAACGTATAAGAGGACAGACACTGGTGTTTTCAACTCGTCAATCTTGTCGTTAATGAGGATGAACACGCAAGGATCTCGTTGAGAAACCTTGAAGTCCAATTCATTGATCAAGAAGTTGGAGAAGCACATGTACCAAAGGTACCCAGATTGTCGGAGGCCATAGACGGCTTTGTTCACTCTCAGATAATATCTCTGGTTCGGGGGATGTACAAAGATGGAATCTCTGATAATATCCGTGGGCTCGATGTAGAGCTCGGTGTCAAGGTCAGCGTTCAAGTACGCATAACTAATGTCGATTTGTTGGATGTACCAATTATGCTGCACTGCTAGAGTGAGCATGAATGGTACAGTCGTTCTCATCAAAACATGGGAAGAGACTTCATCAAAAGTACATTCGTACTGAAGGTCACCTCGCATCGGCATTCGAGCCTTACGAAGTTCTGGATCATTGTTAGTGTCTCTCTTCAGTTTGAATGCCCATGTGACGGAAACAAGTTGTTCCTTGTCAACGCCATTGGGAACCTTAACGGGAATAAGCGCTTGCTTATCGAGTTGGTCGTGGATTTCCTTCTTTTGGGCATCCTTCCAATCCTCTGAGTCAGGTGCCTTCAACATCTCATAGACGTTAGATGGCTCCGACGATTCGTGGATTGGTTTTCGGTTAACTCTCCGTTTGTCGATGTTTGTGTTCTTCGTGAACTTGATCGGCCTTTCCCCCGGAAGGGTATTGACGGTCACGTTCCTTGGATCAAACTTGGTTTCACCCTTTTCGACTTTCTTCATATGACTGATTGTAAAACAGCCTAGATTTAGGTCCACTTCTTCGTAGTCTTCGATCGGTGTTATCGGAATGTGTAGAAGCTGTTTGACTGAATTGATAACGAAGCCGTATGTTTCTTTGTTTACAACGTACTTGTCTCCAGATTCAGCCCACTCGTTGTTTCTCCTAGAGGGTTTGGGAACTCGTTTGCCTTTAGCCCCTGGATCAGTTGGAGTGGATGCTCTTGATTGCGATTGTGCGCGTCTTCTTTGGTTCTCAACTGTTGTGTCACGAATTTCATCGGTGTGTTGTTCTAATACCTCAAATTGTTTTTGAGATATTCCGATTGGTTTTTCCTTACTCGTGAGGTCACTCAAAGAGGTATTACTAATGCCATCAGGTGGTAGTTTTGTGGCACTTTCAAATTCCTCGTTTGATTCAGTCATGCAATTGGATGAATCCGATTCCTCCCCCGATTTGGAAGTATAGCCTGAATGGCTGTCTGAAGAGTTTTCCACGCTCAACAATTCTTCCAGCTCGTCATCCATGTCTTGGAAATAGGCAGGATGTGTGGTGGTATCATGATGGTGTCCCTTCTTGGGTTTTGCACCGTTGGATCCTTGCATATCTTGGCTCCTTCCGCTAGCGCCTTTATTCAGACGGTCTCGGGTGTGAGGCGATCCTGTCAGCTCTTTCGGTTTTGCCCCGTCAATCTTCTCCGATGATTCAGTGTCCTTTGGAGGTCTGTCGATCATCTGTTGTTCAAATGATTCGGTCTGATCATCGTGTCGAATTGACGTATCGCTCAGTTTACTTGCATACTGAGCAATAAGATGAGTTGGCATGTCCATAAGAAATGGACGCGACTTGTAGAACTTGCCCGTTGGAACGAATCGATCAGGGATCAATTTCCACCATGTGGATGTTCCAGGTCTGGCCCAGGCGTGTCTAACTGTCTTGGTCTTCCATGTGCCTAAGATCAAGACATCACTTTGTGACATATTGTCGGCGGGCCCGAGGTAGATTGCTTTCAATTGTTTTGGGTCGAATCTTCCTTTGTTGGGATCGTCGTTCTTGACGTACACGTCACTCCCCCATTCTAGAAGCATCTGAGGCGCTGAGCCCATAGACATTTCAAAGGCGGTGACGGGTTTTGCATTTCCCTCGCTGTGTACCAGCTTTTTGAGGTTATAGGAATGTCCGGCATAATTGGCGGCATAATCCCAGTATGCAATAAGACGTGGCTTTTCCAGGAAGAGGGTACGCATGGTGTCCTGTAAGGTCCTATTCATGCGTTCTGCTGCTCCATTGGATGGTGACGAGTTTCCAGCCGTGTCTTGGTGTGCAGTGCCGTTGTCTCTGAGGTGTTTGTCGAAGACTCCCTTGAATTCCTTGCCCATGTCGGACATGAATACCTCGGGTTCTTTGTATTCTCCTCTTGTGTTCTGCTTTAACCACTCTTTGTAGTCTTGATAAGCAATGAGAGCTGATTCCGGCGTCTTGTCGATGATTCCCGTTGCATACGTAGCATGCGTGTACAGGTCGACAAACACTGCGATATACCTGTTTCGATTCTGCTCGGTCTCGATTGGTCCGATGAGATCAGCTGCAACAACTTTTCCCTTGGCCAGGACTGGCAGTCGACCTTGTCGGTCTGATGTAGGCATCTTACCCATGATACATGCGTCACATGTACCGAATTCTCCTCTCAATCGTTTCGGTAGACCCTTGACAACTCCTTTGTTGGCAAATAGTTCCTTAATTGTGGAGATGGGCGCGTGACCGAGCTGTCTGTGGATGTGCATGATATCCTCGAACTCTTTTCCTGATGGAATGGTCACTTTGCACACGATTGTTCTCTCATTCTCTGGTCTGTCATTGACTTCCAGTGGTTTGAATCCAATGTCTCCCACTGCAGGGATTTCAATGAAATTGAGGCAATTTCTGGATTTGACCTTGAATGCATGCGGATCAACTCTGGTGCCAGCACTTATGATTTTCTCGAGCTTGTCTCGCTTCCACACAAGTCCTTCAGATTCACCTTTTTCAAGGATGATCAGTGGAGACATGATGTTGGTGTTTTCTGGAAGTGATGGAATGATGTAGATCCCAGTCACCACTAAATTGTTACCAAGTGGAAGTTCACCGACTTCTGTGGAGATGTGGCCGATACCACCGAAATCAAAGTAAGCCTCTGTGGGCTTGATATTCGTAAGCAACGAGCAGTACTTTGTGATGCCATTGACACCTTCACATCCTGAGTCCATGAGCCAAGGGACCCATGACACTCTCGCGTTGGCGATGGAAGTGAGACTACTGTTTGTGTTTACGGCTGCAATTATCGACTTACTAGTAACGTTGTCATTTGCAATGAATTTATTACCACTAAGTCCGATTTCTCAGGAGTTGTTCTTCTTCTGAGTCATCTTCTTGTTGTTAGCTCCGCCCTTTTTCTTCGGTTGGGAGCTTTTACCCTTCTTGCCAAGAGGTTGATCTGGGTGATCTTTAGCAGCCCTCTTAAGCAATTGTCCTTCACCTTGGTTACTGTAGTACTCGAGTGTTCCCTCGACGTATCCACGTCCTGCATCCACGTTGAGAGGAATGTTGTTACGCTCTCGGTATGGGCAGTTTTCCCAGGGGTGTCGGCAATCCTTCATGTTCTCGTCGTGCGTGTGCTGAGCGCAGATCATGCAGATACGGCCACCATTCTTCCAGTTGTTCATGATGTGATATCCAAACATTTTCTGAAGTACAAGATGGGAGTAACCGGGCTCGGAAGGGAAATTGTGTTTCTCACGGAGAAGTTTGTTAATATCTCGAATGATGGACACTGCATCCTGCTCTAGGTGAAAGGCTTCCTTACCCTTGGAGGGCTTGAAAACAGCGCTAATGCTCTTTCGTTCCTGATGAGCTTTTCCAGCCGAAGGATTGGGGTGTGTGTCGTCGCTCTCGTGGACAAGGTCGGAGGAGTTAGTTGGCTTGGACGATTTGTTCTTGCCGTTCTTGCTCTTCTCCTTCTTGATCCAGGCGTTCAGCTGGCCGAGGAAAATCTGGGTTGACTTGAGATCCTTGATAGGGCCGTTAGTCAGCTTCGATGTCATCGTGTCGATATCCTTGAAGTTTTCGCTGAGCGTGCTGTGCAGTGTTTTGAAGTACTGCGGGGGCTCTGACCTGATGGAACTATCTTGGACAGTCTTGACTAGCCTCTCAGCGTAGTTCATGAAAGTCTCGGGATTTTCCTCGTCGTACACCATTTGCTCAGCGTGGATGATCTGCCGTTGCTGACGGAGAGTGCTGGTGATGGGTGTGATATCCTTCACGTGTTCGAGAATTCGACTGATAGCGTCACTCTCGCCCAGCTTGGATTTGGACTCTAGAACCAAAGCGTCCTTCACAGCTCCACTCACAGCGGACATGATGCCCTCATACAGGTAGTGTTTAGATACCTTGACATTCATACACTCATAGAACTCGGAGGTCTTAGAGATGGTGGTATGGTTACGGTCAGCCGTGACATATTCGAATAGGTCGGTGCCGCTGGAGAACTCATCCCAGTAGTTCATGTCATTGAGGGTCTTGAGGTTGTCAATGCCGAAGTATCTTGCAATTCGATCAATCTTGTCATCAGACAGTTCATTATCGAATTTCTCCAGCAGGATATAAACAGGGCAATAGACGAATGCTTGTTCGAGCGCGGTCATGAAGTACTCCTTGTTATCTCCACGGGGTGTCAACTTATCGTTACTCATGCTGGCGAAACATCCGACCACAGCTTCCTGGAGTTTCTTACGCTCCTTGGTGGTCACGGGGAATGGTTCGACGGTCATTTTCAACCAGGTTGCACGCGCAGTGTTGAGAGTTCCAAAGTACTCATAGATCCAGGCCAAAGCATTCTCTCCAGTGATCTCGATGCCATCAGGGAACTCGGTCGTCACCATTGCATTAGCAATTCGGGTGTTGAGGGAGCTCACTTTCTGGTTATCATTGATTCTCACAAGAGCCGGGTTTTCATGCGAAAGTTCAGTCGCATCCGGGTGACGTTCAATTCGATCTTGCTTAAACTGGCTCTGATAGAGGGTCGCGGCAATCGATTTCACGTAATGATAGAGATTTCCTCCGATCATCGAGTTGTTCAGGGGAGTTGTCCTCCGGAGACTGGCGAAGGTCGCATTCTCCAGGTTGACGTCTTCTGGGTAGTCGATTCGCATCGTGGGAATACTCACAGGTTCAAATCAAAAGGATAGCAGTTAATAAAACTGAGACTCTTAATCTTCTGACGGAGATTTAATCTACACTCTTGGTTTTAATACAATCACAATCAATTAAATGGCAACTAACGTTCCCAATCGAGAGGTCTTGAATATCTTCCATAAAGTGGTCAATTTCCGGTTACCTTTCAATTGGGACTTACTACACGATATAAAATCATCTGCCGGTAGGGTAATCTAAACACCAGCCACCTCCTGCATAGCTTAGTCAGGCAACCTTCTTAGTCGCTGGCATAGCAGGATATCCCTTTACTCATAGTAATTCCAACAGGTGGAGGAAACAGCCCGTCCAGCTCGGCAATTGAGTCGTCTCGAAGTTTGAGAAACTTGTCTCTGGCGATATCAAAGGTTAGGGTCATGGGTGAAGATGGATGGGAGTACGGGCGAGTCCGGCTAGAAACTTAGACGGCCATTATATATTGACTTCTGTTATCAATTATGGTAATTTACACCGGTATCTCCACACTTGAACGTTCATTATTGAGCCGCAGCAGTAGAGCTTAAAACTTGTGGGGTGGGTGGGCTTTCGAAAAAGTGTCGAAGGGCTTGTCAAATGGGGGCCGATCAATGTCCGAAAGACGAATTTTGAAGTATTTGGTCACGTGACCACGTCCGAAGAGTATTTTTGGGACCCCATTTCCCCTCTCTCACTTCTCCATCACCACTTTGACTAGTCTCTCCTCGAAGCTGCCTTTCTCATTGAGGAAACTTTCCACGCCCTTATCAGTGCCAATCAGTCCACATGCGTTTGATTGTGCCAGATTGACGTCCAGATATTTAGTGCGGTCGGAACGTCGCAGTTTCCGCAACTTCCGAGTTCCGAGTTTCGAACACCGAGTTGATGTTATCGGGCAGGTTTTGCCGTTGTTAGTCATGTCGAATAGCCCATTAGATTACACTGATAGTACTGTAGCGTCAAAATGGCTAACTAGTTTTTCTGAATAAACACATTCAATATTCCAAGTAAATACTTAGACTTTTACTACAAAGTACACCCTGTCACAAGACGACGACAAACCCTAGACACAATCTGACCACTCAGATCAACTCAAAACCTGCTCATCTACCACCAACTCACCCTTTCATCGCCACCATCGCCACCATCTCCATGCTTCCAAAAAATTCCATCTTTTTCCACCATGGTCCCTGCTGCATGTCAGGCATCAAACTCTGATCAGTAAGCGAGATGGGGTGAGATTGGGGTGGTCTGTAATGTGTCGTTTGTGGCGAAAAAATCGAGATATAGATGTATGGAATAGTTCACGTGACCTCAACAACTGTATTCTTCTTTCCCCCCACCTTTTACACCCAATTTTCACCGACTAAGAGACACCAAGCCTCCCCCATGTGGTCACGTGCAAAACCCAAAAATATATTTTCAAAATTAAAAATGCGAGCGGTCAAAACTAAACTGCGATCTCAAAGCTCAACACAACTACAACACAACACACACCATAATGTCTTCCGAATTCCAAGAACTAATCGGGTTTCTGCACTCCGACCACCCCGCTGTCAAGCAGGTCGCCCTCCAGTCGCTCGTGGGCTACTCGCAGGGCCATGCCGAGCAGTTCAAGGCCAACGACTACCAGGGAGTCAAGGATCTGGTGACCACCGTCATGCTGAGCACTCCTCGAGTCAATGTCGAAAACGCCCTGACCATTCTCATCAACCTGTGCGACGACCGCGACATTCTCGACATGCTGGCGTCCAACTCCATGTTTGTGGCCATGATTGCATGCGAGATCTGTGATCTGGAAAACAAGCTGACCGATCTGTGCTGTATGCTGCTGGCCAACCTGGCCAAGGACGACCACATTGTATCCATCTTTGACGCCACCAAGAAGCTCAAGAACACGGAGGTGTTCAAGTCGGAAAAGCTCATCGACTCGCTGATGGACTGCTTTGTCAAGGGCGCCACCGGCAAGCTCAACATCTTCTCCAACTTTGACTACCTGGCGTTTTTCTTTGCCGATCTGTCGCGGTTCCGACGGGGCCGAGACTACTTCGTCACCGAGCAGCCCTACGACGGCTTGTTCCCTATCCAGAAGCTGCTGCCCTTCACCGAGTTTGTGGACTCGCGAATCCGACGAGAAGGAGTGGCTTCCACCATCAAAAACTCGCTGTTCGACACCGACAAGCATTCTAAGTTTGTGCACGACCCCGAAATCAACCTCCTGCCCTACCTGCTGCTGCCTCTGGCCGGCCCCGAGGAGCTGGAGGACCCCGAGGAGCTCTTTGATCTGCCCGAGGAGCTGCAGCTTCTGACTCCCGACAAGAGACGGGAGGAGGACCTGGACATTATGTGCACACATCTCGAGTCGCTGCTGCTGCTCACTACCTCGCGAGAGATGCGAGAGTACCTGCGAACCAAGTCTGTCTACCCTCTGGTTCGAGAGCTGCACAAGAACCATGACGACGACACTATCCAGGAGCGATGTGACCGAGTGGTGCAGATGCTGATGCGAGACGAGCCCAAGGAGGAGGGCGAAGACGCCAAGGTTCAGGAGATTGATTCTGATGATGAGGTTGTTGAGGTCATCTAAACAGAGCAGAGCGAAGCGAGGGTCTGTTAGGAGGCCGGCTTGGACAAGTCACCAGCAGGTGTTCTAGAAACTGTCTAGACCATTCATATCAAGAACACATCAACTGGAGCCGAGGCTCATATGTATAGAAGCAGTTAATGAAAGTAATGTTTGGTTGTACGAAAGTAATTATGTATAGACCGTCAGCCGCTCAGAATAGCAAAGCCTCTTCAACTAATGTGTGTGTCCCAAGTAATTCTCAACTAAACAGTAGCCATAAGGGGCTTCTAACTTCGCAATATTGTAGCTAGACGAAATCTGAAAAAAACATTCATCTCCCCGACACTCAGATCCCCACCTCAATACATCTACCTTACGATACCTCTCTAACTACGGTAGCTATACACCCACCCAACTCGTAATTGATTCTTTATTTCCCCAAACCTTATGCAACCTCGCGAACTCAATTAATACACGTCTGCTGAAATTAATCTATCACGTCCACCACAACCAACAACACACATACACGACATGACTGAAGCTGGACCGTCGAAAAAGCGAAAGAGCGAGCCCGAGTTCGAGCTGCCGTGGGTCGAAAAATACAGACCCATGTACCTGGATGATGTGGTGGGTCATACGGAGACCGTGGAGCGACTCAAGATCATGGCCAAGGACGGCAACATTCCCAATCTGCTGATTTCGGGTCTCCCCGGTATCGGAAAGACGACATCGGTGCATTGTCTGGCACGCACTTTGCTGGGGCCCCAGCTGTACAAAGATGCGGTTCTGGAGCTCAACGCCTCGGACGATCGAGGTATCGAGGTGGTTCGAGGCAAGATCAAGAACTTTGCCCAGAAAAAGGTGACCATGCCTCCTGGCAAGCACAAGATCATCATTCTGGATGAGGCCGACAGTATGACCGCCGGAGCCCAAAATGCGCTCAAGCGAACCATGGAACTGTACTCAGACACGACCCGATTCGCCTTTGCCTGTAACCAGAGCAACAAGATCATTGAGGCCATCCAGTCTCGATGCGCCATTCTGCGATTCGGCCGGCTCTCCAACGAGCAGGTTCTCGAGCGATTGCTACACATTGTGGAGGCCGAAAACGTCCAGTGTTCCGATGACGGTCTCTCTGCTCTCATCTTCTCGGCTGAAGGAGACATGCGACAGGCCATCAACAACCTGCAGGGAACCGTGTCTGGTTTCGGGTTTGTCAACTCCGCCAACGTGTGGAAGGTGGTGGACTCGCCTCACCCTGTAGTGGTGCGATCCATGCTGGACGCCTGCAGTAAGGGCGAGGTGACCGAGGCATGCGAATCGCTCAAACAGCTGTGGACCAAGGGATATAGTGCCCAGGACATCATTTCCACCATGTTCCGGGTCACCAAGACGCTGGAGGTACCCGAGCAGCTGCGTCTGGAGTACATTAAGGAGATTGGCTTCACCCACATGCGGATTCTCGATGGAATCACCACGTATCTGCAGCTCGCCGGCTGTGTCGCCCGGTTGTGTGGTATTCAGGTGAAGTAGGGTGAGCGACGTAAGTCGACGAACGGACCCACGTGATTGAACCCACGTGATCTGTGATATCACGGTAGTAGTCTGGGCTCATTGTAGGCACCCAGACAAGGACTAAGACCCGTATCTAGAACGGTAATGCATTGATGAAATTAAAAGGTGGACGTAGTGTCGATACGAGTATGTCGATTTATAAAGCGCTCATCGCAGTATGGGGCGTAGGCAATGAGCCTCAGGACTGCTATACAAGAACATTGAACACCATGTGCCATGATAGTCACTCTGGGTCTACTCACTAATGCAACTTCTGAACTAAATACATTTTAAATATACTCCGAGGGAGCGGTACCCACGAGCTTTTTGACGAACACTCTGGGTTCAGGTGAGGGTAGGGCGAACGGTATGTACGCTGCGAGTAGGAGGTGCTCGCTAAGGGTTGGCTCACAACAGTGCTCTATCCGGGGTGTTCGCCATGTTTCTCGGCTTATTTCGTCGTCCTCATTTCGTCGTGCTTCGGCTTCCTTCGTACTTTGTCGGTGGCACTTCCTAGGTTGTCCTACTTTAATCGTACTTCTTTGGTCGTCGCCCATTGTCGCCCTTCGTTCGGGCCTTGTTCATCACTCTCCGCACCCCTACCACCGAATCAACAAGGTCATGGTCGCAAGAAACCCGACAAAACCAACAGCCAACAGCGTCTGGTACGTCTTGAACTGTTTCTTGCTGACGCCGTCGACGGAAAAGTCGGGGACTCCCATGGCGTTGCAGAAAATGTGGACGCACACGGGGGGCCAGACGGACTGGAAGCGCACGTACAGCCAGGCGGCGTACCAGCCAAAGAGCGTGGTAAAGACGAGCTGCACCGCGCACTGCAGCGCAATGACCATGACCTTGTTTTTGCCCTTGCTACCCATGCTCACGTACAGCTCGTAGCCGTGGTGTAGGTGGGCGACGCCAAAGTACAGCGGCGTGATGAAGACGGACGCCAGCCCCGAGTAGCCCGCGGCCTTGTGCACGGACATGATGCAGGCCCGGAACACGAGCTCCTCGGTGATGGGCCCCACAATGTAGTTGCGGATGCCCCACACGGTTTTCAGCTCGCGTTTGGCCAGGTGGAAGCCCAGCGGCAGCCCGTTTTCCAGGTAGATGCGCTGGTACAGTGGGCCCGCAAACAGTATCGCCACGTGGATCAGCGCCAGCACCGACGTGGGCACGGTGCGTGTGAAGAAGTGCGGGCCCAGCTCAATGTTCATGAACTTGATGGCCTGGGTCCACGACAGGTCGGTCTGGGGCATGAGCTGCCAGTGCAGAACGAGCGGCGTGATGAGCAGCACGTCGACCAGCGTGCCGGCGGAAATAATCTGCATGCGTTTTTTGACCACCACCTCGTCGTCTCTGCGGACGAGTTTGGACGGCCGGGTGGATTTGCTGAGATACAGCGAGCCCACGTAGAGCGCCGTGATCAGGTGCGAGAACGACGCTGCCACCAGCCAGTCTGCAAACGTCATTTGTCGAAAAAGATAAATGTGTCGGGAAAAAAGCCGCGAGTCGAGGGCAATGATGGATGTGTTTTTCCACTGCTGCGTTTTGTTCCGGTCCGAGCGTTAAGCGAAACTTGGAGATATTAGGCGGCTGCAGGGCGAGTTTATTATCTTCCATCCCAGCCCAAGCTTGAGGCAAGAGCCCAGTATTGAGACGTCCCAAGCGGTCTGCACGGGAGGATGAGGCAGTCATCTGCATGGGGCGAGCTAGCGGGGTTGCGTCACTTGCCCCATCGTGGCTGCTCGTATTGTGCGACGTACTTGTATGACTCAGCAACAACCAATTGCAGCCTATTGATTTGGTCGCTCTTGTCTCCCTATCCTCCCTTTCCCTCCTTCTCTCTCTCTCTCTCTCTCACCCTCCACCTTCTTCGGTGAAAAACGTTGGCTTGTCTTTAAACTCTGCAGGCTAAAATAACCGCAACCGTGAGTCCAAGAAACCTGGTCGTAGCAGCAGCTGGTGTTGAACAGGATACGTGCACCGTATCGTACATGCAAGAGGAGTGCCGCCTATTTACACAACTACACTGCACAATCCACTACACGGCAAGTGTCACAATTCTCGCCCTCCATCCACCTGAGACATACGCACACCGTTTCGTCCTTCTCTCCCCCCAGCGCGCATACATACGATAGTCGGCTATGTACACTAACTCAATCTGGCCCTTGCCATTTTTTTAGGCAGGGACTGGCTGACAACGGCGCAACCCGGATTGGGGAAATGGGGAATGGGGGGATGGGGCATGGGGGGAAGGAGGGGTAAAAGGGAGTGTGGAATATTACGTGGGGAGAGCTACTGTTGCTGTGGAAACGGCCCACAGAAAAACAACAAAAAAATGCCCCTGTGAGCCTCATTTGGTCATCTACCTGCGGCGGTCTTTACTGTACGTACACTCCGTACACTTCGCCGTGGGGCTTCAGTTGCACGTTGTAGAGACGGAACAATTACCGAGGCTCAGGTCACGGTATGAGATGTACTGTGAGGGGGAAGGTGGTCAGCGTACACAACAGTACAGACCGAGGGGTGGAGGCGTGATCGAGACAATATCAGACGGTCACCTGTATTCCCGGGCAAACAGCAATCTACTCGTCCGGCAGCGTTTTGAGCTTGTCACTATTCATGTCCATAACACCCTTCTATTGAAGTTTGTCGTCATGTCTGACATCCTGGTGTCTACCAGTAACTTAGCTACTTGTAGTAGACTAGGGTGAGGGCCAGTGTGGTCGGAGTCCGCTATTGTAGGAATAAGAAGCCGCTCTTGTTTCACCAGTGAACACAAGTCGATTCGTATTGGCATGTACTTGCACACGTATTCTTGTCGTCAAGGCTCCACCTGACATTTTATCAATTTCAGCTTCACCCTATACCCTGTCAGTTCACTCACACACCTGGATGTTGCTTGGGGATACATGTCATTACCATGATATGATAGCTAGTACAGATGTGGAGTTGTATGATATGAATTAAGGCCACGTGAGTAAGATACAGACAGGTTGCCACTTCAATTGGAATTATCGCACAACATCTCATTGTACTGTAGTTCATACACCTCGCTTTGTAAGCCTTGAGGTGGGTGCGTGTTGTGAGACCTTCATTTCAACAGTGAACATTTGGGAGTCCAGGAGCATATAGGCAAAGTTTCAGCGTTGAAGGACGTGACTTCCTGTAAGATTTTCTGTACACTACTGGCAAAGGTGGATGTTTTGTACTGGAAACACTCAGTATGTAGAACGGTATGATTTTTCGTCGAACGGTACGTTTTCATCTCACTAAGATACTTGTAGCTTACGTATGACCTTGAATACCGCCAAACGCCAGCTTCAAGGCCTGGACTGGCGTGTTCCGACGATGAAATGTGTTCAATACGGGATGTGTCTAAGTGACCGTAAAAAAAACACCGATTTGAAACTCGCAGTTGTCGATACAATTGCCACAACAGCCCCTTATATAAATTCTTGTATAGCTCCAATTCATCCCATCTATTGGTACGTACTCCGTAGTCTCTCAAACTCACCCGTGCAGCATACACGCACACCTGTGCTGTCCCAATATCAACATCACTAACACACAACCCCCCGCTAACTGTCCAACATGTCCAGCTCATCTCTCGGGATAGACAAGCTGGGATTCGGCATGGGCCGGTCGTCGTCCGACATGAGCCGCGACGATCTCTCGGGCATGTCTGGCTTTTCCTCCCCGATGGTTACTCCCTCACAATCCGTCTCGGGCTACACTACACCCCAGGGACGTCGAAACGGCCGCTCTCAACCTTCGAGTGCGCGAACAGAGCGCTACGTGGACGCCCTGGCCGAGGTCAAGGCCATTCTCAACCCCCAAAACCTGGCTTTGACCGAGGAAAAGCTCGATTACGCTGTGGACCTGGACTGGGACGCTCTGGGAGACGTTTCTCTCGAAACTGTGGCCCAAGGCGACGAGGATGACTTTGTCGTGTCCGAAAAACCGGACTCGGAGGCCATTGGCCGCAAAAAACGCGGGCTGGAGCAGCTGCGGGCGCAACTGGAGGAGTCTGACGTGGCCCTCAAGCAGCTAGAGGACTACCTGGCATGGTTCCAGAAGGACCTGGGCTCGCTCAGCGCAGACATGGAGCTGCTGCAGGGCAAGTCGCTGGCCATCTCCGAGCGGCTCAACAAGCGGGTCGACGTGGAGAAGATTCTGGCGCCCAAAATCGACGCCATGATCGTCCCAGGCCACATTTCACAGACCATTTTCGAGGGCGATTTGGACGCAGACTGGATCAAGTGTGTGCATGATTTTGAAGCTCTCCAGGCTGAGGAGGAGCGCAAGACTAGAGAGGAGGAGAAGAAGAAGCAGGAGGATGTTGGAGGAGAGACTGGAGGTGAGGAGAAGAAGTCTGACGACAAGGCTGACGATAAAACTGAAAACACATCTGAAGATAATGCAGACAACAACGACAAGACCGATGACACTGTTCCTAACACCAACGACCCCCCTCCTACTGCACTCCAGGAATCTGCATTTGACAAGAACGATGCTCCCACCAAAAAGCCCCAAAACAAGATTGAAATCTCGGGGCCTACAGGACAAGCGGCCGTGGTTGCCTCTCCCGTGGTCAAACTGGACCCCATCTCCAAGGCATCGCAGTTTCAAAGCCGTCTTCTTAAGGACAAGATCATTGAGCGGTCGCGAGACTATTTTGTTCTCAAAATCAAGCAGATTCGTCTTCCGGGAACCTCTGTCCAGCAGGTTCAGCGCGAGATGAAACAGAACAAAGACATGTATATTTATTTGGAGCGCCACTATCCAGAGTTGGCGGTGGGGCTCAAAAAGGCCTACGTCAACACCATCAAGTGGTACTACCTGTCCAACTTCACCCGCTACATTGCTTGTTTGGACAAGTTGAACATCAAGACGGTCGACAAGAGCATCTTGCTGGGCACTGACGATGGCCGTGGAGCGTCTGGAGGAGGAGGCATTTTGGGCGGCATTTATGGCTCTTCGGCTGCTGCTCCACGGGATCCTTCCATAGCCACATCTCAGGAGCTTGTCAACACCACAGCCAAACGAATTCGACAGCTGGAAGAGGAAGAGTCGAGCGCCATGCCCGCCAAGATTGCGGAAAACAACCCGCTGCATCACTGGCTGGAGACCGGGTTCCGATCCTTGATGCAGGCACTATTGGACAACTGCAACGTGGAGTACGACTTTCTCAACGACCTGTTTGGAACCCGACACGCCGCGGCGCATTCCCCCGTGGCTTCTCCTGCCAAGCAGACCATCTCTCGAATCGACAAGCTGTTCCAAAAGATCTTTCTGCCGACTTTTGAGGCAGTATCAAACTACACCAACGAGCTGACCAGCACCACATACGACGCGTTCGGTCTGCTCATTTGCATTCGTATCTGTCAGAAGATGGCAGGTCAGAGCCATGGCGTGCCCATGTTGAGAGCAGTGTACAAGCGACTAGCCATGCAGCTGTGGCCCCGTCTGCAGATCATCCTGGATGCGAACTGTGAGTCTCTTCGTCGAGCAGCCTCCAAACCCTCATCCTTCGTGTCTGCCAACAATTCTGCTAACCCCAACATGGCCGCCTTTGCTCCCATTCAGGTGACTCAAGAATGGGCCAACTTTGAGGCTGCTATTCTGACTCTCAGCAAACGGCCCAAGGCTGTACGGGAACCTGTTGCGCAGTGTCTGGGACGTCTGCAGAACGAGTTTGAGTCTTTTCTCACAAAGGTCAGTGGCTGTTTGGGCTCCTCCAAGACCAAGGGCATCCAGGAGCGTCGAGAAACGTTCCTGTACAACAACTACTTTTTGGTGTCCACCATCATCGGAGACATTGAGGGAGATTTGGCTCAGGAGCAGAAGAACCATCTCCAACAACTCCTGGAGGCCTACAAGCCCCAGACTTAGGGGATGCGGGAGGACAGGCAAGTACAAGTACATAGTTATGATTGATGAATGTAATACTACAAGCAATGGGCAGCTACAGTAACCGTAGACACGTGATTTGAGCTGTATGGCTACCTTTTTTTCTATTCTAGGGAAATACATGATTACCTAAGCAATTACCACAATCACGTGCTCGACTACACCCCCAGAAGTCACGGGCAACCTGGCCGAGCGGTCTAAGGCGCCAGGTTAAGGCTAACATCTTAACGAATATCCTGGTCTCTTCGGAGGCGAGAGTTCGAATCTCTCGGTTGTCATTTTTATTGCTTTTTTGCATGCCAGCCTTTTTCTCGCTGCGATTATCCTCTTTTTTTTTCGCGAATATTTATTTTTCCTGGTGAGCTTCGTTGCCTTCGGTGTAGCTGTACTGCAGCTGAGCACAGCATTCATGCACGAGAGTAAAAAGTCAACTTGGATCTCTTACCATCGCAATCACAACAATGTCAGTATTGGGGGAGGAAAAACGCAAGGCGGTGCTCAAGCAGGTTCTGGAGGATCCCTACCTCAAGGTCGCATGGCCCGAGATTGCCGAGGAAAAAACGGAGTCCATCTTCTCGCTGTTACAATCAGCCCTGGCTCCAGTCAAGCCATACCGAGAGTCTCAACGACAAGCCAAAGACACAGGCGCCAAACTGCCACCTACTCCGGGAGCAGTGGAGCAATCGTCACTGGGATTCAATCCCGTCACAAAGGCGTTACAGAGCCAAGCAAAACTCAACCTGCTCGCCAAAGAGCCTCTCAGCGATCCTATCACCATGGTGTTCATCTGCAAAGACGATATCCAGCCCGAGATTCTCACCAAACACTTTCCATCGCTTTGTGCAAGTGCGAGTACCACGTGTAGCAAGTCCGAGAAGTCTGCCGTCAAACTTGTGGCGCTTCCACTAGGAACCATGGCTAAGCTGTCTGAGATCACGGGTCTTCGAGATCTGGGATGTGTGGCTCTCAAGGCCCACAAGGACTTTGATACCCTGTCCAAGGTCGTTCAGGCATCTACCAGTGACGTGTCTTTGCCGTGGAAGTCAGACAGCCCATTCACGCCTCTCGAAGTCAAGAGTCTGACCACGTTTGCACCCATCAAGAAAAGCAAGAACCAGCTGACCGCCGAGAAGAAGGGCATGGACCCAAAGAAGGGCAAGGAGAATCAGAAGGACGGGAAACAGGTCAAGGAAAAGCCAAAGGCCAAGGGAAAGGTCACCAAGCCATAGTCATAGTACAAGTACATTAATTTATAGATCAACACACGTCGGATTCCTTGATTCCTTTGAATAGAATCTACCTAAAATCGATCTCACTACGGGTACACCCTGTTGTCGGCTGTTTCGTACGAAAATCAAATCTCTATCTTACTCGTTACTCCTCCATATCATCCTCATCAGACGTTGCTTGCTCGGCAAACTTCTTTGCTTCAGCAAGATGCTCGGCGCTAATATGCTGGTGCTTGCCTCCGGTCTCGGAAGCCGACACCCAGGAGATCTCCAGCTCAAACTCCTTGTCCTTGGTGTCCTCGTGGGCCAGGTATATGATTCGGGCGGCCTCATTGACGGCGTCTCGGGCGCTAATGTTGGGGAGGTCGAGTTTCTCCAGCTCGTTCTTGGCGGTCTGTCGGCCCTTGCCGGCGGCGGCTCCGTGGTAGCCCCAGTACGACCCACTGGGCTCGATCATGTACAGATGGGGTCCGTCCTCGTCCACTCCTCCGAGAAGGGTGGCGATTCCGAATGGACGCACCGAGTTGTACAGGGTGTAGGCCTGGGTGTAGGAGCCGAGCCGGTCGGCAAAAGAGTCCACGGGGATGGGCTGCTTGTAGGTGGATCGCCAATTGTAGGCTTCCGATCGGCCTCTGCTGACCATGTGTCGTCCGTCAGGCACAAGACCAGAGTAGACGACACCAATGTGTTTGTCCACGGTCTGGATTCGCTGGTTGGCGCCGGGCACCAGCAGCTTGGATGTGACGATTTTCTCGAGCGCAAAAACAACGCCGTCCTTGCACTTGATGGCAATGGACGTGGAGCCGTTCTCAACGGCCTTGCTGGCGTACTCCACCTGGAAGTTTCGGCCATCGGGAGAGAAGACGGAGTTGGAGAGATCGTATCCTGTTCCGATTGAGGACTGTGTTAGTTCGGTGATGGGGTTATGGCGTGGTTTGGCGGAACACTTACCATTGTGTTGGTTGTGGTGTGTAGTAGGTATTGGACCTTTGCAATAGTGCCGATACGTGTGGTGTGGGTGGCAATAGGATTAGGTTTGGGGTGGAAGTGGGAGGTGAGAGAGGAGGGTGTTTTCAGCTGGGAGTTTAGTTGGGTGATTAGTTGAGTGATTGTGGCGAGTAGACGGTTGTAATTGGCGGTATATGTAACAGACAAAGTGGTAATTTTTGCAATGTGTCCAGATCAATTAGTCAGCAAAAGGATTTAGTGGCTTCGTAGGCTATTTACTGATACTTTGGATCGTCTCAATATCCTCTCATTTACAGCACCGTCTTCGGGCTAAACTTTCATGCATCGATAACCATTAGCATTTGTCCAACTTGCACAACAATGACCAACGATGTCATCCGAATTGTCGTCTGCGGAGACGAAGGTGAGTAGCGTGGCTCGAACCAGTTTCTGAAGCATACTAACACAGGCGTGGGCAAGTCCAGGTGAGTTTGAATCCCGATTCTCCGTCATTGTCATCATCGACACTCTCTAACACAGTCTAATCACGTCTCTCATCAAAGACACCTATGTCCCCAACATCCAGAAACTTCTACCGCCAATAACGATCCCCAAGGGCTTCTCTTCGTCGCCGGACGCGCCATTGTCAACCGTCATTGTCGACACCCAGTTCTCAAACAGCCCCGCAGAAGCCGAACATCTGCACCGTGAGATCCGACAGGCCAACGTCATTTGGCTGGTGTACAGCGACCATTACTCGTGCGAGCGCGTGTCCATCTTCTGGCTGCCGTACTTTCGAAACCTAGGAGTCAATCTGCCCATTGTGCTCTGTGCCAACGTCTTTGACGATGTCGACAGCTGGAACTCGAGAGACAGTGAGCGGATCATTTCCGACGAGATGATTCCCATCTTGCGCGAGTTCAAAGAAATCGAAAGCTGCATCCGCGTCTCGGCCAAACTGAACCACAACATCAACCAGGCCTTCTATCTGTGTCAGAAGGCCGTCATGCATCCGATTGCTCCGCTGTTCGATGCCAAGGAGGGAAAGCTCAAACCAAACGCCGTGGCGGCGCTGCAACGAGTCTTTTTCCTGAGCGACAGAGACCAGGACGGGTTTCTGTCCGACCAGGAAATGCTGGAGCTCCAGGTCAAGTGTTTTGGACGAAGTTTCGATACCACGGATCTCATTCAGATCCGAGCTCAACTGACCAAGATCAACCCTGCCCTGGCTACCGAAAGAGGCGTTTCAGAGGAAGGATTCATTGTTCTCAACCGTCTTTACGCCGACAAGGGCCGTCACGAGACCACGTGGGGGATTCTCCGAACCTTCCACTACACGGACTATCTGTCTCTCTCCGACCAGTTTCTGTACCCCAAGCTGGACGTGCCCGAAAACTCGTCTGTGGAGCTGTCTCCAGAAGGCTACCGGTTCTTGGTGGATCTGTTCTTGTTGTTTGATAAAGACAACGACGGTGGTCTGAACGACTCGGAGCTCAAAACATTGTTCAAACCAACGCCCGGAATCCCGCAAAAGTGGCTGGACTTCAACTTCCCTTACACTACCGTTCACGATGAACAGGGCTCCATCACTCTGCAGGGTTGGCTGGCGCTGTGGAGCATGACCACGTTTCTGGACTACAAGACCACCATGGCGTATCTGGCCTACCTTGGATTTGAAGGCGATAACAGCAAAAAGCGGTTTGGCTCGTCCGTGACGGTGGCCATGACTACCGCTGCGGCCGCTGCAGCTCGTCTGACGGCTTTCAAGGTCACGAAGCCGAAAAAACGACGGTCTCGTCCCCGACCGTCCTATCGAGCCACTCCCAATGATCGATCTGTGTTCAATTGTTTTGTTTTGGGCTCACACATGTCTGGCAAAACGTCACTACTCGAGGCCTTTCTCAACCGGCCCCTCACGACGGACATCTACAAGCCCACCATCCGTCCTGTGTCTGTGGTCAACTCTGTGGAAATGACAGGAGGCAAACAGTGCTACATGGTGATGGAGGAGCTGGGACAGCAGGAAGCCGCGGTTCTGGCTAACGCTGCCCGTGTGGAGGAATGCGACGTCATCTGCTACACGTATGACTCTTCCGATCCCAACTCCTTTTCATACATTGATGGTCTGAGGAGAAAGTACCCCATGCTGGACACTCTTCCATGTGTATTTGTAGCTCTCAAGGCCGATAATGACAGACAACAACAGCGGTTTGATCTTCAGCCAGACGAGTATACCAAACAGATTCGAATCGCCGCCCCTTTGCATGTCTCTTCCAAATGGCCCTCTTCTGTCACTGAGTTGTTCATTCAGCTAGCCGAGGCTGCCCAACAACCTGGACGGGGTCTTCCCAACCAAGACCCGGAGGAGGAAACTAACACCATCATGCCGTTTGCTCTTGCCGGAGGAGCGACAGTTTTGTTGGCAGCCGCCGTAGCATGGATTTTCAAAAACGTTCGAGTTGCCGGTAGGGAGTAGAACCGACACGGAAGCGAGGAACGAAGGTCACGAGCGGACAACGACACACTAGGAAAGCACCAGAGCAGCGACTGGTTCAATGAGGCATTTTCAGAGATCGCCACTATCCGTACTTTTAGTACTTGTACACCAACTAATACATATTATACACTCACTATATACACACGTCCCCTTCTCAACTCTAGTAGTTCTTCTCTCTCTGAGCCTCGCGACGATAAACCTCATTGAGCTCGTCTTCCAGCTCCTTGATCTTCTTGTCGGCAGCAGCCTTGTCGGACGCCCGCATCTCCTTCTCCAGTTTTAGACGCTGCTGAATGTCTTCGTTTCGAATGCCCCACAGAACAGACGAAAACGGCTTGCCCATGGGCGACGCATGCGACGTTTGGTGCGAGTCAATCTCCCGCGCAGTCACCTGCACGCGTCCAAGATCCTCTTCGTCCGACCCCAGCGAAGAAGTGCTGGCAGAGGAGCTGACTCCACTGCCGAGCTTTCTCCTGGGTGAAGCCCGCTCCAGCTGCTCGCCCAGATGCTTCTTGTCCTCTTCGCTCTGCGCCAACCGCTTCTTGTAGTCGTCTCTCTCGAGGCCTGCCTTCTTGTACAAGTTGCTGAGCGATCGATACTGCTCCTCGTGCTTGTTGTTCTTGTACTTGAGAGAGTCGACTTCGATTCGCAGCTGGTGCAGCTGCTTGGTGATCTCCGAGTTGCCCTTGCTGACGAGCCGGCCCAGATCGTGCAGAGCATCGTTCGAGAGCTTGGTAACCACCTCGGCCGAAGGAGTGCTGTTGGTCTTCATCAGCTTGGCCAAGTCGTCATCGTGAGCGTCCTTCCACACCGGACCCAGAATGTTGGCCAGCTTCTCAATAATAGACTTGGAGAAGTCGCCCCGGTTGCATTCCACGTTGAACAGCTTCTTCTGCCACGATGTCAGCTGCTTCTGGTGGGCGGCAGACCGAAGATCCGAGTCGGCCTGCACACGCTGGATCTGGGCCTCCAGCTTGGCCTTTTCCGTTTCGCTGTGCTTTCTATCGTTGGAGAATTGCTCTTCGAACTGCGTCAGCTGCCGGGTCAGCTCCATCACCCGAGCCTCGTGGTTGCCCATGTGCTCGATTCGGCTCAGAGCGTCATCGAGCTGGGCCTCGAGATCGTCGGTGAACTGCTCACGCAACTGCAGCTGCAGGGTGGTCTCGGTCAGCTTCTGCTCCAGCTCAGACGAAGAGGACCGTGAAATGGACTCCTGCTCGCTGATTCGAGCATGCAGAGCTTGCCGCTCGTTAAGAAGCTCAGTAACGAGCTCGGGTAGAGGCATGGCGTCGGCGTCGATTTCGTTTTCGATCATAACATTGGCAATCTGGCCCATGCTCGCTTGAAGAGAAGAAACCTCCGCCTGGAGGGACTCAACCTTGGCTGTCAGAGAAGAGACCTCCACCTTTTCGGTCTCCAACTCGACATTGCGAGTCCCCAGCTCGACGTTTCTGGTCTCCAGCTCGTCTCGAAGAGAGTCAGACTCTCTCTGGAGATCCTGCCGCTCTCTCTTGACACTGGCGAGCTCCATTCTGGCAGTGTCGGCGTCCTTCTTGGCCACACCTGCCTGCTCTGCGGCAGCCTCAAGCTCCTCCCGCACCTTTTCCAGCTCGCCCTTGACTCTCTCCACCTCCTGCTCATCAACCTCACCTCCTGCGGCTCTGAGACCCTCAATCTGGGCCTCCAAGTTGCAGGCGAGGTTTTCCAGCTCCTCATTGGCCTCCATGGACCGCTGCAGCTCGGCTCCGGTGCCTGCTAGCAGCTCCTCCGTCTCTGCCACAATCCTCGTCTTCTTTTCCAGCTCCCTCTTCAGCCGCTTGTTGTTGGTCTCCAACGTCTGAATGTCGGGGTACAACGCCAGGATCTCCCGCTCGTAATGCTGGGCCTCCTCGCGATGCTGACTCAGCTCGTGGCGCAAGTTGTCGTTTTCCTGCGCCTGGCGGGAGAAGTCGTCGCGCAGATTCTCAATCTCCACTCTCAGCGCTTCCACCTCCTCGGCTGACTCCCGGACCACCCGTTGCTGGATGTCCTCGTAGTCCGCCTCGAGAGTCTGAAACTCCTGCTCGGTAAGACGGAACTTTTCCTGCTGAGCCACAATGTACTGGGTGATGATGGTGAGGAACGACGAGAAGCGCGAGTAGATGGAATCCTCGTCGGTCTCGGAACCCGCGTGTCCGTCGGGATCAATCAGATTCTGCAGCCGGTGCATCTGGTCCATCACGTGAGCCTCGTCCGTGTCGAGATGCTGAGAATGACGGTTGCTGTGAATCATCGGAGGCGTGTTGTTGTACTGTCGAAGTGTAGCCCCTCCTGGCCCGCCTAGACCTCCCCCACTACCACCGTCGGAAACAAACGACTGGCGAGATATGCTTCTGTTGGGCATGAAATGGTTGTTGGGTCCACCACCAGCTGCTGCTGCTGCTCGTGAAGGAGCACGTGACCCACTCAGCCGACTGGACCGCCCAAAAGCACTGCTGCTGCCAGACCGCATGTCCTCCCACTCTTGCTGCTGCTGTTGCTGCTGCTTGCCCTCGAGATACTCAATCTGCTCCTCGTAGTTGACGACGCGATCCTTGAGCTCTCTGATCTCCTCCGAGTCGATGCCTCCGTCGCGCTTGCGCGACAACTCCTTCTCCATCTGTTCAATCTTCTCCTTCATTTCGTTGTTCTCCTGGATGGCACGACGGAGAGCGTCCACTCCTCCGGCTTGAGATCCTCCCTCTCCGCGGTTCAAGTTGTTGCGCAGCATCATGTTCTCCACCTGCAGATTGAACTTGTCGTTGACCAGCTTGTCGACATGCGCTCGCTCCTGTTTGACGCCCAGAACAGTCTTGTCGTCCAGCGTGGCAGGAACCCCGAACGCGTTGTCGTCCAGAGACTTCATGTGGAAGTGTTCCGGCGAAGGGGGCGACTCGAGATCCGTGTCGCAGCCGAGATCCACGTCTTCCAGCGTGGCCACGCCGTGATGAATGACGCTGTCGGCATGCAGGCTGGAGTGTCGAATGACGCTGTTGAACGACATTTCTCGTGGCGGCGAACTCGTTTGGAAGGACGACATGCCCTTCGATGCAAGTGGAGAGTTCGATGCAGTAGAAGGCGATGCGGGCGTAGCCTTGACCGTGGGGAACTTCTTCTTTCGTGCCAGAGGCGACAACGACGACGTCCGTTCGGGGATTTGAGAGGTGGATAGTTGGGAAACTGTGTTTTGGTGTGATACAGACACTTCCTGGTTCTCCTTGTCGTCGGTAAGACTTTGTTTCTTTGGCCCTGCTGCTGTTTCTGTTCCTGTTCCTGTTCCTGCTCCGGTTGCTGCTGTTCCTGCTGCTGCTGTTGCTGCTTCGACCATCTGTTTGGCTGCAGTGTCAGGGGTATGGCTGGTGCCGAGATCAGTGACCTTGCTGGGTTCTCCAGACGACTCTAGCGACGAGTGCGATGCCGGAGACGCGCCCGGAACGCCTCCAAATCCCACAGGCATGTCTTCCAGGTCCAGGGTCTCGAACCCCTCGGCGCCAGACAAGTCCTCCTCCTTGGAAACCTCCTGGGAAAACTCCTTGGAAAAGTTGTGGGATGATGCATTGTGGGAGCTGTTGTCCTGGGAGCTGGCGCTGCGGGTGATGTCGCGCTTGCCGCTCTTGACGTCCAGCTTGAGGTTGTTGAACATGGTCAGGTACTCGTCGTCCTGAAACGACATTTCAAACCCGCCAGGAGAAGAGGCGCTTGGGTCTGTGTCTGAAGCGTCTGCCTGGGGCTGTACGTTGACCGAGCTGTTGGGCACATTGACGGAATGCGCCGGCCCGGACGACACGGTATCTCCAGTCGGCATGGTCGGTGTGGGAGTCGGTATTTTTGGTTGGGGCTTAGTGTTGTCTAGTGGTGGTGAAACCGTGATACGCGAAAATAGACTTTTTGTGTTGATTATGTAGCGCGTAAACCTAGCGGAAGATGAGACTGAACTTAGTGGATGAGTATAAGTATAAGTACAATTATATCAGGTAGCTGTAAGTAGATCTGATGGAACATACTGGTACTGGTACTATACGAGTACTTGTATTGCGGAGAAAGATGTGTAAAGGTTTAGTGTGGGGAGTTGGTCGTTCAGACAAGCACCAGCATCGTACCGTAACCTGTCCGTGTCCTACGGGTAATTAGTAAACAAAGCTTGAGTAACTGACTGGTCATTTAAAGGAGGGGATTGACTCGTCTATTCTCACCCCAGCCAGCTCCAGTCCAGTTACCCGGCCGGGCGTTAGATTACTTAGTTGATATTAGTTGAGGCCATGATGGAAAACACGCTGAATAATCGCAGATTTGGAAGGAACATTAATATCTAGAGTCACCATGTCTTACCCATGTGATCTTCCTCCATCTCCCAAGTAGATTTTGTTGTTACGGTTCCCTAATACTGAAACTATGCACACATCATGTATTTCCGGGCCATCTCAAGATACAGGCCTGTTTGAAATGTGGTAAAACCACAGGGTGCTATCTGGACCACTAAGAAAGTATCTGGCAATTTTGAGCAGATTGGATTTTTTTTGGAGTAGTTGTGTGGCATTTTAGTCAAAGGCATTGTTCGCGATTTATCAGCCTATGCATTTTTAGACCAGAGGACCATACGACCATACGGTGTACAAGTACAAGTACGAGTACATACAAGTGTACGATACTCATACAACACTTCTGAGGTGGAAGACTACAGTACGGAGTACAGTACTTGTAGATCCATGATAATGACTTTACGAGCCCCAGTGACGCACAAGTTCCCTGCAGTAGTGTCTTGATCTCCTCTCAACATTTCCTTGGTAGATCTGGATCATGCAAACTAGACTACGGAGTTCGTAGATGAGAGACACCAGACTGTAGACTGCTCGTAGACTACAAATACCGATAGAAGTACGACAGTAAGCGGTTCCCGTTGAGGGTCAGTGACCGCAGTCATCAACTCTGGACTTTGACCTCTAACAAGAGAAACATCCAGGCTACTTGTACTGGTACTTACACTTGCAGGGCTTGGCTCTTCGAGTCTCTCCTCCCACCTTTGGTGCCTTCTCCCTCCAGGTGTCGATATTTACACCTACACTCCTATACTACCTGGCGCATGTCTCATATTTCCGTTGCCACTCACTTCTCGGTCACGTGACCACCCCTCCCCATCACTCCTCGCTTCTCTTACTAAGCAACGGCCCGACTCCTTCACGGACCTCGGTCGAAAAAGCAACGTGCATACCTAAGTTGCAGTCCAATTGGAGAAGAGGGAAAGGCATGACAAACGAGATTGGATGGGGGGTTCGAAAGTACATACGAGTACGAGTAAGCTGTAATAGAGGCTCCAATGGTTCGTACCAGGTACCGGTGTACACAGCAGGGTCATTTTGTACCAGGACATACCCGATACTTGTAGCACACCATACTCATTAAAAGTTCTAGATCGCATCACCAGGCACAGGCACACCAGGACCCTTAGACACATACCAGCCGCACTTCATGGCGCATTTCATGGCGCACATTCCCGTCTCACCAACAATCCCCCTGCTGCATCTATACATGAAGTCGCTTTGGTCTTCGGATTTGTCCGTTTTACAAGCGAAACTTTGTCATTTGTTCAGCTCGTAATGACGTCAGTCGTGGAGTCCGTCACTATCGGCTGACCAAAGGTATCTACTCGTAGTGTAATTACTCCGAATAGACCAGGGCCTTGGTACTTATACTGTTATCACTTGATGAGGTTAGGTCACGTGCCCCGCACAACTCCGCCCTACACGCGAAGCCACCCCCACCATTTTATCTCCGCCTTTTTCGACTCCGCCTTTTTCGACTCCGCTTTTTTGACTCCGCTTTTTTGACTCTGTTCCTTCAAGCAAAACAACACCCCTTTCCACCTTCCCGCCTTTTCACACTCTGCTTATTTGGCTTCATAAACCCCGCACCGTTTGAAAACTTCCGTTTGAGAACTTTGTTGGTCCGGGGAAGTGAGTGTCTGGCCGTTAGTGGTGTCAGACCCTCAGGCAGGGGGAGTGGTGGGGGTGAGGAGAGTTGGGGTTGGTGGTCACGTGGCGTGGTTGTGATAGTCCTCCGCGTGACTATTCACGTGCTTGTTACTCGTCATTTCGCCGCTTTCACGCCTCCCCGTTTCCCTACTTCTACCCCCACATCAATCTCAAATCACATGCTCAGAAAGTAGACATCTGCAGCGTCATGCATGCCATCCCACAAGACGAAGACAGTGATAGGCCGAGAGCCGAGGAGGGAGGAAATGGCAACATGGTACGATTCGAGACCAACTGAGACCAACGGCGATCGCGCGATGACAGGAGCTAAGTGTTCGTGATCAGGTGGGTGGTTTGTGGTGGTACTACTTGTAGATGATGGTCAGACTAATTAGCACAAGCTATATGGTATTGGCGGTATGGAGGGCATTGGTAACATCAACGAAGCACTCGTGTTTGGCAGGGTAAGTGGTTGTGCTTCGAAAGCCTGGATGCGAGTGAGTCGCCACAAGTCCGGGTAATACAAGTTCTGTACAGTACAAGTAGTTGGCCATCAAGACTGAAGCAGGTAGCTGCCCTTCTTAAAACCACACCATATCCCTCCCCCTAGTCTGGAGTTAAGCTTGTGCGAAAGCGTGCTCTCGGACATCACCCCATACACGGACGAACAAACACGGAAGAGTCTATGGTTGGTCGTCGTTTCTTGTCTGGCAAAGTATAACTCGCGAATGTGCAAACGAGGTGTTACAGCCAGACATGGTCAGCAAGGGAATTGTAGACGGTCCAAGCCGTTGTATCTATGGCGTGTGTATCGTATGTACTCCTCCTCACCCTCGCTTAACCATTCGATTTCCCGCTCAATTTCTCACCGTTGAACGAACCCCTTTGTCCACTCTGTTGCTACCCCGTTTTCCGTCGTTTGTTTGTCCGTTGTCATTTTGCCCCCATCTTTCACGTCGTCGTCTGGAACCACGGTTGCATGGCTCGCCATTATACTTTTCCCCACAGTCACATGTTGTGGAGCGGGATTGAGACGGGCAGTATCTGCCGTTTGACTAGGTTGAAACGGGCAGAAAGACCATGAAAATATCAAGCTAGATCTTCCGAGTCGATTGCAGCCTTTTCCCTAGCGAAAACCCCGCCCCAACCCCGCTCTGGGTCGTTCCTCGGCACTCGGTATTTCACATGAAAACTATAACCTAGACAACATGGGCAACCTTAACCCCAGAGTATACTTATATACGTTGGCGTCTCGCCCTCTCGTAATCGATAATCACAAACCGACGCCATGAACCCCAACAACACTGGCACCATTGAAATCAACGGTAAGGAGTACAACACCTTCACCGAGCCCCCTGTGGCCATGGCCCAGGAGCGAGCCAAGACCTCCTTCCCCGTGCGAGAGATGACCTACTTCCTCGACGGTGGCGAGACCAACACCCTTAAGAACGAGCAGATCATGGAGGAGATTGAGCGAGACCCTCTGTTCAACAACGACAACTACTACGACCTCAACAAGGAGCAGATCCGAGAGCTCACCATGGAGCGAGTCGCCAAGCTGTCTCTGTTTGTGCGAGATCAGCCCGAGGACGATATCAAGAAGCGATTTGCTCTCATTGGTATTGCCGACATGGGCACCTACACCCGACTCGGTGTCCACTACGGCCTCTTCTTCGGTGCCGTTCGAGGTACCGGAACCGCCGAGCAGTTTGGCCACTGGATCTCCAAGGGAGCCGGAGACCTGCGTAAGTTCTACGGATGTTTCTCCATGACCGAGCTGGGCCACGGCTCTAACCTGGCTGGTCTCGAGACCACCGCCATCTACGATGAGGAGACCGACGAGTTCATCATCAACACCCCCCACATTGCCGCCACCAAGTGGTGGATTGGAGGAGCTGCCCACACCGCCACCCACACCGTGGTCTTTGCCCGACTCATTGTCAAGGGCCAGGACTACGGTGTCAAGACCTTTGTGGTCCAGCTGCGAAACATCAACGACCACAGCCTCAAGGTCGGCATCTCCATCGGAGACATTGGAAAGAAGATGGGCCGAGACGGTATCGACAACGGATGGATCCAGTTCACCAACGTGCGAATCCCCCGACAGAACCTGCTCATGAAGTACACAAAGGTCGACCGAGAGGGCAACGTGACCCAGCCTCCTCTGGCCCAGCTCACCTACGGCTCTCTGATCACCGGCCGAGTCTCCATGGCCTCTGACTCCCACCAGGTCGGAAAGCGATTCATCACCATTGCTCTGCGATACGCCTGCATTCGACGACAGTTCTCCACCACCCCCGGCCAGCCCGAGACCAAGATCATCGACTACCCCTACCATCAGCGACGACTGCTGCCTCTTCTGGCCTACGTCTACGCTCTTAAGATGACTGCCGATGAGGTTGGAGCTCTCTTCTCCCGAACCATGCTCAAGATGGACGACCTCAAGCCTGACGACAAGGCGGGCCTCAACGAGGTTGTCTCCGACGTCAAGGAGCTCTTCTCCGTCTCCGCCGGTCTCAAGGCCTTCTCCACCTGGGCTTGTGCCGACGTCATCGACAAGACCCGACAGGCCTGTGGTGGCCACGGATACTCTGGATACAACGGTTTCGGCCAGGCCTACGCCGACTGGGTTGTTCAGTGCACCTGGGAGGGTGACAACAACATTCTGACCCTTTCTGCCGGCCGAGCTCTCATCCAGTCTGCCGTTGCTCTGCGAAAGGGCGAGCCTGTTGGTAACGCCGTCTCTTACCTGAAGCGACACAAGGAGCTGGCCAACGCCAAGCTCAACGGCCGATCTCTGACCGATCCCAAGGTTCTCGTCGAGGCCTGGGAGGTTGCTGCCGGCAACATCATCAAGCGAGCCACCGACCAGTACGAGAAGCTCGTTGGCGAGGGTCTCAACGCCGACCAGGCCTTTGAGGTTCTGTCTCAGCAGCGATTCCAGGCCGCAAAGGTCCACACCCGACGACACCTCATTGCCGCCTTCTTCTCCCGAATCGACACGGAGGCTGGCGACGCCATCAAGCAGCCCCTGCTCAACCTGGCTCTGCTGTTTGCCCTGTGGTCCATCGAGGAGGACTCTGGACTGTTCCTGCGAGAGGGTTTCCTCGAGCCCAAGGACATCGACACCGTCACCGAGCTGGTCAACAAGTACTGCGCCACCGTGCGAGAGGAGGTCATTGGATACACCGACGCCTTCAACCTGTCTGACTACTTCATCAACGCTCCTATCGGATGCTACGATGGTGACGCTTACCGACACTATTTCCAGAAGGTCAACGAGCAGAACCCTGCCCGAGACCCCCGACCTCCTTACTACGCTTCCACTCTCAAGCCCTTCCTGTTCCGAGAGGAGGAGGACGAAGACATTTGCGAGCTTGATGAGGAATAGACGAGCGGGTATTTATTGTATGAATAAAGATTATGTATTGATTGCTAAAAGGAGATATGTAGTGAAGTGTAATGAGATATGAACGAGCTTCACGTCGTTGTTTGTTTGTTTCTGAATCATCTTTTTAATCAGTTGAGGAGCGATAAGTATCGTCTGTTCCGATTGAGTGCAAAAAAATAGCTTACTTTTTTGCAAGTCAAAAAATTGGACGACACCGGAATCGAACCGGGGACCTCGCGCATGCTAAGCGCATGTGATAACCAACTACACCAGACGCCCAAGAAATTTCTTGCGTTTTTGGAAATCGTGGCCTCCACTATCAAAATTATGCTGAGTAATTTCGATAAGCCATACGCTCTTCTGAACACCCGAATCCGAGTCCGATGTGCGGGTTTAGCATTATTATAGGCCTCAAGTAGCTGAAATGTATTTCCCTAGAATCAAAAAAAAACAGAAATACGAGATTGAGCGGTCTGACGGGGCTGAGAAGTTATCTGGGTGTAAACTAAGACTCTTTCTGTTAATTTACAGGGCATTTGGACCACTTTGTGTTTCGATTTGGCTGTGCAAAGTAGAGTTACGAAACCCCAGAGTGGAAGAACGTGTATTACAAACATCAGACTGACAAACTTTCAGTTGTACGATAGCTACAAGTAGTTGATTAACCATGTTCGATGCGGAATTGAGTATATATATACTGACTGTAAACCGCTATTTCAATGGCGTAATTAGCGTACAGTAAGTTCAAAACGCCTCCCAAGAGTGTATAGCTTTTCGGGATCTGCAATGTTCGATCGGGTTCCTCCGTCGTACGAGTGCACGATATGTCCAGATCTCTATGGGGCCATCGACCCGATATCTTGCGTCGCGTGTTAACAGAACATGTCAACACGGGTCCACTTGGCCGCATTAATTACCCCAGGGTTTGGGACCTGTCTATTCCTACGAGCCTGCGTAAAACCGTCCCGCAGAGTTTGCGATATGGCACCTCTTTGGAACCAATTGATCAAGGGGAGCGTATTCCTTCTCTATACCTTCTGTTGCACCTCAGTGTAACACCCTTGCTCGTCCAAATACTGTGGGAGGATTTTTCACTTGTTGCACGTACAGTAGATTAATTAAATGCACGTCACAGTGTAGCTCCCTCGGATCATGCACGTCGCGAAATATGCCCGTATTGGACAGACCTCGCAGGGACGCAGCCCTGCATGTCGCTCACCAGTCTCACCTGTGATACCCACGGGGCGAAGCGCAGTTTTCTTTGCTCACGTATCCACAAGGTTCGTCTAGCTACTCTGAGGTGTGTCTTTTCGAGTACATTTTCTAAGCAATGTCTACACTATTAAAACGGGCCGTTACACTAGCAACCTAATTTGGGAACGAGCTCCAAGGCTGGACGTGTAGGACATTAACCAAGCTAATGATCACGTGACCAGCCAGACATGCGCACAGTAAGTCCCTTGAAACTCGCACCGCTTTCAACGCTATCCAACTATAGTACAGTACGCACTTGTAATGAATTGACCTATCGATCCAATATACACAGTCCTAGATAGACTCAGACCTAACGTTGAGTAATCGAAACTCTAAGCACCCCTATTCAGGAATTCTTACCACAGCCCGTAATACTATGTTGCGAATATTATAAAGCGGATCCAAGCGAAATACTGACGCTGGTAATTTACCTTCTAAACTTTTTATAGGAGATGTGTGTGGGCCATACAGACTGAAATATCCCCTATTTTTTGATGCATCCCCCTTCAAATTAGAGTGTCGTATTCAAATGATATCGTAGTTTTTATTTTGCGTGATATTGGCAGTTGAATATATCCCGTCTGTGAGGGAATTGACCCGACACAAGCGCTTGTGCAGTGGCAAGTTCCGAGCTGTACTCGCCCTAAAACAGATACTTAGCCGCCTGGTTCCATTCAACTGATCTAGAACCACTCTAGGAGGTGCTTGTCTGTCTTAATGTGGTTGTTCTTAGCTGAACCGGACACCCTTGCGTCTGTGTATTTTACATCTTTACATTGATGCTGCACTACATTCTTCATTTCGTGTTCTTGTTTTTCCCCCTGTCCCCTCCTGTTTGTGCCCCTAAAAGCGTGCCCCCCGATACGTATAAAAAAGACCTCTCTTCCATCATGAAGAGTATCACAAACCATTTCAGTCCACCATGATTCTGATCCCCACACTCGTTTTAGCTACCCTGGCTCTCGCCAAACAGGTGTCCTCTCCCATCGATACCTTCAAGATGTACGTGGCCGACACGAAGGAGTCTACCGGTCTCATGACCGACAAGTGGATGGTGGAGCTGCTGTTTGCACTGGAGCCTCTTCTCGATGAAATCCAGCCCGAGGACTACTTCATCTTTGACGTGGACGAAAAGATGGATCTCACCAACGAGCCCTTTCACTTTGATGTGGTTGACCCTGCTGGTGACAAGATCCTAACCTGCCTCAACGACGACCACACCTTCACCTGCTCTTACACCGACTATGTGACTGACAAGTGTGAAGAGATTTCCGGCCAGATCTTCATCGAGACCTTCCTCGACGCCTCCAAGACTTCCTATGACAGCAACCCCATGCAGGCTGCTGGTAAGCCTGCCATCATCACTGTAGTGGCACCGCCCGTGTCCAACGTTCCCCAGAAGGTTGGCCGACGAGAAGGCAACACCATCTGGTGGACCATTGTGTTCCCTCCTAGTCCCTGGGCCCGTCTTGAGTTCACCGACACCCTCGACTCGAAAACTCTGAGCTTCCTCGGCAAGAAGAGCATCACCGACAACATGAGTGTCAAGTTTATGTCTGGTGATAATGTCGTGCAGGAGGGCACTGGTAAGGACGCCAAGCACATGATGCAGATCGAGGCCGTTCACGACTCCACTGCCAAGGGTCATATCATCAAGGTCCCCGCCAACGTCTCTGTTCATTTCACTTTCCCTTCCGAAATCATCGCCGAGTCTGACACCTACGTGAACGACGTCACCTACACCACCTGGCATAAGAAGAAGACTGCTGGAAAGGCCGGTGAGGGCACCACAGATTCTCAGCATGGTGAAGTCGACAACAAGCCTCGTTCTGGTCTTGATGGCAATGGTCTGGGATCTGGCACTGAGTGTACCAAGCCCACAAGCACTTCTTCCGCTTCTGAGACTTCCTCTGTCCCTGAGACTACCTCCTCTGTCCCTGAGACTACCTCCTCTGTCCCTGAAGCTTCTTCCGTTTCTGAACCCTCCTCTGCTCCTGAGACTTCTGCACCCGCAACCTCTTCTGCTCCTGTCGAGAGCACATATCAGCCTGTTGAGACCTCCTCAGCTCCTGAGACCTCTGCTGAGCCCATTGAGACCTCTTCCACCCGCGAGGTGACTCCTGAGCCTACTACCTCTGCTCCTGAGACTTCTTCTCGGCCTGAGACTACTTCTGAGCCTGTCGGGACATCTTATCCAACCACCTCTGAGCCCATTGAGACCTCTTCTGTCCCGGAGACTTCCTCTGCTCCTGCAAGCTCTTCCACCCCCGTCGAGACCTCTGAGTTTGTTGAGTCCTCTTCTGCTTCTGAAACCACCTCTGCTCCTAAAACCTCTACTGCTCCTGAAACCACTTCTGCCCCCGAGTCTACTCCCGCTGTCACCTCTGTCCCTGTCGTAACCATGACCGAGACTGACTGCGGCGACGACGACTGTGCGACGGAGACAATCACCTCTATGATCACCACCGTCGTTACCCAGACCGTCACTGTCTGCGAGGAGAATACCTGCACTGAAATTCCCGTGACCCACATCACTGCTGTCCCCACAGACTTTGCCACAACCACCGTTGTCACTGTCGTGGATGACAAGACCGTCACTGTGACTCTTCCTTGCTATCCCACAGATGTTGTCACTGAGACTGTCTGCGACGAAGACTGTGAGACTGAGACTGCGACTGTTACCTCCAAGACCACCAAGGTTGTCACTCACACCGTCACTGTCTGCGATGAAGACGACTGCTCAGAGACCCCTGTGACCCACACCACTGTTGTCCCTACCAATTACGCCACTACTACTGTCACCACCGTTATTGACAACAAGACCGTCACCTTCACTCTCCCATGTGACCCCACAGATGTCCCTGAGCCTGAGACTACCGAGCCCAAGCCGACCCATGAGCCCCAGACTACCGAGTCCAAGCCTCAGCCCGAGCCTACCACTCTGGTGGCTAAGACTAAAACCGTTCCTGAACAGCCCGAGTCCACCCCTGAGCCCAAGCCTACGTCTGAGCCCAAGCCTACTCCCGAGCCTGCTCCCAAGGAGCCCGAGGTGAAGCCTTCTACCACCCCCAAGAAGCCCGAAGTGAAGCCCGAGCCTACCCTTGAGGTTCCCGTTGAGCCCGTCAAGCCCGAGCCTACTCCTGAGGTTCCTGAAGTCCCCGTGGAGCCTGTCAAGCCTATGGAACCCACTTCCGAGGTCCCCACTGTCCCCATCGTGCCCGTAAGCCCCGTCGAGCCTGTTCCTTCTTTCCCCCCTGTCAGTCCTGAGCCCGAGACTCCTCAGGCTAACTCTGCTACGCAGACGACCGTGGGAGCTCTTGTTCTTGTCCCTCTTCTGGCCATGCTTGTTTAGTTTGGTCTACCTAGTTAGTTAATGACATTAACGTGTTTAATGTGCCGTGTGTACTTTAGTTACGTGGCTACTTCTCGAGACAGGCCCCTTCGGCGAGCTTGAATGCCCTGAGCAGCACGTCGACGTCCACCTTCTTGTATTTGACCTCGTCCTCGTGCACCTGGACCTGCCCTTGTTTGTTGGGGTCGCAGAGCCAAGCATGATGAGCGCTGCCAATGGCACAGGCGTTTTTCATTTCCAGACCACATCTCCAGGCGCCCTTGGTGGGTTCCAAAATGGCAGACATGACGCTGCAGATGGCCGTATTGACCGAGGCGCCTCCCACAAAGTAGACCTTGCCGATATCGCCGTGCATCATCCGTTGGAGTCGCATTTTGATACTGAGGGCCTGGCTCTGGATGATGGCGGTAGCGTCCATTTGAGGAGGCCACGAGTCTTTGTCATTTCGAGCCTGGGGTTTGTGTTCGGTGGAGAGAGAGTCTTGTGGAGAAGACACTTCAGACAGCTGTTCAGTCTGTCTGTTGAAAATGAAGCGTCGCTCAAAAGGACCTGCTCGAGGTAGGATTTCTCGCAGTGGGAAGTAGATGCCGACGTGAACATTGTCTCCGGAGACCGTGTCTGTGGTTTCTGCTGCTTCGTTGAACTCGTCCCAGCCCCCGAGCTCATCTCTGATCTTCTCACGGGCCAGACCGCCATTGCAGTAGCACAACATACCCATGTACCCTTCCATGGGATGGTTGAAAACATGATAGCCAGGGTCGGGCATGTACTTGTTCGTGACCACCAGAGCTGTGGTGGACGTGCCCAGAGACACAATCACGTCATTGGCCTGTAGAGGAAGAGCCAGCATGGTTCCGGGGTTGTCTCCTGTGAATTGAGCCACCTGGCAAGACGGCGAGAAGCCCTTGGAGACAAAGTAGGGCGAGATTTTGCCCAGAAGCGCCTTGGGGTCTGTTTCCACGTCTCCCAGAAGCGACTCGACAGTGTGGGTGTCGTCGGTGATGAGATCTGTGAGCTTCAGGCACCATTGGCCCGTTTGGATGTCCCACAGATTCATTCCACAGGCGTCAGCAAGGTCAAAGGGACACGCTTTGCCGGCAAACAGCGACGCCAGAAAGTTGGAAATGAGCTGGACCCGTGACGTGGCCGCGAACACCTTAGGGTTGCGTTCCTTGACCTTGAGAATCTGGGGGCCTGTGAACCGAGTGTGTGCTCGAGAGCCTGTGATCTCAGCCAGCTTTTCGGGACCGCCCACAGCGTCCTCAAACTGCGCACACTCCTTCTCCGTGCTGGCGTCTTGCCAATTGGGGCTCACTTCGAGTGACACCAGTGAGGACACAGCGGTAGACAGGTCTTTGTGGTTATCAAGCGAAGCAAAGCCCTCCTTGTAGCCGCTGTTGAGATAGACAGAGCCATGCTGTTGGCACGAGCCGGAGACAAACGTGATCTCAGAGAGCTCGATTTCTTTCGAAAGTCTCTCAATCAGCAGGTCCACAGCTGCTCCCCACATTGCCACCGGAGCGTTGATTTCTCCTGCGACAGTGGAGCTGTGAAAGACGCCCTTTTCCGTTTTGAACTGCGGCAGGTCGTCCTCAAAGTCCACGTGGCATTGCGTAACTGTGTCAAGTGTCTTTGTGTCGAGAACGATGCCCTTGATTTGTTGAGTCGAAAGATCCAGACCGAGATACATGTTGATTGTGAGTGAGTGAGGTGTTAGTAGTGGACCTGACCAAGGTTCGAGTGCGTTGCTATATATGCATACAAGCAGACTTTATGCATTACGTGCATGAACATCGAAACCTGGGAAGGAAGATGATTCAATAGGAGGCAATGTTGTATATTAGATACCTGGAATTATTGGTGTGTGTGTGTGTGTGTGTGTGTGTTACACCCTATTATTATCAGCACAGCGCTATCGCCCTAAAGCTCAAAGAATAATGCATAAATTACTATTTACAATTGAACGCCTCAATGTACTTTTCCATGTACTCCTCCCTGAGCTTGCCATCAAATCGAACACTCAATTCCACGCCTGAGTTCTTGACTCGCAAGTCCTTGTCGAAAGTGGTGTAGTTGTAGAACACTGAGTGGCAGGGGATCTCGGCGTTGGCATAGAGACCGTCAAAGATGTTGGGAATCAAGTAGTCGCCCTTGGCCGAGATTTGGTCCAGCCGAGCGGGATCAAAGAACGGCCTGAGATCACAGCCATAGCTCTCGTGACGAAGATGCTTGGCCACCCAGAGCTTGTCGATGCAAATGGTGTCCTTGGAAATGTCCTTGACAAAGGCCCAATACTCCCTCTTGGCGTCTTCGGGCTCCATTTCAAGCAGCACCGTTTTGAGAGCCGAAACAGAAATGCAAGAGGTGGCCACGCTTTTGAGGTCCAGCAAAAACGCCCAGACAGACGAGGGGGCGATGCCGCTAGTGAGACAGGCCACCACAAACGCCTCCACACTCTTCACAGTCATGTCTTGCAAAGTGCTCTTCTGGCGTGTTTCGCATGCAAAGGCAAACACCCGCTCAGGAGCGTACTTCATGAGCTCGCTGAGATACTGCAGAGGCACCTCACTATCGACAAGTGCCAGCAGTTTGGGAACCATTGCTGTGGCAGCGGCTGGGTCGACTCGAGACAAAGGCTCGGTCAGGCAAACCAGACCGGAGAAGCCCAGAGAGCCGCTGAGGTCCGTGTAGTGGTCCACGGCGGTGTTGGGGTTGGTGGTATGGGATGTCAGCACGCGCAGAATCTCCAAAGACGTGTCCTTGTTGTAGATGGGGATGCTCTCTTTGGTGACTTCGACCAGCAGATCGAAAATGTCGAGGTCGCCCGAGTTTTGCAGAATCATCTGCATGGTCTTGGCGTTGGGGAACTTGCCGTAGGAGTAGAGGTTCTCGATACCGGTTCCCACGCCGTCCCAGTCGTGTCGCTGGATGCTTCGCTGGATGAAGACGTCGTGCAGCTCGGCCTGGTTGCTCAGCTTGCGCTCACAGGCCTTGCTGTACACCATGTTCACGTCCTCGTCAATGCAAGAGGACAGAACGGCAGACCACGTGGCTCCGTCGCAGGACGCAAAGTTGATATTGGTGAACGCCATCACTCCTCCGGGCTGGTTGTAGTGTGCCGCTGCTCGAATGTACGCCTCCGTCGTCAGCTGGTTGTACTTGTGCTTGAAGAGCGGGTTTCGCACCTTCTCCACCAAGTCGGATGCTCGGGTAAACACGTCGTTAAGAATATTGCTCTGCTTGGTGTGAGTGGCGTCCTTCGCCGTAGACTCCGCTCCAATTCGCGCCAGCTCATTCATTATCAAAATCATGCTGTCCAGAGTCTTGAGGGTGTTGAGACTTCCGGCGGGCTTTTCAAAGATGGAGACGTGCCGAGACTTGTAGAGTTCTTCGTTTCCTTCAACCAGAAAGCCACAGTCAACGTCAGAAGCGTTGGGACTCTCAAACAGGTAAGTCTGCCGTCCATCTCCGCCATAGGCATCGGCAGGAACAATGCCTGACAGAGACAGGTACGTTCTCCAAGCGTGGAGAGAAGAGGCAAACAACGAGCCGTCATTCAGAATCCGACAAATGTCCTGAGCCAACGAAATGTCCACCACCATCTGTCGTCGCGCAATCTCCTTGGTCAGAGAGGTCAGTTTTCGAGCGAGCTTGACCCGCATTTGTGTCAGCAGACGAGTAGAGTACTCGGCATCCTCCACCTCGTTGTCTTTCGTTCCGCTGACCGTCTTCTTTCGCAGATAATAGAGCTTTTTGTCCTCCGCAGCAATCTGGCGTCGCAAATGAATGCTCAGACGGGTCAGGAGCATGGTTTCGGTCTTGATTTTGAAGTCGGTGCCATCCAGAGTGTACCCGACGTAATCCTGAGACACGGAATGAGCCACCTTTCGGTACAGCTTGAGAATCTCGGGAAAATGGGCCCTGAGAGCGTGCTCGGGAAGCGAGTTGATGTCTTCAAAGATGACTCCCAGACGTTTGGGGTTCTCCCATGCCTTGTGTTTGCCTGTGAGTCTGTTGATGAGGTTGGAGAGAGGCTCGGAAGTCACGTGTTTCCATTTCGTCGACTTGGAGTAGTTGGCGTTCTCGGTTCGAGGAGGAGTCTTGCAGAAGGCCTTGAACAGCGTCAGGGCGGTGTCAATGTTCACCTTCGTCCAGTAAGAGGCAGCATCAAGCAGCGAATTGGGAGGGATCTCGAGAGAATGACGATCCACAAGTGCCAGAAGAAGAGCCACCTGGCTCTGTTGTCGAGTTCGAGACAGCGCAACTCCAATGATATACGACACGGCCTCTGGGCTGCTTTGGGCATGGTTCTCCGCAGCCTTGATGGCGGCATCGAAAAGACGGCCACTTTTGACGGTAGCCGACTTCTCCACAACAGAACAAAGATACTCCAACGATCGAGGCTCGTCCATAGCAATGGGTCCGGCCATATTGTACATCTTGTGCTGACTCAGCATGAACGGCACGGGGTTGTGGGTCAGCAAATGCTCATTCTTCTGGCCCACCATGACCGCGTGAGTGTACAGCTGTTTTTCCATGAGCGCCTTGATGAGCGTTCGTACCACCACGTTACTGAACTCGGTCCGGTTGCCCAGCTTGCCCTCCTTGTTCCACTCCCCAATCAGCTCCACCAGCTTGTTCAAAAGATTGTCCTGGGTGGGGTACTTGTCGGCCAGCCACAGATACAGCTGGTCGGGGTGATCTGCCGAAGACACCCACCTGTAGGGGTTGTCGGTGAGATTCCACTCGTCGTGTTTGATGCCCAGAAAACTTCGCATGACGTATAACGCCGCGTTTTTCTTCTTTTCATTGACCCCCAGATTCAGACACTCCTGCAGCATGGCGTACATGCCTCCCTTTGGATCCATTTCCGCAATCTGCTCCGCCAGCTCGGTCCCTCGAAGCCCGTCCACCATGGTCACGTGAGCCTTTTCGCGCAGAAACGTCTCCTGAGTCTTGACGTACTCGAATCGGGCATGGTACCGGGACAGTCGCCACGAGTTGACGTCTTCTTCGGCCACCTTGGTGACTCGGTTCTCCAGCAGTCTGATGATGGATCGAGCCATGTGCGGGTCGATTCTGCTCTTGGACACAAACTGAAGCACCTGTTTCGCCCATGCCACGTCCACCGAGTACGAGATCTCCTTGGTGCCCTCCAGAAGCGTGTGGATGCCCTCGGGAAGCCGCATCTCCACGTACTGCGAGCCGCGCTCGATCACCAGTTGAGCCGCCTCGCGCTTGTTGGCCGTCTTCTCGAGTTTCGTCACCAGCTGACTGATCTGGCTTATATGAGGAGATCTGCGTAATCGCGGAAGTTCGGCGCGTTCAGAATCAGGAGTAGCTGAGGGAGGAGGAGACTGTTGCTGACGCTGTGATTTGTGGGATTTCGCCGTCCCGCTCTTTATCGTCTGCTTCTTCTTTCGATGGGAAGAACCAGAATGCTGCTTGTCGTTTGCTGGCTGTGGAGTAGTCTCGGTCGTTGGAGGAAACAGGTTTGGAATCGTGGAAGAGCTGTGTCTGGTGGTCATCACAGACACGCTCGGGCTCGAGCTCAGAGGCGAGACCCGCACAAGGCCCGGCCGTAACGGTATCGCCCTGTGTAATTTCGCCAGTCGCAGCATGGTCCCTGGGAAATCTCAAGTCAGAATAGCGGTCTCCGACTGATTGTGTGGTGTACTGGTGGATTTTATGATCCGATACTTTAAACCTTTCTTCTCTCCATAGGCCAGGGATTTTTCAACATAAGGTTGGTCACATGAAGCTGTAGACACAAGACTTGAGGAGGCTACAGAATGAGTACAAGTGTATAAGGGAGTCGGGTTGCTGTTGTCATCAAGTCATTGTACAGAAATTACCGCTTTTGCAATTCGCAAAATCACCACCACCCAACACCATTACCAATTGTATACCTTTGATTGGACCATCGCCATGCATACTTATGTACGGGTACATACACGAGAATTTAATAGTGTGGGGATCAATTCTTGTGGTTTTTGAGGGAAAGGGGTAGGGGGGTTGTTCACGTGTCTGTAGTCGGATCTGAGCTCACCTAGTCGGATCTGAACTCACATTCTTGGTGTATCTGTGGATGACTAAGCACACACATGTCAAAGCTATACGATCCCTAGATAGCTGTTATAAGTCTGATCCCAGAGATGGAAACGCGACACACCATGTTGATGACTTAGAACGGTCCGCTGATGCTGAATAATTCACATCAGCTGTTAAAACGCCTGAGCTACTTCAGCATCGCCAAATAAAAAAGAGTTTTTGTCTTTTTCAGTCAAAAAGTATGGGCCCAACCGGGAATTGAACCCGGGACCTCTCGCAAATTGCCTAGGACACCCTAAGCGAGAATTATACCACTAAACCATCGGGCCGCCGAAAGTTAAAAAAGACCTTTTTTGAATTCCCTTATAGAGACTTATCACTTAGTCATCCACCAAGACCGATTGAACGCCAATAAACCGGCTTGCTAGGTAAATAGCTACAATGCATCCTTAGAATAAAAAAAAAAACCACCAAAAATACAGGGAAATAGCACATTTGATGACCAGAATCCGAATCCAATGTATCGCGGGGTTAACATGTTTTATACGCCTCAAGTAGCTGCAACTAAACTTCAAAAGAACCATCAATTTTCGATTATTGCTATCTCGCTACAAATCACTGAGACACGAAATCACATCTGCTAACGTAATGAAAGATAAATAAATTGAATACATAAGTCTGTTAGTTAATACTGTTGCTCTCTTTGTGAGGAATCGTACGCGTGAATCACGACTGAGCAACCACAAAGATGCTGGTGGAGGAAGGAGGAGGCATGGTTGGTACATGGACTTCTTGCACGATGGCGTCATGTTCTTCCTTGATGGCGCCATGGTCTTCCTCCTTGATGGCGTCATACGTGACAGAAGTGTTTGCTGACGACGGCGCGTTGGTTCTCATGCTCAGAAGCTCCTCAGGAGAAACGTTGGGCAAGTTGTGGATGAGTTTGAAGTGTCGCTTGAGCGAATCCGAGCGTGCAAACACCCGTTCGCAATGCAAACACTCGTACCGGGCTGTGGCATGCTGTGATTTGATGTGTCTGGTCTTTTCCGATCGAGACGAGAAGCCCACAATGGACCAGGCACAATCGGGAAAGTCGCACTTGCACAACCGGGTCAGGTTGTGTTCGTCAAAGTGCGCAGCCAGTTCAGAGAGCTTTCTGAACCGTCCCAGATGGCTGGGGCAATGCGTGCACACGTAGACTCCCTTTTTGACCTGGGTAGCCTGGGTCCACATGTCTGGGTTGGCCTTTAGACGTTCCACGTTGGACATGCCGTTTGTGGAGGGCGCCATTCCTCGTCCGAACGGCGAGTCTGCAGGCGAGGGAGATGATGCAGCATGGGCGGTGGAGTGTTCCTTTTTGACCAGGCCCACGTGACCGGCCACCATTTCAACAGCCAGCTGTTTTTTGGCGGCGGCAGCAGCGGGTTTGGGCTTCTGCACCTTGTAGGGTCTGAAGGCCAGCTTTTTCATCGGCGGGCTTGTCAGTTTGAACTGCGGGGGTGACGCCGAAGAGAAACACGAAGAGTCGCTATCGCTTCCTGGCGACTCTGGATTGGAGGTGACGTAATTTGGCACCATTTCGTCTGTGGGGGTGTTTCTGACCAACGTTGTGCAGGTACTGGAGCTCGTGCTTGTGCCTTTGCTTGTGTTCCAGTCTGACCCATGAGAAGTAAGAGATGTTTCAAAGTCGCGCATTTTGAGCATGGTCTTTTGGAAGGACGGCAGTTTGTCTCTCTTGAAAAACTCGACTCGCGGCGACGACATGTGCGGGTTTGGCGGCGGCGGTAACACTTTGGAGGCGACATCACCATTCTGCCGGAACAGCTTTGTGGAGAAGAAGTTGTCAAAGTCGCGGAGGTACTTTGTGCTCGTTTCAAACGGCGTGTTGAGATCCAGAGGACAGTCGTCGGAAGAACCTGCTGGAGTGGGTGGGAAGCCCCAATGAAGAGGCGTCCGCGGGTAGGCTGACATTCTTGCCGACAACGGCGTGTAGAGAGGGAAGTCTGAGGGCGAAAACTGCGGTTTGTAGGCCGACAGAGGCAGTCCCGAAACCGGAGTGTATGCCCAGTTTGGCGGATGTAGAGGCGAGGGCAGGCTGCTGGAGGAGCAGGGTCCATGGACGGTGACTCTGAGCTCTTGTTTGTTCTTTGCCGACATGATGCGGGTACTTGTACTTTTTGTGTATAAAGATGGTGATGTGATGTGACTAGACCGCTGTGGTGAGGCCTGCCTCATGTATATATATCCCGTGAGTTGTCCCCTTCCCCAGGTCCCAGGTGGAGATGCATTCAGTGTCCCAAAGAGAGAGTCCAGCTGAAAGCGAGAGTCAAAGAAAGCGAGTGCGACCTCAGATTGGGGGCGACAAACAAAGAAGCGCGCCACACCTGGGCCAACTTTGTGCTCTTTGGTCAGCGCTCCTCCGCTTCACTGGCACGCATGTGGCTGAGGAGACGGCCGAACAAGAGGGTGGAAGAGGGCCGAGCGCTGCAGCCCGTGCCCTAGAAAGCAACGATTGGGTCTGGGGGACAATGGGCTGCTCCGTGAGGCCTGCATGATGCGCCAGTGGGAGGGGAAGTGCAAGAGAGAGGTGGTTGTTGTTGTCGAAGATGGGGTGTGGCACACGGCATGGACAGAGCCGGACTACCCCAGCTGAGAGACTTGACAGGTATCGCAGGCACAGCCCGTTGGTTCGAGCCAGGGGGGGATAAGAGAGCAAGCCTTTTTTTGGGGCAAGTCATGTGACCGTTTACTCGATGACTAACTGGCAAAAGGGAAAAAGGGGGGAGGGTTTCCACGATACTATACTGTCTGCTCATGCCATCAATGGGGCTTGATGCAAACTGCCCTACCGACAGCAGCATGACATGTTTCACAACTCGTATCGTGAGTTAAGCTTGTGGCAGAGAGGAAGAATGATTGAAGTGTATTTTTGCACTCGGGATCCCTTCTCCAACAAGGTATTTTTTATTTTTTATTTTTTATTTTTTATTTTTTTTGACGTCAAATCAATTTTCGCCCTTTGTCTCACAGTCTCGACCGCACCGACCTCGAAATAGGTCTCTTAGTGTCCCCCACCCCCACCTCTCGATACGACTCCCCCAACGGTGCCCAGCCAGATAACACAAGCATGAGACACACAACAAACACGAACCAAGAGAACTATTGTTGTCTCCACACCGTCGTCCCAATCCGTCATGCACACGTCCTACAGTACCTCTCATGCAGGTGATGCATCGTCCCGTATTCAGAAGGGGACATGCAATAAAGAGTGGTCAGGTGGCATATAGGCAATTGTCACTGGAGCAATAATACCATCTGTTCGTCTCTCCAGCAATGAAAAAAACGACTGTACTGGCTCTTTCGCTACTACACGGTGTTTTGTTTTCTCCCCAACCTAACGCTAACGCTAGCCCCATCAAACTACAAACTCCGTCGTATAACCTCATTTGCCCCGTCTCGAGTCTTAAAGCTGTTTCCCAACAAGCTCGACTCAGGGCCCTTGTCCCCAAAGTCAAATAAATCCGCACGGGGAGCATATCGTCGGAGATTAGGGGTTAACAGACGGGCCTACCGAACAAACAGGGCGTGGGGGGGAGAGTTACCAACCACAGAGGGCTCTATTATCTACAGCCACGTGATATTACCCAAGCCAAGAATTAGCCGGTGGGGCTGTCTCCTTTGAGCCGAGAGAATTGATTGGTAGAGCGAGGAGAATTGTACTGGTCAAAGGTGGCATCTTACTCTACCCGTCTGACGATGTCTTACGCTACAAGTACAGTAGCTACATTTCGACCCAGACAAAGAGTTTCAACATCGCGGTTGGAACAAGGAAAGATGGCTGGATCCGGCCAACCTCTGGAAATGGCTTCATTCAGGCGCTCTACAACACCTCGATACGAGCAACCTTCCACTAACGGATATTACAGACAAGAAAAAAAGACGGATCAATCAATCCATGTGTGAAGGGTGCGTGTGCAACAGCGTTTACAAAAGTCAGTTGGAAAAAGTCAGGTGGTATTGCACAGTGCGAAAGTATCGAGACAATCGACAACGGGCCGTTTGGGCTCTTTCGACAGGTCCAATGGGGTTGAAATATTATCACCAACTAGCCATGTGAAAGACCACCTTTGTGATAACCACACCTTGTCGTCTCCTCTTCTGTGCTTGTGTGCCTACCGTGGCTTGTGTGCCCACCTTGGCTTGTGTGCCTGCCGTGGCTCGTATAAACGGGGAAACTGCACGCCGGAGGGGAGCCGCTGCCTCACCGGCTCTGGTACGACGCACTCCAGCAAGCCCACGCGCTAACCGCAGTGCGCCAAAGCCGTCTGTACATGACTCGCGCCCTGGGTTGAGGCGGATCTCGACCGAGCTCTTTGCTCTCGTTGGCTGACTGGCTTGTTTTCGGCTCAAAGGAAAAGAAGCATCTGTCGGCTCGATCGTGTGTGTCAAAGTGCGACGACGTCATCGGGGTTGGAGGGAGAGAGGGAGACGACGGTTTGTGACGAGTAAATTAAAGACACTATGTTCCAGGCAAATTACCATTGATTATTATCAACAGCTTGAGCCAGTACATACCTGGTACATACCTGGTACAGTCCATCCCTTGGGCTCTTGTTTACAGAGATATTCTGCTCGTATTACTACACTTTACAGTATTGACTATTAGGCTACATTCGTTTCGACTACACTTTCTGACCTTGACCCCCACGGCTAATCGACTCAAAGGGAAGTTCACTTGTACTCATACTCGTACAAACTGCACAGGCCTGCGTCGGACAAGACTCTGATATGTAGAGTATTTGCTCACTTTACGCGCCCACGCACTTTGTGGGTCTTGTCCAAAGCAAAAGTCACACCACAGCTCTGCTTTCCGTTAAACTTTCATTGCCGGAGCCACAACCTCCAGCCTCGGAATAAAAACAAAGGCCCTGCTTACGTCATAGCCGAGGGGATAGTGGAAAAACCACATACCACGTACGTAGTGCAAGTACCGTATGTACTGCGCATTTATGAGTTCTTCTGTTGTCCGTGTCGGGTTTCTTGTACCGGCAGAAGTGTATGGAGTGCAAATACGAGCTTCGTTTTCCATCGCGTTGTAAAGTTGGCTCCAACTCTCGTCTCGCAACGTCCAATTACACGTGAAACGGCGGGTAGTATTCGCCTTCTAATTAATACCACGGAAAATGAGACGAACCACAAATCAGCTCATTCGTATCCTTGACCCTCCGCGAAAAAATATCACAACTGTGGAGACACACTGTTGCAAACCGTGCAGAACTATAATTACTTGGATATTACTTAGAGTCCCCACCAAGCTTACTTGGTCAATTTAGCCCCTTGCTAAGCACACATAGAGTTGTTCTGTGGAAGCTGTCAAAACCGAGGTCATCTCCACAGAAGCCTTGTTTGGAAAACGTGCTTGCGGCAATTGTCGACAGAGGTCACGTGACCCAAAAACACCCCTGGGTTTTCACACCCCAACACCTACCCGTTCGAATCCCCCCTGCCATTAATTATTCCACACACTCCTTGCGCATGCCCTATCATATTTCCCCAGTAAGCAGTGACCAAAATAAGGTTGTGAGCGAAAAACCATAATTGCCTATCTGGGCCTACATCCAGCATCAAGACACGTTGTTGTATTCCTCACCAACTACACGATGGAAGTGAGTATCTGCTGTGAGCAGGTTTTTTGGACGTTTTCAACCTTGATACAAAACATGTCCACGCGCGCCAGCTCGCCCCAAAGCGCGTTTGACAGCCCATTGAGCTAGCTGTGCGCGATGGACTGCATGATGCTGTTGTGGCGACTAGACCATGTCTTTTGAAAGTGGGTGAGCGGGGGTCCTGAGCGGGATCATCGGTTTTGAAGACGCGGTTCGGTTTTGTGTCACAATACGTGGTTCGTAACTGTGTCATCTAGTTCTGCAGACTCTTGACATTGAGCTGTGGAGTGATACGGACAATCGCAGTCGATGAAGCACTGTGATCAAACGATTGGTCCGCAGCCCGGCTGTGTCACTTGACCATGCTTCCCGTGTACCAGACTTGCTCGTCCAACTTTCCCTACTAACTCAGCACCTTCGAAAACTCGACAACCCCCACGTCCCATGGAAACAGATCATTGTGGGAACCGCCGTTGGCGACTACCTGCTTGAGTCGTACCTCAACTACAGACAGTACCAGGTCTACAAGCGAACCGAGGTGCCCGTCAGCCTCCAGGGCATTGTGTCCCAGGAGAAGCTGATTGAGGCCAACGACTACTCCATGGCCAAGATGCGGTTTTCCTTCATCCACTCCACCTACTCCCTGATCCAGAGCCTCGCCACCTTCCACTTCAACATCATTCCCAAGGTTTTCCACGTGACCAAGATGGTCTTCCTCAAGAAGGTGGCCCCCAAGCTGGCCGGAGCCTCCTTTTTCGGCGCCAAGACTCTCCACAACCTTGCCCAGTCCACTCCTGTCCACACCGCCTTTGCCTTCAACGGCTTCAGTCTCGTTAGCGCTCTTCTGGAGCTGCCCTTTGCCTACTACAAGAACTTTGTGCTGGAGAAGAAGTACGGCTTCAACAAGATGACTGTGCAGACCTTCGTTATCGACTTCTTCAAGGAGCAGGCTCTTTCGTTCACCATCCAGGGCCTGTACATTGGCATCTTTGAGAAGATTCTGCTCAAGTTTGGCCTCTCGTTTGTCCCCTACTTTTCCGCCTTTGTCGTTGTTCTCCAGGTGGTGCTCATGTACGCCGTGCCCACTCTGATCATGCCCATGTTCAACAAGTTTGAGAAGCTCGAGGACGGCGAGCTCAAGGACCGATCCGAGGCTCTGGCCAAGAAGCTGGACTTCCCTCTCTCCGACCTGTTTGTCATCGACGGCTCCACCCGATCCGCCCACTCCAACGCCTTCTTCACCGGTCTGCCCTGGAAGAAGCAGATTGTGCTGTACGACACTTTGATCGAGCAGTGCTCCACCGACGAGATTGAGGCCATTCTGGGCCACGAGCTTGGCCACTGGAAGATGAACCACATTCTGCTGACTCTGCTGGCCGGCAACGCCAACGTTCTGACTCTGACTCTGGGCTTCCTAGCCTTTGCCCACAACGACTCTTTCTACTCCAACCTGGGCTTCTTCAGCAACGACCGCCCCGCCGCCTACCTGTTAAACACCTTGTACCTGCAGATCATCAGCCCCGTCCAGTACGGAGTGACTCTGCTGATGAACGGCATGTCGCGAAAGAACGAGTTTGAGGCCGACCAGTTCTCCAAGGACCTTGGATACGGCGACGCTCTGGCCAAGAGTCTGATCACCATCCACCAGGAGAACCTCAGCAACTACGACGGCGACTGGCTGTACAACTCGTACCACCGATCCCACCCTCTGCTGCTGGAGCGACTCAACGCCATTGGCTACAAGCCCAAGGACGAGTAACCAAGTGTGCTAGTGCCACACACATGAACTGTGATAGGAGATGTATAGTAGCTACAAGTAGTAGTAAATCAACTGAATTATTGAGCTGGGGTAGAGAGAAGAACCAAGGGTGTGCAGTGAAAGTCCTGTTGATTATAAAGCTACCACAATGAGGAGTTCACTGTACTACTCATATTGTCGAAGATCTTTGATAACTTATTCAAAGTCTTTCCGACTTTCTGGCGACTCTAGCATGGATTGACATTTTGCCTGCTCGGCCAGGACTTCCTCATACTTGTACTTCTGCCAGTCTGTTTCTGCCTGACAATTGAAGATATAGTCTGGATGTCCTTTGGTATCACTCGGGCCCTGCCACTTCAGCTGGTGGACACTCTACTTGTGTAGTTTTTGCTCAAGTATGGGTACCGTTTCTTGAACTTGTTTAACAGCGATTTGCCCAACACTATGAAACTACTTTTGGAGCCGTCCTTTAAGAACTTATATACCGAGATTACTACGTTGTACTTGTACAGTAGTCATCTTGGTCATCTTGGTCAGGCTAAACCTCATGTTTCGCACAGTCATGACTAAGAAGATTCAATGTGGAAGGTGTTGTCAGTCTGTGGGGAAGTGATCATGTTCTACAATACTGTACCCAAAGCATCACCGTAGTGACTCCTGACTTGAGAGGCCGTCAACTCCAAACATACACAGCCTGTTGCTGAACTGGGAGTGCAAGTTTCTAGATCTTGCCATTCTCTCTCAAGGCTGGTATGATACAATGGTACTGTACAATACTATTCAGCAACATTCTACTGCAGTTTCGCAGCCAAGCTATTAATGCCAAAACCACAGAAGGACCTCCTGAACATGATCTGCAGAGTTTGGTCTTTTTATCACGCTTAGTTATTCGTCAATCAATGAGGTACTAATGACACAAGTCCACTAGCTAGCTACTTATACAGTGTACTCCGTACCAATCTTTACAGTCAGAGGGGAACAGTCTAAGAGCCCAACTCAAACTAGGTACGCCCATAGACGGCTAGTATTGAAAACACATTTGTTCCAATTGCCTGGGTCACGTGATTATCGACGTGTGCTTTGAGAAACCTACCTACTCGTACTAGAGCCCACAGCTCAAGTCACACTTCCAAGACTTGCCCCTCATATGGCCCTTCTCAGATGGACTTTCGACTATATCTTAGTAATCCTCCTACAGTTAGACGAACTCTTGTATTCCATACTTCAGACCTTCGGACAGTGTATTAATTTCAGGCTACACCTTCACATCTCCTCCGGATGTCTGGTCGAGAACACTCGAACTGCGTTCTCGTATTCCCTCCTACAGTTAGTCGGAGGCGCTCAGGCTACGCCTTCGCATCTCCTCCTGGTGATAAATAGGCGCTAATGCATTTTTATTTTTACATTCAGTAATCTTCCAACCACTAACCACTCTAGTTGACAAGAGCAGAAGCAGTGGCGGACTCGTACTTCCAGGTAGGGGGCAGAACACCAACAGACTTGTAGTATCGGGCAAGTCGGTGGATTCGGGACTCGATGAGAATGAGTCGGAACTTGGAGTCGGCGTCCTTTCGGTTCTTGTCGAGGTGCTTTCGCACAGACACAGCCTTCTTGATAAGGTGGTAGAGATCCTCGGGAATCTCGGGGGCAAGGCCTCTCTGTCAGCAGTGTTCAAAACATGGCAAAATGTTTACAACCAATCAGAGGTTCTGGTTCCTGTGTGGGGTGTTGAGAGCGAGAGAGAATGTATTCGTCAAACTCTCTCAACAATCCCACAGTCTACGTGATGATGAAAACGGATAAGGACATGGTCGTCAAACAAACGTCCGAATCTGAAACGTCTTCATCAAACAAACAAGTTGTAGCGCTTTTGAGCGAGGGAGGAAAAGATTGAGGGTTGACGGGACAACTAGTGTTTGAAACCGAATTCCCATCGACCCATCCCTTTTCTTCTCACCTCCTCCAGGTCCACAACCTCTGTGTTAATAATACCTCTCTCTATCCATCAATACTCACCGTTGGACTTCAGGATTCGCAGAATCTTGTTACCGGTGGCAACCTTGACCTGAGAAACTCCGTGGGAGTCTCGCAGAAGAACACCGATCTGAGAAGGAGTCAGACCCTTTCGAGCGTACTTGATGATCTGCTCAACGACAGCGTCGGGGGTGAGCTTGAACCAAGAAGGAGCGTTTCGAGAGTAGGGGATGGCGGAGGCGCTCATTCCCTTTCCTTTGCTGTGCATTCGACCCATTTTTGATGTATTTGTTGTGGAGATGTGGAAAGTGAAAAGTTCGGCTCGAGCTTTTTTACCATGCCCACACGTTGGGAGAATGGTGAGTGGGTTCTGTGACTGTTTTCCCAATTGGGAGTTGTCATGTGATAAAGCTTAAACGAGCATGGAAACTACAAACCTTAATACATTCGAACAAGAAACCTTAATATGCAATAGTGGCATGCATGATCTTAGTGACTACGATTCGATACGATATTGAACAGGTCTCTCATGACACGGAGAAGCCAATATAAGGGATGTAATGGGGCTACAGCTTATGACTCTCATCTACAAGCAGACATGAGACGCACATGTCCTATGAGTACTCATAGTCGCCCTCTCAGGAGGTTCGTCTGTTACGATCCTGGCTTGTACCAGTACTTCTGACGGGATTACCAGAATATCACTTTGTCATTGTCCTGTGTAGCAGAAAAAGCCATTACTACTTTAAGACGTGATTAACATCGTCCTCCACTTTTCGGAGCTTGGACTGCCCGTTTCAACGCTCAAAAACAACATTCAAAACCCACCTTTTTTTTTTGCCGCACGTGACCTTTTCAGCCTAACAAAACGTCCCAACGCCTTTTGGACCCTAGCGGTTGCGGCCATATCCTGGTTAAAATACGGCTTCCCGTCCGATCAGCCATAGTCAAGCACCAGAGAGCCTAGTTAGTATTGTAGTGGGAGACCATACGAGAATCCTGGGTGCTGCAATCTTTTTCCAGTCGCGAAGGCTGCCTTTTTGCCACAGTGCTTTGGTGGGTGCTTCAAAAGTGAGAGAGACTGTCTTGAAATGTAGCGAGTATTACCAAGTCAAATGGTAGTTTTTTTTATACCCATCGTCATAGTCTTAAGACCGCCACACTTGCCAATATGCTCAACTGACTGTACTCGTCGTGTCTATTCTGTCGCACAGTTCTCATATGTACTATAGCTATCTTCATTCAAGTGTCAAATGCTGGCAAGAGTACAAGTAGATGGAGTCTAATTACAGTATGTAGATGGCAACTTTTCAGATCCTCATCAGTGTACGAGTAAGTACTGTATGTACGGAATACATAACTGTAGAATCAGATATGGGCGGAGGCAACGGCAACACACACCTTCGAGCTTTCCGTATGATGGAGGGTAAGTAAAATTGTACCATTACCTGCTGTAGATTAATAGCCTGAGATTGAGAGTGGAAGACTGTCTCAGAATTTCTAGACATGCCAAAGTCTCTAACCAGAGCGATACGTCTGTACATACCGTTCCAATATCCAGAGAGCTCGTCAGGCACGATTCAACAGATTCACGACGTCATCTAGCAGTAAGCGAGACTCTTCCTAGAGACGATACAGATGATTGAACATGACCTTCAAAACTCTACCAACGAAATATGACCATCGAAACATGACCATCTCACTCACCCACTGCTTGCGACATCACAGTACCCCCATCTACCTATCGCCACCACACCTTCTATGACTGTCTCACTTGCTCCTTATCTGAGACTTTTGGATCGTCAAAACATGAAGCAGACAACAGTGAAAGGTTGAGAGAGACGATGATGATGGGTTGGTCGAGATAGCTACCAGGTTACGATACAACCATTGCCATTTTCAGACTTAGCTTTTGACGGGAATAATATATACACCCACCTGAGACTTCCATCAAAGACCTCGGTCTCGAAAATATTCCAGCTCGCTACGATTAAAGTTGGCGATATGCGAGATAACGAATTAGCTTGGGGGCTACGTAGCTACTGTAGGTTGTACACACAGCTCTGGCTGTGGACCAACCAGCCGGTCAAAGAAGTATGTCATTAATACGTACGTAAAGTCGTCATATCAGATCGTTCATAGCTTGGATAGCTAGTTGATGGAAACCTCCTGGTCCTTCTCGATAGACTTGATGTTGGGGTCGGACTCAAAGGTGGAAACGTGGTCGGCGGGGATGTCGGCGCTGGGTTAGTATGGGCAGTAGAGATAAGGGGCCCGAGGGGGTTGCGTCGGGCGAGTTGTGGCACAGAACCGTACCTGTGCTTGCACTGTAGCGTCAAATGTCATCGGGTGTGGTTGTCTGAGTCAAATGGGGCGCGGCACCGACGATGTCAGCCAGGGGCACCGACGGCACGGCGCCAAGGAAGACGACGACGACGACGACGACAATAGCGCTATCATACGAGCGACAGCACCATCATCACCGGCCACAATCAGCCAGCCCCAAAGTCACCTGTCTTCATGATGCACCTGCCCAACCCCCCTCGATTGACACACACGGCTCTTCCACCGTGGCAACTCCAACGATGGTCGTGTGAGCGAGAGCTCAATCAATGCACCGAGTATGCACTGCATTCCCCTCATTTCACACTCGTGACCGCCGTGTCGACGTGTCCATCACATACAACTCTTGCAATGACACTAAGCCCCTCGTCTTAGCGCACCCCCCCCAGTCCATCTCCATGCTCGCTCTCGTACTCACGCAAATCCGTTGATGAGGTCGTACTCGTGGGTCACCTTTCCTCCGATGGAAGAGACCTTGTCCTTGACGTCCTTGACCTGGGCGGCGTCGGAGTCCTCCTTGAGGAGAATGATGTATTTCTGGTCGGGCATTTTTAGATGGCGTGTTGTGGACAATAGTCGTTTGTAGAGGTGAGAAGACATGTTTTGGATGCAGTGGCGTTATCGTTATCATTGCTGCATTAGAGTTTGGGTGGGGTTGCTGTTAGGGGATGACGCACGACAAGACTATTGTGTGATAAGTGGCGTTGGTGGAATGAAGGGTGGAGCATAACAAGAGTGTGAGGAATGTGGAGGATATGGCTGGGTTTTATACTTGGCGGCAGTGACGCAGACGTGGTCATTACACGAACGTAGACACTACACAATGAATTCAGTCACTCTACATTTCTCCTGACCACTCACCGCATAGTCTTCTCCCAATAATCGCTTCCGAATCTGACGTAACCAACCGAGCTAAGCTTAACAGGTAACTATTACCCCAACTAATCTAGCTCATTAGTTGAAATTTGGGAAACGAGCCAGACGTCATCATACAGCTCCATACAGCTCCAAAGTGATTCCAATCTCAACGAAATACCGCCTGAAATCAACCCAGAATATCACCTCCCCAATTCCACCCAATCACCGTCCACAATCAACACTCTCTTCCACCTCCTGCCTACCCGCCTCGATCTTCATGCATGAAAAGGGCAGCCCCGAAGAAAAGCGCTCAATATTGACCTCAAAACGTTTTACAAGCGAATACGAGCAAAGTAGCGCCCATGCATTATATAATTGACCTATCAGATTCGACTTTCCACCTTCCTCGCTACCCCGAATATAGTCCAAATTCTCATTATTACTTCTTTTTTTTCAGTTTGCGTTTTCGACAATGTGCTGCCTTAACTAACGAATAAGAACCGTTATGTTTTTGTGTCTGCAACTTTCAGACATCGCAGGCGGTTTATCAGCTTTTAAAAGCTGTCTATATAAGAGAGGGCGTGTCTGCAAAGATGTCTCCATTTTGAACCACCAGATCTCCCCACAGCTCTTACACAAAGTCTTGCCTCCAGCTCATCTAAGAAGCATAAGGTTCGAAACTAACCCTCCAAGTGCACATCTCATATATCTCATCAAATCGAAGCTCTCTCCAGCAGCAGCAACTTACCCTTTGCAAAACACCACACACACAAGCACAAACAACACAATGAGCTTTGAATACAAAAACTCGGAGCGAGTTCTGCGAGAGCTGGTCGACATTGACGGCCACCTGACCATCCAAGACCGAAAGGAGCTCGCCAGCGCCATTGGCCGGGCCGAAATGAACGCCCTGACCTTCGACTGGGGAGGAACCGTGGCCACGTTTGCGGGCTTCATCTACCTCTACAAGTACAAGCCCCAGAAGTACGTGGGAACCACCGGCAGGAAGATTGCCACCTACGGTTCTCTGATCCTCGCAGGCATGCTGGTCAGCGCCGGATCACACGTCTACTTTGCCTCGACTCTGGTGAAGCAGTTTGAAGGAAAGGAGTACCCCTTCAAGGCAGCGCAGCTGGTGGCCACGTCCAACCTGGCGCTGTGGTGGGCCTACTACAAGATGACCGCCGAGGAGCCCCAGAACTCGCTGTCCAACCCCAAGATGCTGCAGAACATGGAGGAGCGGCTCCGGCTCAAGAAGGGCACTCTCACGACTCTGCCGCCCACCCAGAACCAGACCGCGCTGCCCAAGACGGAGCAGGACGAGCAGCAGCCCAAGGACGAGCGGCCGTGGAAGAAGCTGGCCAGCGACTCCTTTGGAAACTCCAAGGACGACATTTGGGGCGATGAGCCCGAGAAGGCCGATGAGCCCGTGGCCCCGCAGACCAAGTCGTGGGACGAGATCCGAAAGGACGCAGGCGTCCAGCAAGGCACCTGGGGCCGTCCTGCGCCTGCACCCGTCCCCAACAAGGACGCCGGGATCCCCCAGATCCCCATTTCCGAGCGACCCAACGCCTCCACCTCTTCTGACGGTGACGAGCAGGGTCTTGGTCTTGCTCAGGCCGAGTTTGACCGGCAGCTTGATCTCGAGCGTCAGGGATACAAGTCCAACGACGATTTCTCCGAGAGCGAGAAGAAGTGGAAGTAGTGGCAGGAAGCCCCGAACGAACGCACCCCGAAACTTATGTATATAATCAACTAGATCTGAAAAGATGAATAAGCACGTAGTGTGCAATTGGATAGAGCATGACTGGAGCCAATTGTTTAGAATCAATTGATTAGATACTGCTCATTACTGCACGAAGCAGAAGTATATACAGTCAGTCGACGATATTGACTATGCAGTTTTAGAATGAATGTGTGTATTTCCATGAATAGTTGTATGAGTACTGACTAGGATGGGTTTCATCGTACATACCATTCGAATCGACGGAATGTTTCTGTGGTTGGTTTTTATCCTGAATTCCCACTCTACAGGTATTGGTATACTAGCTAGTATCCTACACTTAGCTGAACCTGCAGCTCGAACACCATCTACAACTACTCTTGCCGAATCATATAAATCATTAACGTGTATAAATCATGACTGTTTCGAAAGCACAGGACTCTCAATCTACTTCAAAGCCTCAACGTACTTGAGATCCTCGTTGTACTTGACGTCCTCCTCGTCCAGCTTGCTCTCGACTCTCTTGGCAGCCTTCTTGACCTGCTCTGTTTCCTCGGGGCTGAAAGAGAAGCCCTTCTGGCTGAGCAGCACCAGCACGTGCAAGGATCGCTCCAGTGAGGGAATGTGGTCGTCGGTCTCGAGCTCCTTGATGAGAATGTCAAACACCTGTCTCTTCTCGGCAGGCTTCATGAGATCGTTCTCGGACTCAAGAATTCCGGTAAGAACTCCGAGAGTCTTGGACTTGATCTGGGCGGCCGAGCCGGGCTTGAGATGGCCCACGACCTTGTTGAGACCGTCGGCAGCCTCAAACTGCTTGTATGCGTCGTCGCAGTTTCGGATGGCCGACGCCAGAGCAAACAGCGACTTGACCACGACGTCAGCGTCGTCATGACCAGTCAGATCGACCAGCTTCTTGATGCCAGCGTCGCCCTGCTCCACAAGAGCCTCCTGCGACTTGGGATTGTTCTGGGTAGCCGTAGCCACGACCCAGGCGGCCAGCTTCTGCAGAGAGGGATGGGGCGAGCTCAATTGGGCCAGCAGAGGCTCCCACAGCTTGAGGTTCTTCATCATGTTGGCATTGTCGAGGTTCTCCACGAGCATCTCGAAGTTGTCGAACGCCACCTCCTTGTCTTCCAGCTTGTTGTCGGGCTGGGTGATGACCACCATGGCCTGGACCATGAGCTGGGCGTCGTCGGGGGCGCCAAACAGCTGGGCCAGCAGCTTGGGGTCTGGTGGAGGCTCGTTGGTGCCCTCCTGCTGCTGTTTGACCGACCAAGCTAGTAATTTATCCATTTTCTGTGTGTGTGTGTGTGTGTGTGTGTGTGTGGTTGTGCTGAGGTTGTTTTTGGTAGTGTTCTGATCCAATATATTTTCCTCCTCCTGCAGCCTTTACTTATATCTAATGTGCACATAAAGTTTATTGTAGCGAGACCTTCCCAGAACCTTCCAGAAGTGGGGGTGAAAGTGAGGTGGTGATAATTCGAGAAAAATCGCAGAAATCACCGGAAAATCACGTGACAAATTTAAGCTCATTCTGATTGTTTTTGTAAAAATTTCAGCCCGTATGATTGCTCAACTCACCGGTTAATCAGTCGCTTCTCTCGCTGCAGGTCTAAACGCCTCGATCTCATGCATCTTCAGACATCAGGCACCGAGGGGAGTGATAGTGAGGCACTGTTAAATATCGAGACGGTGTGCAAGTCAACTTTTCAATAGTTCTGGTTTCAGGATTACTCAGCTTTTTAAACAGCTTCGATCTAAGTATTACTCGGCTTTTTAAACAGTTCTGTTAGCTCTACACTGCTGTCCCGAAGTGCTAATGACGACCAAATTCGGTGAGTCCAGCAGTACTGTACTAATTAGTACAGTATTTGATTCACGATACGAGCAGTATTGGGGAAGTTACGTAGATCGAATCTAAAAGCACTACAAGCACAACTCCCGCCATGTCAATAAAAAATACAGTATTAGATACCTGTTTACACCTTGCTGGAAGAGACCGGATTCAGCACGTAGTCCAGCATGTAGTCCAGATTAAGACCCACGTCGCTCAACTGGGCAGCCTGCTGCTTCGTGATCGAAACACACTGCTGATACGTCTGGGTGTCGGGCTTGACTCCGTACAACTGTCGGGCAAACAGCAACACAAACTCCTCCACCATGGACTTGGCCCAGTCGGCAATACTCGATGCCAGATGGTTGTCTGTGTAGCACTTGCGAAACACCTCCGCCGTGGATCGGATTAGACGGAAGTACGTCACGGCCACCTGAGCAATGTATCCTGGAATATCACCCAGCAACTCAACTTGACGAGTTCGTTTGTGAATGAGGTTTCTTCGAGTCTCCAGATAGACTCCTCGGGCCTGGTCTCCGTGTCCCAGACGCACCAGAAGCCCCAGAGCGTGTGTGACGGCAGTGTTGGAGGTGTCTGTCGCCACATCATCGATCAGATGGGCCACCAACTCGTCCTGACGCTGATGCAGTTTGATGTCGAGCACCTGCTGTGTGATGTCGGTGCTGTCCTTGTCGTCCTTGACGTTTTCCAAAATGATATCTGTGGCTTCGGCAAACCGTCTATGTGCGATTTTCACGTCCAGATCGTTGACCAGATCGTCGATTTCCCGTAGGTTTTTCGTTCGGCCGGTGATATCGACCGACGACGACCTCGAGTGGCCCTTGGAGTTGCTGAGTCCCTGTAGAAGCTCCTTGTGGCCCCGAAGAGACGGGTTTCGGGCAGCGTAATAGGTCATACTCTCTCTGAGCCGAATCTGCTGCTGTGTCTTGTTGGTGTCGTTCTTGCGGCCTTCTCCCGCAACCTTTTTGAAGGCCGAAACCACCTTGGCGTGTTGCGCGGGCTTCTCCGTCTGGTAGACACACGTGACTCCTCCACAGACCACGGACACGGCGTTGGGAACGACCGGATGAGCTCCTCGTCGCGAAACAGAGAGATCCAGGAACTCAATGTCGCTGAGCGGCCAGCACTGGTCCGCCACCAGCGTTTGTGTCTGTTGCATTTGCATGTTGTCCTTCTTTCTATTTTTTGCGGCAATGAGTAGATGATCGTTCAGCAAAAACATGTGCACGGGTCGCAGGGGTTTCCAGGTGGCTGCGTTGAGCTGGTACCACGCGCCCGACTCGGCCACCACGTGTCTTCCTGGAATGGCAGGCAGATACTTGACGGCTCCCTCCACGTGTTTGAACAGAGACGCCAGTTCGTTGGCCCACATGTTTTCCAGCATGACCATGGAGTTTCTGTTTCGGGCCGACGAGTCCGGCAGCGCTAGCGACGACTGTGACGACTCCTGTGACTTGCTGGAGGTGGACTCGAGCGCATCTTCCACCATGGCGGAGACGGCGACATTGAAGTTGCTGACGGCCTGACCGAGGGTCTTGACCTCGGCGTTGAGAGCAATGATCTCCTTGTTGACGGTCAGAAACGAGTTGTAGTTGGTGTACATTGCCTCTCGCTGTTCGTCCACCAGCCGCGACTTGAGGCTCTTAAGCTTGGACACGAACCGGTCGACCTCCTCGGCGTTAGACGTGGCCAATTGCTGTGTGACAAACGAGTGCGCGTCCAGATCCTCCTTGAGCAGCATTCCCGAGGCGCCCGACGTGACTGGCGCCGCTTTCGCCGGGGCAGCTGCCGTTTTGCTCTTGGCGACTTGTGCTCCTCCTCCAGCGGCCACAGCGTCGTCAATCATGCTTCCAGCGCCCATAGGCAGACTTGGTGCTGCCGCGGCGTCGTACGGAACGCCCTGGCCCGGAATACGGGCGCTGAACCGCCGTTTCACCATGTTGCCAACCCTTTCTCGGTCCTTATCGCCAACATTGGGCAGCTGTAGGTGCGTGCTGTCCTGTATGTACGGTTTTTGCTTCTGGACCGCCGCAGCCATGGCGTGTGGGTTGGCCGTCTGTCGGTGCGACCGCAGCGATTGATTCGGAGGCTCCAGCGACATTATTGGGTCGATGTAGATGTGTAGATGTGTAGATGTGTGGAATGTGGTGTTGCGTTGAAGGTGCAACTTGGCCATGCGTGTTTAAGCACGTTGGAGTTATTAAACCTGGAGTGCTTAGTCAGAAGTAGCAGGGGCGAAAAAAGGAGGGCAAGCACGTGATCCGTTAGGTGAGCACTTCAGGGGGGATAGGGCGATTTCTCCAATGATTGAGTCAAGTAAATTATCAACCCGCAACAAAAATTACCCCATTCAGCAACCCCTATGACGTATCACGTTTCGCACTGAAACCGTTAAACCTTAGTTAAGGGTGGTAGTTAGAGTTTCAAGTAATTGGAGAGAACCTGAACGCGTCAAGTTTTGGGGTCAAATCAAGGAATATGAGTGAGTTGGAATTTCACAATTTGCCAAAGTAGCCCTGTAAGTCTCCCGGTGTCTCATTAATATTCTTCTTTCTACGGTAACACCAAGTTTCAACGACATATTATGACTCGGCAGCTTGAACTTAAAGGATAACCATTTGTCGTGTGTAACCGGGAATTCCTGTGTGATTTTTGAACAGTTCAAGCCATTGACAGAGTCACATTATGTCAATAATCAATACTGTAGTCTCCAATTTATTTACTCAATTTAATACGACTTTTAACGCAATCTACAGTCTCCCCCTTGAACGTACAACCCCAGCCGAAACAAGGTGAAGTAGCCAACTTGGGCTACAGAGGAGCCACGCTCGTCGGAACAGTTTCAATCGACTTCTACAGACACAAACAAAAAGGATTCTAGTCTTTTCCGCCCATAAGCCTCCCCAAAACTACCCCACACGCTTCCCCGGATAGACGAGTTGATCCGAGCGTATTTTCCCTTACTTCCAATTAAGCTTTGCGCTCGTCTATTTTGATTGTGTGCACACGACAGAGGGTGACTCGAAGAGGTGGTTATGGTGGTAAGTTAGGTAATTTTGTCACCCCGATTTGTAGCGACGGACTCGGTGAGTATTTCTAAATTCTCCACTTTCCCCTAACCCCACTATAGCACGAGTTATAGCCTTCCCCTCGAACCCACACCCACCCCAACCTCCCAACCTTAACGTTACAGTGCAACAAAACATCACCACTTTAACATCACCACTTGTCCCGAGCCCCAGGCAAAACACCACTCATGTCAATCACATCGGACGAACTAAACTACCTGGTGTGGCGGTATTTGCAGGAGGCGGGTTTTGAACACACGACATATGCGTTTCAGCGCGAGGCCGGAGTCCATCATCTGGACAAGCATTTCTCCAGCCGCATTCCTCTGGGAGCTCTCGTCAATGTGGCCCAGAAGGGCATCCAGTTCATGGAGGTCGAGGCCAGCGTCAAGGAGGACGGTACGATTGTGGACTCGGACGAGAAGTCGTTTTCGCTGTTTGGAAACGACTATGTGCGCAGTGGCACGCCAGAGGTGGTTGAGGAGGAGCAGGCCAATGCTTTGAAGGGGGCTGCTACAGCCTTGTTGGGCGCCCCTTCAGTGGGTGTAGACACAAACGCGAATGCCACGGTGGCGAAAATCGACCCTGGTTTGGCTCCGGCCCCAACGTTAACGGCCCCTGCTACTACCAACAACAACAACAACAATACATTGAAGGCGGTGACTACGAACATGACAGACAGCGCGACCAACACACAAGATACACAAAATGCGGCGTCGCAAAAGGACATGACGCGCGAAGAAGTGCCGATAATCTCGCTGACGCCGTCCCTGGATGTGGGCTCTGTGTCGCAGTGTCAGTGGAGCCCTGTTGACAAAAACCTGTTATTAACCGGTGCAGCCGGACCAGTGGCCTCATTGCTGGCACTCAATCAGGGAGAAGAGGAGAACGGGGAGGGAGCCTCGGGGACGTTGTTACCGACCCACAGCGACGACATGGACGTGGATACAGAGGATACCAACAACAATAACAACAGCGCGAAAACAATGAAGATCTCCACGACCACAAACCTCGCACACTCGCCCATCCCCCAGGGAGATAAAGATATCACTGCCGTGTCGTGGAACAGAATAGGCTCGCTTTGCGTGACTGCGGCGTTTGACGGCCAGCTCCGTCTGTGGACGGCCCAAGGAAAGCTACGACACATTCTCAGCTTGCACAGAGCTCCGATTCTGTCTGTCCGATGGAACAAGACCGGGTCTCTGGTTCTGTCGATCGACTGCACAAACACGCTGGTGGTATGGGATACCACGTCGGGCGAGGTGCGGCATCATCTGAGTCTCACGGTGGCTCCTCCTCCTGCTTCGGCGGCTGTTTCGGCCGTCTCTGCGGTCGTGGGAGACATCCAGGCCGCTCTCGGAGGCAAGGAAGAGACGCACGAGTCTGCCGAATCAATCACAACCGGATTCGACGCAGACTGGATCGACGGACTTACGTTCGTCATGACGGGAGAGAACCATTCCATTGTGGTTTGCAGAGTGGGCGAAAAGCTGCCGTTGCTGGTGTTCAAGGGCCACTCCGCAGGTATCAACGACATTCAGTTCGATCATGTGGGTCTGCTCTTGGCCTCGGCATCAGACGATCACTCTGTCCGGTTATGGCAGGGTCGGTCGGTGGCTTCGACGGCCACTCTTCTGGGCCACACAGCTCCCGTCATGGTGGTTCGATGGCTGCCGCTATTGAATGCAGCCAATCTCGTGGGAGGTGCTGACATTGGCACCATGAGTTTGGTGGTGAGTGCTTCTCTGGATGGAACGGCGCGTGTGTGGCTGCCTGGAAGCGCACGGTGTCTGGCGGTGTTGGCACTACATGAGTCCGCCATCTTTGCCATGGAGATTTCGCCCAACCGAAAATGGTTGGCGACTGGAGGCATGGATGGAGTGCTGGTTCTTTGGGACCTGGCGGGCTTGGAGGACAATGAGAGCACCGAGGAGGGCGCCGGAAGAGCTCTGGCGCGCCTGGAGGTCGGAACTCCCATTGACTGTATAGGCTGGAATCTCGAGAGCGACGTTATCTGTGTGGGAACCAGCGGGAAAAGTTATGTGGTGGAATGGAACGAGGGAATGCGGGATATCAAGTTGGTGGCATAGAAGACAGGGAGGAACGGGACAGTGCGATACAGGTTTAATGAAGGGTCCGGAAAATATAAAATACACGATATAATAATGTATATTAGCTAACTGAATCGAGGTTTTGAGGAGTTGTAAAATTCAGAATTTTGAATTAGCTATCCGCAATAGCGTTTTGCTGATTCATGTCGCTTTGATCGCTTCAGATCGCTTCAAAAGTGGAGATTTGGCCACATGGAAAGGGTCTTGACTGTTGTTGAGGACTAGCATGTTCAATTGGTGGCTTCCTAGCGATCTTTCAGTCTTACTAAGCTGTATTCAATGGCCCTCTTCTTTGTCAGCATATTGCTAGGAAACCCTAATTTGACCACCATGTCTATACTGAATCTTGCCTTAGTACTCTCCTTCTTCAACCATTACCTTGCAACATGAACAAGATACCTACTGAGATACAGGGCGAGATTTTGGAACACTGCGATTTGTCAGCAGCCATGAATCTAAGGGATACGTGTGTCACGTGGCGAGACTTGTGCTCCGAGTCGGTTCTTGCTGCCAAGGTGAAAAGTAGGGTGCCTTGGATGATTCCTGGAGAACCGAAAACGGGTCTACAGACCTGGGCTCTTTGTGCAAGAGTAGTTTTGGCCCGTCGCAAAGCTTGTGACACAGGCAGGCTTGAGCGGGTGGATTTATTGGACCGCATTCCGGACTTCAAAGCTGGTAAAGTTGAGTATTTAACTGCTGAAAATGCGACTACCTTACCACAAGGATATCGGGCCGTTTTCGATTCTGTTTCCCTGCGGTCGGTTGGCGATACAGATCCGCAACTGTTGTCTCTTCGTGACTCGTCCTTGTTTGTCCGCAACTATGAAGCCCTCATAGACCTACATACTCTGGATGTGAAACCTGTGGACTACGATGTAAGCCCTGAGGAGGAAGCGACTTGGTCTTTAGACGAGACGAGGGGCGTGTACACGTGCGACGGATGTGATATTGAGCTTCCTGAAGACGCTGAAGCTGTTCGTTTCTACCTTGGAAAGCAGCAGATGGTGGTTTATTACGACATTGAGCTGGAGGAACGAGTGTGTGTGATGGACAAGAAGCCTAGTATGAGCTATAAAGACGGCTTTGTTTTTGCCTTCAACACACAATCGATGAAGGTCCATGTAACACGCCAAGCTGTGTTTCTGACCCAGGTGGAGGACCTCTATTTCTGGACCTATTGGCTCGATATGACCAACAAAAGGCGGGTGCTTGTGGTCAAGTCCGAGTATGAACAGCCCTTCGACGAATGGACTTTGTGGTACGAAGATGTCTTTACTTACAACGGACTACTGTGGCATACATTTGACGAACATGTCGTTCCGTTGGCAGTGGACCTGGAACACCCGGACAAGACGGGCTACAATCCTAGGCATATCATCCAATGGTCTGATGGAGGAGAAACTAGCCAGGGCAACGATGGCAGTGAGAATTTCTTTGGAAGTAAAACCTCAACCACCCAAGTGACAGACATGGCCAACTACACAAACTACAGAGTCGAAGAAGACCGCAACTACGATTTGGACGATGTGTTTTTCCCCGGAACCGTCAATGGCAGGTTTGGATTCTGGAAATGGGGAGGAGACTATGCCGATCAAGTCATCAGTACGGCCATTGCAAGTTTGAAGGGGTGATGGGGTTAGAAGGGGTGATTGAACAGATACCGAAGGTATGGTGTCGTGTCCTTCAGATTGCTAAAAAACAATTTTTGTGGAATCAGTGTGTTGAGATGGCCGAACAAATGTTTTGAGCTGACCGCAAAAAATAATGATGGTTCTTTGAGCCTACCTTGGACCACATCTTGTATCACGAGAATGCATGTACTTTTATCGTCGTATGTTCCTGCATGAAAAACGCACGATAACGTCCCTCTGTCTTGTCAATAAACCATCTTTACCACTTTTAGATTGAGACACAAACACCTCCCCCTCTGATATATATGACATGGCCACCCAAAGACATATATATCTCTTCCCAGACCTTGACATATACTCTTCGCACAAATGACGCGACTCATCACCAAACAGCTGCTGGACCTGGAGGACCAGAAACACAAATGCCGGCGAGCCATGATGGCCATGGAACAGCAGTTGCACGACCACCAGCTGGAGCTCAACTCTCTCCATGTCAAGTCTACAGCCTTGAGAGCGGCTCTAGCAAACACGAGAGAGAAACAGCATTATTTGGCTCTGCAGCAGCCGTCACAGCCTGTTCGTGATGTGGCGCCTCCCTACGAGCAGGAGCAGCTGTCCATTGAGTACGAGGAGCAGACAACCGCCTACGACATATCACCTCCACGTGGCGCGCCGTCTCCCCGTTGTGGTACTCGTGGCATGTCCCCAGCTCGCTCGGTGGAGAGCCTGGACACAAACGGCACATCCCCTCCAGTGTATCCGCCAGGAACCCACGTCTTTGTGTGCGGCAAGAGTGCATCCAAGCTCTGGCTGTATGGCGTTGGCAAGGGGCAGACAAAGATTGGACCGATACCCATCAGAAGCGGCAACGGCGTCAGCTACCGTCTCGGATTCCCACCGGGCATGTTCCTTGATGAGGACCACTTCCCTGCGGACGATCTGGAGGTCACCAACGAGAAGCTCTCTACGATTTCCGGATGTCCTCCCCTAGAGGGACGAGTTCTCGAGGAGATTGGCCGTATCGACGCAGCGTTTCTTGTGCATGGGGGCGTTTACCTGCTGTTTCACCATTGCAGCTGGGGCACAACATACACCAAGGAGGTTCTCGACTTTCTTCCTGCCGGGATGGAGGTTTCTGATCTAAGAGACTGAGGCGACCTGAGCGGAGAGATCTGCTGATTTGAAAAAGCTACAAGTACGATACTTTTACTAATTAGTCGAATTACCAACTGATGCAAATACATACGTGATTACCTATCTACTGCGGTGTCTAAACAAGAACGCCAGCCTGGGCGAGAGCCTTGGAGGTCTTGAGCTTGTGGAGTCGCGAAATGACCTCGTCCAGAGGAATGGAGGCGGTCTTGGACTGCTTGCTCTGGTCGTCTCGGTCTCGGATGTTGACCGACTTGGCGGTCACCTCCTCCTCACCGACAATGAAGGTGAAGTTGTACTGCTTGAGCTGGGCCTCTCGGACCTTCTTCTGCAGGGTGTTGGGGCCGTTGTCCACGTCAGCGAAGAAGCCGGCGTCGACAAGCTCGTCTCGCACCTCCTGGGCGTAGTCGTTGTACTTGGGTCCAACGGGGATGACCAGCACCTGTCGAGGCGAAAGCCAGAAGGGCCACTTGCCGGCAAAATGCTCACACAGAATGGCGGTCATTCGCTCGAACGAGCCGTAGATGGCTCGGTGGATCATGACGGGCCGAGTGTACATGGCGGCAGAGTCGGTCTCTCCCTCGGCCATGGCGGCGGAGTTCTTGAAGTTGAGATCGAACCGGTTGGGCAGCTGGAAGTCGAGCTGGATGGTGGCGCACTGGTGCCATCGGTGCAGGGCGTCGGAGATGACAATGTCGATCTTGGGCCCGTAGAAGGCTCCATCGCCGGGGTTGAGCTCCCAGTTGGCACCCCACTTGTTGAGGGCCTCCTCGAGCTGCTTTTCGGCAGAGTTCCAGGTCTCCAGCTCGCCGACGTACTTGTCGGGCCGGGTGGACAGCTTCATCTTGAACTCGAAGCCAAAGATGGTGTAGACCTTCTTGAGGAAGTCAAAGATGCCGGTGATCTCAGACTGGATCTGCGAGGGCATGCAGAAGATGTGGGCATCGTCCTGCTGGAACCGTCGGACTCGGGTCAGACCGGTGAGGGCTCCGGAGGCCTCGTTTCGGTGGATAACACCAAAGTCGGCAACCCTCCATGGCAGCTCCTTGTAGGATCGGTCTCGGGCCTTGAACATGAGACAGTGGCCGGGACAGTTCATGGGCTTGAGACCAAACTTCTCCTTCTCAATCTCAAAGGTGAACATGTCGTCCTTGTAGTTTTGCCAGTGGCCGGAGGTCTCCCACAGCTTGGAGTTGTACATGTTGGGGGTGATGACCTCCTCGTAGCCTCGCTTTCGGTACTCGTTTCGCAGCAGGTCGGTAAGCGCAGAGTAGATTCGGGCGCCGTGGGGCAGCCAGAAACACGAGCCGGGCGACATGTCGTTGAACAGGAACAGCTCCTGCTCTCGGCCAATCTTTCGGTGGTCTCGCTTGGCGGCCTCCTCCAGGAACTTGAGGTGCTCGGTCATGAGCTTCTTGTCGGGGAACGAGATACCAAAGATTCGCTGCAGAGAGTCGTTGTCCTTGTCTCCCAAGAAGTAGGAGGACGAGTTCTTGAGCAGCTTGAAGGCCTTGATCTTGCCGGTGTGGGGGATATGGGGACCAACACACAGATCGATCAGAGGACCGCATCGGTAGACAGTGGTGGAGGTTCCGTCGGGAATCTTCTTCTGGATCAGCTCCACCTTGTACTTGTTGTAAGCAAACATCTTAAGCAGGTTCTCCTTGGAGAGCACCAGACGCTCAAACTTCTGCTTGTCCTTGATGGCGGACTTGGCCACGGTCTCCAGGGGATCGTAATCGCAGGCCTGCACGTGGGTGTCTCCGTTGTCAATGGACATTTCGTAAAAGAAACCGTCCTCGGTGGGGGGACCAATGCACAGATGGGCTCCGTAGTGTCGCTCGGTAGCCTCTCCCAGAACGTGGGCCGACGAGTGCCAGAAGACTCGCTTTCCCTCGTCCGAGTTGAAGTCCAGGAACTCCAGCTTGGCGTCGCCCTCCAGGGGACGCTCCATGTCCCACAGCTCGCCATTGACCTTGGCAATCACCGTCTGGTCGGGCAGAGACTTGGAGATGGTCTTGCAGATGTCCATGGGGGACGTCTCCCAGGCGGTGGCCTCCTTGGGGGTGCCGTCCTTGAGAGTCACGACAATGGGCTTTCGCTCCTGAGCAGCCACAAACGCGTCGTACTCCACCTTGAGCTCGTCGAACATCTTGATTCGGGAATCCAGAAACTCGGGCTTGGGATCAAGCTCCAGAGCTCGAGACGAGGCCGACTCTCCGTCCTTGGGAGCCTTGGTCTTCTTCTGCTTGGCCTGTCCAAACTTGCTGGGGTCAGCGGCCTTCTTTTCCTTGGCGGGCTTGGCCTCCTTGGGAGCCTCGGCCTTGGGCTGCTCGCCCAAAACCACCTCCTTCATCTTATCAACGAGTTCAGCCATTTTCGCGTGGTGAGAATCGTGTCCCAAGATTTTACTTTTTGGAAACGTCAGAATTTTGCAGTATGGGAGTTACCGGTCCCAGGGTTACGCAGGGTCGGTGGGTTAGGGCAAGTAGAGGTGGTGGGTATGGTGATGATTATTGGTGGTATGGTGTTAGTTTTATACTTGGTTTGTGACTCACCGTTCACATTTTCATCAAGCGGATAAACCTGTGTGAGTCAGAGACAGCCTCTTAAAGTAATTACAGTAACCAATCTCAGTTATGACTGTTCGAAGTGAGTGAGGTGGGATTGGCGAGTTTATGAAGGATAATGTATGCGATTGAGATTAGGGATGCATTGAGAGCTTTTGATTGAATCGAACTGATTCCATTGAAAAAATTCCAGCAATATTCACCTATATATCTCATTGTCTCCTCTTAGTAACCCCTATGGTCTGAATCTTATTGGTGTGAGCTGCCAGATAGGGAGTGGTACGAGTACTTGCACTGTAATAGAATTGTTGGCAACACAATGGCTGACGTCAGTCTTTTAGAGCTCTTTTGTCTCTTCTCGATTTTCTTTGACGACCATATAAGGACGATACATATCGAAGGCGTGCTTAGTAAGAGAATCTTACGTCTCTCTAATTAGTGCTCTTGTGCGCATCCAATCACGGCAATTGAATAAATAGATTCGTGTCTGTCTGTCAGTCAGTCAGATATCATCGAACACTACACATCCCGTCTACAGTAGTCCAACTTCTGACTCTTCAAAGTCTTGCAAGAAAAACTAACACCACTGGCTAACGCAGACCAAAAACGACGACTGGAGTTGTACTTTCTAATAAGGAACTAAAGTCTTTCTGTCATTCAGACATTCACCAGCTTGGTGGTAGTCTTTCTACTGGAGCCACTCTAAGCTACCTGTCCACGTACTGTACCTCAACCTCGACTGCAACTCAGAGAAGATGCTTCGTTTAGGCGAAAGGATTCACTTGAAAGACAGACTTCATTGTCTCTGAAACTTCAGCCTCTTTCTTTCTTCCTAAGGTCCTGGACAAACAGCATAACGATAACTACAGCACATGCGATGAGCTCTAGATTGTATCAAAACTTAACTGTAGAGCGTGTACATAACGATGAGAGTGCGACAAAGCCATGGTGTTCACACTAGCCTAGATTGGCTGTCTTGATCTCCGTATTTCTGTAGCCATTTAAAAAATTCCCCCAATTTTATTTTATTTTACCACCACCTTCCAGAACCTCGCTTTTTGAAACCTGCATGTTTCATGCATGTTTCATGCATTACCAGAGGTTATGTACATCCGCCACCTTGATCATCTTCAGTAGCCCAGCGATTACCGAAGGTAAGACCGGTAGAAGCGTGTCTAAAAGCGACCGTTTATTCTTAGCCATTTGCATACTGCATATTTGATGTGCAAAGAAAAAAAATTGGTCGAAATTTGGCCCAACAAAAGACACCCCAAAAGTCGATCTGGCACCTTCCATTTTGAGCCATCACAGTATCTTGGTAAGCTTAATGATCTTAGTGTAAGGAGGAAATGTCGTGTTGTTCATTTATTTCTTAGTAAAGGCTGTTGATACCACAACTTCACCAGATATAATCAATTAGACGCTGTGCAATTTTCAACACCGCACCCATACCACGCCACTAAACCTCCTCTGATCTTCCTTCGACGCACACACGTGCAAACTTTGATATGAGTCGGTGGTGCAGCAAGCTCACTTAAAATTGGAGACGGTGGGAATCGCCACTTGCAACACTACTTATACGGAGGCTGGAGCTCTTTGCGACTGTCAGACACTCTTTACAAACGAACCAACACGAAACCAAAACCACAGAATGGGAAAACGAGGAGGAAAACGAGGACCGACGCGAGGACGTGGCGGCTCCAATAACCGCGGAGGACGAGGCGGTCGAGGCGGCCGAGGAGGAGGCCGTGGAGGAGGACGAGGAGGAATCACCATGCCCACGGGGTACCACAACTTTGCCGACGACGAATTAGACGAGTCTTTCAGCTTTAGCTACAACCGCAAGCCCACACAGCCCCAGAATGATGGCTGCGATGATTCCAGATCGGGACGAGGCACGCCTACTAGACGAGGAAGAGGCGGCCGAGGTGGCCGCGGATCTGGCAACAGCGATCGAGGAGGTCGTGGCGGTGGTGGACGCGGCGGTGGAAACAACGGCGGATCGAGTCGAGGTGGCAAGAAAAACAACAACAACTGGCGAAACGAAAAGCCGTCGCTTCTGAGCTCCATCTTGTACTCGCGTCAACACGCGTCGGAGAACCGAGAACACATGTTCAACAAGTCTCTTCGGGGAGCCGAGTTCATCACGTTCATCAAATCCGCCGAGGTCTACGATCCGTCCAAACTGCTCAAGGATGTCGGAATCACCGTCGAGGAAGCCAACGTGGTCACCGAGGTGGAAGATATCCACACTCTTGTGCCCGAGGTGCTTCCTGAAGTTGAAGACGTGACTGGAGCCGATGCTGAGCTGGAGGACGAGGACGAGGATGAGGAACAGATTGTTACGACCATCACCGAGACTTATGAAGATGATGGTGATGAGCAGCCATTGGAGGATGAAGACGACCAGGAAATCGTTGTTGACGAAAACGGCGAGCTGGTTGATGACTATGACGACGACGACGACGACGATGATCTCATTGCCGACGAGAATTCTGTCGACGTGTCTACCCTGCAGGACGCCATAAATGAGGTTGCCAACGATGCCATCAAGGACGATCTGAAGGAAGATGACCCCAGCGAGGGTTCTGAAGCTGACGACGAGGAAGATGATGATGCGGCCGAATTTGTGATGGACACTGAAGGAGACCCCGAGATGGTGGACATGGAGTTTATGGAGACGGATTTCGCCTATCTCAACAACAGGAAGAGAGCTGAGCAGTCGCGCACTCCTCTGACCAGATCCACCGCTGTGATCAGTGATCGACCTGCCACCGCCGTTTCTGCAGACACAACTCTTGTCGGGTCTGCCTCTTTCAAGAAACGACCCAATGCCAAGGCTGATCCTAGAGCCGTGGACATCCCCGAGTACAACTCTGACATTGATCCCGAAGTGCTCAAGGACTACATGGAGAGTATCAAGGCCGATGAGGGCTCTGATGCCGAGAACATTGACTGGATCCGGTCTGCTCTGGGAACCCAGCTAGGAGGAACGGAGCAGTACTATGTTGACAGTGATGATTCCGAGAATGACGACATTGACGACGACGAAGACGAAGACATTGAGGAGGAGGAGTACGAGTGGCCTGAAAATGGCACGGTTGGATGCATTACAAACATTGTTGCTACTCGAGCAGCTTCCCAGGGTTACCAGTTTATGGTAGAACACACCCTTGATGCTGATATGGAGGAGTGGTGGAACGAGGATCTCATTCGGGACTCTGTGGCCGAGCATCTGGGTGTTTCTGCTCCTGAGTTGCCTGACGACGCCTACAGATGGTACGTGACTCGTCTTGGAGGTGACATTGAGGACCCTGATCTTTCCGAAGAAGGAATCAACTACAGTGATTACTATGATGATTCCGACGAAGACGATCGGGGCCGAGAGGCGTCCGAGATGGACTCCATCATTCAGAGTCTCATTGACGACGAGGCGGACGACCGAAAGCTGCTTGCGGATCACGGATACACGCCTCCCATGACCAAGTCTCGAGGCAAGAACCAGGTGCCCAACTTTGGTGTCAACGATCCCGAGTTGCAGGCTCAGCTGGAGAAACACTGGGTGAATTCCCGGGCTGCCAAACGAGCCAAGCGAGAACAGCGACAGGCCATGCGAAAGCAGGGTATGCTCACGAAGGAGTTCAAGGAGGGCGGAATCATTCCTCTTCATGCCAAGTACCCCATTTTGATGACTGTGGAGGAGGCCCGAAAGGAGATTGAGATATTCATTAACGCCCCCAACAAGCCCATGGTGCTGGACTTCCCTCCCATGGGAGCCGAGTTCCGATCGGTGCTCAAAAAGCTCTCTGCATGCTACCATCTCAAGCCCGACATTCACGGCGTTCAAAAGAGCAAGCACATCAGTATGCTGAGAACGGCCCGAACGTCGTGCCACAACAACAACTACATTTCCAAGTTCCACGACAAGTTCCCCAAAAAGTTCAAGCTGGTGATCCGAAACGCAAAGTACTCCACCGAGCAGCATCTCTACGAGACCAAGCATCAGAAGGGATCCAAGCGGTCGGCTGTGCGTGTTCATAACCGAGAGGGAGAGATTGTGGGCCACGAGGCTCCTGCCATTGACGATTCCAACATTGGACGTCTTCTTCTGCAGAAGATGGGATGGACCACTGGCGAGGGTCTTGGTGCCCAGAGCAGAGGTATTTCCGAGCCCATTATTGCCAAGGTGAAGATCAGTAAGCGTGGTATTGGAGCCTGATTAGACGAGGAGGATACAGATACATTAATTGCATAATAGATGATTAACATAGACGCACATATGGGCGTACAAGTACTCAATATTTAGTTGGAATTTTGTTGAATTTAAAATTTGATGTGTTCTAAGGAAAAATGAAATGATTTAAGAAGGAGCAGGCTAGGCGGTCTTGACAGCCAGGGTGGTAGCGGGGCCAGAGAGGGGCTTGCCAGCCAGGAAGTCCTCGTACGAGACAGCTCCAGGAATGTCGCCGGTGATCTCAACAACGTCAGACTCGTCGGTGTACTTGGCCTTGGCAATGGTGATGGTGTCTCTCTTGTTATCGTAAATCACGAGAGCCTTGGAAATAAGAGGGGGACCGGTGAGCAGAATCTGTTTGTCGTCCGGGGCAACACTGATCTCCTCCAGTCGACAGCCTCCGTGGGGAGAGGATTTGACGTTGGTAGCCAAGTCGACATCAATCTTGGTGTATCCAAACTCGTAGGTGATCTCAGGCTTGGAGCCACACTCGACCTTGAAGAATCCATCCTCCCAGACACCGCTACCTCCATTTTTCTCTGAGATGGCCTTGAGGGTGTTGTTGGGCAGTTCGAGACGAAGTCCTCCAGTGTCCAGAACGATCTGGTGGTCTCGGGCAGTCTTGACCTTCTCTCCCTTGATGGAGAGGCCACCGAGAGGCATGGCGTAACCTCCATGGTGGTCTACCTTGATGGTAGTCAGGGGACCCTCATACTTGGCTCGGTCGTATCCTCCGTAGTAGACGTTGTTGACGATTCCCCTGTTGATCTTGTTGTGGGAGAGGATGGGCTTCTCGGCGTTGAGAGAGTAGACGGCCCGAGAGATCTTTCCAGAGTCGGCCAGACCCTGGACAAAGGAGCCAGAGGGATCATCGTTGGCAGACTGGCCAAAGATACCAAAGGAGTTCTGAATTTTGTCCCTCGAAACCCAGACCTTGAAGTCCTTGAGGGTGTTTCCAGCGTACGAGACGGTGTCTCTTCCGGTGTTTCCGACTCCTCCCCAGTGGCTGTTGGATGGGCCGGTCTTCCAGGTGGAGGACTTTCGGTTATCGAAAGAAGATCTGCAGCCCTTGCCGTTGTTGGCCTCGCACTGGGTGGAGTTGGTTCCTGGAACCCACAGAAGAGCAGATCCGGTGTCGAAGCACACAGTCACCTTCTGGGGAGGGGTTCCAATCTCCATATCGGCCTCGTAGAACCAGTCTCCCATCGACTGGGTTCCGGTTTCGATTCCTCGGGCAGCAAGGTGAGCAGCGATATCGTCAGAGGCCTCAGAGAGCCCTCGAGCATGAAGGGGGACGTGGACCACGCCAGCAGCGGCGATAGTAGCGAGAAGGAGGTTGCTGAAGAGCATTTGAGAGGTGATTGAAGGGGGGAGGGTGGTGTTTTGATACTGACGGAAGGGGGAATAATGGGTTTATGTATTGTAGAGTTGGAGCTCATGAGGCTCTTCACGAGGTTACATGGATGAAGATAGACTTCAATGTTCAGCAGGCCTTTCTACGGAGTCTCAGGGATCTACAACGCAGTCGTTCAGGCTACAACTTGCTTTTGGTCCCTGTGTAACGTTGATCCGAGACAGCAGCAGTAGTGACGAGTGATTTGTTGAAGTGATTCGTGCGGGTGATTTGTTGAAGTGATTCGTACGAGTGACCTGAACACATGGAAATTCTCCAAGTCGTTACCTTTACTAATGTTTACTGCAACAGCCACAGCTCCAAGTTTCCAAACTGCTCGACAGTTCTCCATGTATAACCTCTCTTCGAAACGTGAAACCTTTTAAGCTATGACGATCGCGAGGTAAAATGGTGGGGAGAGGGCTGGTGTGAAGAAGTTGACTGGTAGATGTGCAGTGATGAAGATGGGTGATTGGCACTTTCTCAAAAAGCCCCAGACAAGCTCCTGCAACTTCTCCATACTAGCTGCAGTAGTACACACACGATGGTAAGCCGACAACCTCAACCACAGCACGGCGTACGTACGGCCCTTCCAGTCGATGTTACTCTGAGAGTTCACGATGAGCAGTGCTCGGCAAAGTTTAGCCGGGTCCTGCAAAGTTGAGTGAGACTCGAAAGATTTGTTGCGGCGAGACGGCCAATCAAGTCTGTAGGTGTTCGGTGTCTCAGGGCAGGTTTTCGGACTGTCGATGAAAAATCCGGATCCAATCAGACGTTTGGCACAGTGTAGATGTACTTGTACCTGCGGGACTATCGATCACTGCAACATCGCCAAGAACTTAACAACGATGCCCTTGGCTAAGGGTGGAGTGGAGGACAACGTTTGAAACCGTGCCTTACTAGGGTCAACTCAAATCATCCTTAAAGAATGCGCGAAGCGGGGAAATTGGAGTGCTCGAGGTGAAGGTGGATGAAGCCATAGACTACAGTGACTACCCCTGAGGGGTTAAGCGGGCATCATAATCAAGCATTAGTGGGGTTTGTCGACGAGAGGAATCAGGGGACCCGGAAGAGAGTCTCCATGAGTAAGTGCTTGAACTCTACAGGTGCATGTGCCCCGTACAAGTAGCAGCTTGTCATGATGCGACATCATGGAATACAGTTGTGAAGCATCATCCCTCGTGTCGTACATGTACTGTATAGAGAGCAATGGGTGGAAATCCACGAGTGTACTGTACATACAATACTCGTCAAGCGGTGACCCAATCAGAGCCCTATGGTCCCTACTACCGTTGGGTCCATCCCTCGTATCACCGTACTCGCTACTGTGTAACTAATGCTCCGCAGACAAACCCTGTGATCCGCCGTTGAACACTCTCCCGCAACCTTGCCCACGCAGAGCCCAATGTAACATTGGGAAGGATGCATCAGATTACAGCAGACTGCAGAGGCGAGGTCTTGGTGTTCTTGGCACGAGTTGGGCTGTATATTCGGGAAAAGCCAAGGGGGTGGTGTAGAGACACCCTGGGTGATCCAAGCAGCTCTATACGACAGTGATGATAAGTTCCGAGAAGAGAGACGTTCATCTTAGTCAGCACAATTGGCGATCACGTGACTGGTCCAATTGTTTTTACAAAAGAATCAAGTCACTGTACCAGTGTACCGGTACTTGTAGGATGATCTGGAGCCGTTTGAAGTTCCGCTGTTGCAGGTTAAGAAAGAAATTAAAACACCATCTTGTAGCTCTGGAGGTCTGGAATTTGAACTGAGTATATATCACGTGCTGCCCCGAATTTTAAGCCATTCTACTCCGTTTAGTTTTGATTTACTTAGCTCATTTACTGAAGTTACCTCGCGCGTGGCTGGTGCTTGGCTGATGCATGTTTTATGCACATTGATGAGATTTAATGCGATTTTAATGCATGTAAATGAATTAAAATAGTCAACGGCTGCTACGATTGCAACGGCTGGATAAGCGAGTAAATGCAACTCAATTATGCTATAGGAATAAATAGTTCTCTGGAGCGAATCTCAGGTTATTGATGTGATGTGGTTTGAGGGAGGTGTGGTGTGTGTATGAAGGGAGGCACTTACTTCAGGTTGGTAAAGTCGACCTCGCCCTCCATCAGACCGGCGTTCTCCTCGTTCTTTCGAGAACAGGTGCACTGAGAAGCCTGTCGCATGCCGCAAGAGCAGGCATCAGTAGGCTTGGCGTTCTCGGTGGCGGCCTTGGAGCAGTCACAGTGCTGGGCGGGCATCTTGCCACAAGAGCAGGTGGCTTCGATAGCACAGACACAGGAGTTGGACTTCTTGCAACAAGTAGAGGCGGCCATTTTAGTAGTTGTTGTTGTTGGTGGTGGTGGTGGGTTGGGTGGGTTGTGTTTGTGTTTGTTTGTGTAGCTGAATGCTGATGATAATATGAATAGAGGGTACCTCCTCAGGTCTTTATACTAGCCACATCATGACATGCTCGTATACATGTTTTTAGGTTTTCGCTAACCTTACGCCTCGCTGACCTTTTCCAGCGTTTTGATTGGCCCATTGGTCCCAACGTGCACGTGACCTGTCGGTGGCGTGTTTGGGCTGACCTTTTGTAGACTGATGATTGGCTGAAGGGGAGGGGGATGCACGTGACTTAATAGAACGCTGACCTTTGCGGCGCATGTGATTGGATGAGACGGTTGATGGTCACGTGAGTGTAGCGAGATAAGACGACTTCACGAAACGTACCCATGAGAATAAGAAAATACGGACCCTGAATGGCACTCTTAAAATGGCACCCTAAAAATTCAGGGTGTGGAAACAAGGTGACACTGGCTTTCTTAGGTCGGGAGTTTCCGTCAGATCATCACGAAGTTGGTACATGTTTTGGGACCTCTACGCTCAGGTTTTACTATGGTTATGGGTACCGCAAAACAGACCGTTTTACGCAGCGTTCTGTGCTGATTCGAACGGCACAGTATCTTCGATTCTTATTAGTACAAAATTACGTGTATTTTAGTCAAAATGCTCAACTAAAGGCCCAAGCTAACAGCTGTACCAATGGCAGTGAGAACAGATCACGTGTCTGTACCGGTACAGTACAATAAAGAACAAGTTGGAATCAGAAAACGAGGAGTCGACTGGTATAATGAGCGACTCCTTGCGAGTCTTCTTATTACATCTGATACAACCCTAGATGGTGATTCAGTAACGTCGTGTTCATAGGGCTACTTGTACTGTAGCAAGCTATATCCATAGCTGGACGCATGAGCGACACCTTAGTTGGGAGACAGTAGAGGTGCTGTGAACCACGTGTGTATCTTGGGTTTGTTCGGGTGGTCTGTAGGTGAATCGGAGACCTTTTTACTCGGGTTTGTGGACTCTGACAGACGAGACCTGGTCTGTCATTGCTAGCAACTTTCTCAACTAATCCAGACAATAATTTACTTAGCCTAATACTTATGCCCTATGAGATCAACGTGAGCTGCCTTGAATACAGCTGTTGCACTTTTAGACACATCCAAAGACCCCAGTACGCTGCCTTCGTGTCGACGTTCCAATTTCATCTCGATCAGCCCCATTCTACACCACCCATCACTGTTCTCAATCACCCCCTCTCGCGTCACCACTCGCCTTTTCGCCTGCGTTTAATTTTACCCTCGGCCGTTGTTTACAAAGGCAACAGTTGGCTGTATGGTAATTACTGTTTCTGGACTATGGTTCGGCTTCTCACCCTGTTCCTTGCGCCACACCAACCTTTCCGGTGTGAGACGTTCCCGAAACTATGGCCCCTTGGATCGTCGTATTCGTCGTATATCAGACCCTGTGGTTTTATCAAACATGCCATTATCCAAACATGGGCTTGTTGGAGCCTGCTTTCATCACACCACCCGTTGATGGTGCAGGTGCAACACGTTGTGCTGCCGAGTCTATATGTAAGCAAGTTTGGAGGTGTAACAGTCGCCTAGGTCATGTGATCTGCACAGCCGAGATGGTTGTACGGTGTAGCAAGAGGAAAAGCTGACTAATGTGATCAGAAGCATTTCCTATTGTGACGACAGACAGCTACTCATCCCTTCTCCTACCCCCACTGACCCCCACCATAGTCCCATCGCCATCGCTCCTATCGTATACCCAAAGCTTATCTGAAAAAATCGAGTAAACGACATATACGAGGCGGGAGTTGGATCAGTAGGCTGATGTTGATTTTTCAACCCATTTCGAGCCGTCGCAAAAGTTAATCTAGCCGAGAAGGATGATACGGAGGCAAAAGGGGTGCTAAAGGGACACTACAAGTCGGAAAAAAATAGATAGAAGAGGTCACAAGCACAGCTAAGACAGAGTATGAGTGAGATCACGTGATCAAACATCCGTTTCCACAGGCGAATTCACGTTTGGTAGCCCCGTTAATCCCCCCCATCGCGCATCGCCCCTGACGTGTTCACATGTTGAGTTTGGATGCAGAAGGTTCAGCATGTTTAGCCCATTTGGGTTATCAGATGATTGCTTGAGGGCGTGTCTGTTCGGTGTATGAGGGGCTGAAACAGGAAACAAACTGCAGATTCGAGATTGTCGCGCTCGCAGCATCAAAATGAACTCACAACTACCCCCATATTCCCAAAACCACAAACTCCAAAGTGCCCCGCAATACGACGCAAACGACAGGGTTAGGAGCAAAGCCTAATACTTTTCGTGTTTTATAGGCCTCCCAATCCTCGCTTTCTGGAGTCCCTCTATCTCAAGACTAAGACTCAACCCCAGCCCAAAATGTCTTCGATTCTCGAGAGCATCAACTCCACCGTGACCCCCGCGGCCTCCTACATCGGCACCTACGCCAAGTTGTCCGACGCCCATGCCGACACCCTCAACATTGTCGAGCGGGTGTGGGCATCCTACTTTGTGTGGTGGGGGAATGATCTCATTGCCTGCGGCATCTTCATCTTCTTGCTGCACGAGATTCTCTACTTTGGCCGATGCGTGCCGTGGATGATTCTCGACCAGATCCCCTACTTCCACAAGTGGAAGATCCAGGGCGAGGCCAAGGTGCCCTCTGTGGCCGAGCAGTGGGAGTGCATGAAGTCCGTGCTCATCTCGCACTTCATGGTCGAGGCCATCCCCATCTGGGGCTTCTACCCCATCTGCAAGTACGCCGGAATCTCCATCGACGTGCCCTTCCCTTCCTGGATGAAGATCTGTGCCCATCTCGCGCTCTTCTTTGTGCTCGAAGACACCTGGCACTACTGGCTTCACCGAGGCCTGCACTACGGCCCCTTCTACAAGTACATCCACAAGCAGCACCACCGATACGCCGCTCCCTTTGGCCTGACCGCTGAGTACGCCCACCCCGTCGAGGTGGCTCTTCTGGGCGTTGGCACCGTCGGCATCCCTATTGCCTGGGTCATGCTCACCGGCGATCTCCATCTCTTCACCGTGTCCGTGTGGATCGCCCTGCGACTCTTTCAGGCCATCGACGCCCACTCCGGCTACGAGTTCCCCGTGTCGCTGCACCACTTTCTGCCCATTTGGGCCGGCGCCGACCATCATGATGACCACCATCGATACTTCACCGGCAACTACGCCTCATCCTTCCGATGGTGGGACTTTGTTCTCGACACCGAGGCTGGCCCCGCCGCCAAGGCCGAGCGAACACAGCGACTTGCCGCCAAGGCTGCTAAGGCCGCTAAGAAGCAGCAGTAGATGCTCTTTCTTCAACCCATCTTTCCGGATCCATTCTGGTCTGATCCAAAACTGACCCCCCCATCCAGTATATACATAAGTTATTTAATTATATGATACAGACATTATTCATTTCTCATTTCATCCGATAAACTCTCAGATCATGTACACTCGTACTCGTACAGGACAGATGCTCGATATGGCCTTATATGGTTATGTGGGTGTATAAATAGCAGCTCAGAAAACAATGGGCATCTTCGAGAAATGGACAAAGGAAAGAACACCCGCAGAAGACCTAAAGAAGGAATTATCTAAACCTACAGTAAGGCGTTGACAGAATATAGCAAAGTGGTGTGACTGGACTTGTGTATGGTAGGAGTTGATCTATAGTACGCGTACTTGTAGCAACCATTAGCGCGCCGTTGGTCTAGCTCAGCATAAGCACGGTCTAACTTTTAGCACACTGTTGCTACGAGCCGTGTCTTGTCCCTTGTCTTCAGGGAACATGTCTCACATCAGGGTCTAGACTCGGTCAGCAGACTGATGGTGTTTTGTTGGGGGTTTCTTTTTTGGGGTGGGGGACTGGCCCGAGTAGATCGGCCGAGTCGTGTGATCTGAGTCGTGTGACAGTTGTACTTGGTAGCTGGTAGTGCGGGGAAGTGCGACCGAAATATTTCAAATGGGGGCTGTAAGAGATGTGTCTGTGTGGCTCGACTCCCAGGAGTCGTTTAGTACCTCCAGTTTGCACTTTGAATCATTCCATGTCGTTTCAGCCCGTCTGCCTGGGTAGACTGTAGAAAGCTTCCATAACCATTGGAGTCATTACAAGAGTATTCTTCTGGCTTCACGAGACACAGCCACCAGAAGCTCATAGAGCGGTCTGCCAATACCGGCAGTTACTGTCCAGAGAGATAGTGTGCAACACTGGCTGCTTGACACCACAGTCAACTACTCGTACGCATGCTCTACATGGTATTAGTCCAGTCTATAAATATATAAATAATTACATGCGCTTTTCGATAGTCGCGTTAAACAGCGCCAGGTTCAAAGCAGCGTCGTTAACCCCCATGGTCGGGTTACTTTCCTCCAGCAAATCGAACGACCGCACCGTCACCTCGGAAAAGGCGTCGTTTGCGGTGCTATACAGCAGCAAGTCTCGGGTAGGTCCAGCCCTGAAGGGGGCCGAGTTGGCTGGCTCAGCCACCTCCGAAAGCTCGCTCTTCAGAGCGGTCCATGTGTCCTGCAACGTGGCCTTGAGGTCTGGCGTAGTGGCCACAAACGGCGAGTCCAACAAGGCATGCAGCCCCTCGACCACGTGGTTGCGCAGCATGGTCACCTCGGCGTCCTCCGAAGCCATGAGCGACTTTTCGTGGATCATGGCTATCTTGAGGAACATGGAGATTCCCTCAGCCAGCCCAGGAGGATGGGGCTCTCGCACAGACGCCTCCACCAGTCGCTGCAGACCCGAAGAAAGCGCAAACGTCTGAGTCTTGCACACGTCTTCGGTGACCGAGTCTGCCAGAGAGTCGGCCAGCTCGATCAGCAGAGACACGATATTGTTCTCTCCAACTCGGGGAAAGTTGGGTGAGGTGAGAAACGTGGTCTCTGCACGGGCGAGGATGCGGCCCTTGAGATGGCCCGGCAGCTCGGAAAACAAGTCTCCAAAGAAAGGAGGCAGTTTGAGCAGGTCCGGGTCGCTCAGCACACGGAACAAAACAGTCACGTCTTCGTCCGTCGTGTCCGTGTTGGGCGTCGTGGAGCTGATGGTCAGCTCAGGCGAAGTGTCCATGGCCACGGGGTCCTTGGAAATACGGCCCTGGTGCGCAAACAGCAGTCTCAGCTGCGTCTGGGCCAGAAACTTGTTGAAGGGAGTCACGTGGGTGATGAGCTGCAACAGGTCGTCAGCCAGAGAGGTTCCTGTCCCGAGATCGAGTTTCAGCAAATGGTTCAGCAGCTGCTGCAGTGAAGAGGCAGCCGCAGCATTGTCGGGTTCGATCACGGGGTCCACAATGAGCTGCGAAAACAGCGCAGGATGATGCACAGACACCTCCTTGCAAAAGGTGGCGACATCGTCCAGCCATTGGGGGTCTCGGAACACTTCTCGCTCAAACAGATGCTGGGCCACAAGCCGCAGGTAGATGCGAGGATGCTGGTCGGCAAAGAGCTTGCGCTGAAAGAGCAGAGAAAAGGCCTCGGTCGTCGACAGAGAGTACTCCTGGGTCAAGTCTCGTGCAATCAACGAGAGCAACAAACGAGAGCCTCCAGACATGTCTCTGAGGTTGTGGATCTGCAGATACAAGTCTCCAACCTTTTCAAGGCACGTGCACTCATACACCACCAGGAAGACCAGGGTCTGAAGCAGTTGGGGAGACACTTCCTGGTCTCTCAGCCACGTCATGAGCTGGCTGCTGAACTGGGAGTCATCCTTGTAGCTGGCCAGCATCTTGCACGAGGCTCGAACGTCCGAAGAATGCAACAGCAGGTCATTGAGAGCCTGGGGCAGATTCACGTCTTTGGTCGCCTCAGAGTCGGTCTGAGGAGTAACTTCGGAGATGGGAGACAGCTGGGGCGAAGAGGAGTTCTTCAAGAGCGTCTCCAGCTCAGGCTTCAGCTCGGGCAGCTGCTGGGCCGAAAACTGGACCAGATCCCACAACTCACGCGAAACACGCACCTTTCTCAGACCCCGGTACTGGTGCATGAACACCTTGACCAGCGCAGGCATGTCGGCAATGCAAGCAAACGCCTGCCACTGGTACCTGGTTGCATTTGCCAAAAAGTAGAGCAGATGTGACTGAGTACATTTCGGCACGATGAGCTGTATCGAGGCACACATGAGTCGCCAGGCATGTAGGTTTTCGAGAATTAGCTGGTACTGTGCAAACTCCTGAGTAGTAGGAACATAACCCTTTTCCACAGCAGCACACAGACTAGTGTACAGTTTCTCTGCCACGACAATGCGAGTGTTTTGGGTGAACTCCGAGTATGGAACGTGGGTCGAACTACTGCTGTCGACGTCCATATCCGATTGTCCATGAACGCCTGGAAGAAGCACTCGAAGAGCCTTGTCGGTTCGCTCCAGAAGCTCGTCTTCATTGTAGGAGGCGTACTTGGCCACTTTGCGAACCATGTATCTGACTTGCACCTGGCACGAGCTGGGGACAGCCAGAAGAGGCAGGTTGCCTAGAATGTCGAGCTGCACGTTGGCCCATTCCGAGAGACGTGAAATGTACAGTACACCCGACGAAATGAGCGATCTGACGTAATCCTGGGGTGCGAAGATGTCCAAGACACATAGCTCTGTAACCAGAGCATAGAGATCGTCGATTCGCACGTCACGATGCGATTTGATGGACAGCAGGAACTGTACAATGTGGCTGGGGACAGCGTCTCCGTCGACACCTTCAGACAGCTGCGCAACCAGGTGAGATGCAATAAAAACCCGCTCGACAGAGACGCGCGAGTCCGAAACCGCCCATGCAAGAATAGTTTGGATGACGGTGCCAAAGTCCGCCCGGGTGTCGATGATCTGGTTGAACAGCGTCTTATCAAAGGGAGCACGAGCCGCGTCCAGAATGGAGATTATGACGGCCTGCTTGTTTCTGTTTCGACGGGTTTTTGGAGTGTCGGAGATGACCAGAGCTTCGTTTCGAACCCGGGTGAACTCCGAGTCCGGCACGATCGCCTCAAACGTGCTTCCGAGCTGCACCCATTTGGAGGGCATGACGAAGGCGCCTGGCAGAGCGTCAAACAGGGTGTTGACTAGGCTCGAAAGAGCCTTGATTGTGGGCTGGTAAAAGGTCTTGTCCGAATGAGTGTCTGTTTCCAGCTTAGTCAGCTCGATCAGCAGGTTCTGGGCCAGTCTTTTAGCCAGGTTGGGGAGAGTCAGAATCGGTTTCCAAAACGTCCTGATGATGAAGATGGCCACGGGAAGCTTTTCGACACTGGAAAGCCTCGACGTAGCAGCAGCAGCAGCAGTAGCGGTAGCAGCCGACGAAGCAGATGATGTTGGTGCTGCCCCTGTCTTTGTGTCCTTGACGTTCTTGCTGCTGTTGGTGTTGCTGCTGTGATTGTTGTTGTGGTTGTTGTGGTTGTTGTGGTTGTTGGTGTTGTTGGTGTTGTTATCGTCGCTCACCAGGCCCACGACCCACTGTAAGAATGCATGCTTGTCGACAATGTCTTCGTAGTAGAGTTGCATGGCCAGTCGGACCATGTATGCAAAGTTTTGTTTGGCCAGTTGTTTGGCGGAGGCGTCTCCTTGGGCCGTGAGAAACGCCACGGACGACCGCTGTAGCACGTCCACCACGCACTCGGTCCATTCCTGCAGCCAGATGGCCTCGCTCATGTTGCCCATCTGGTGGTGTCCTTTTCGTTTGAGGCCACGGAGCTCGTTGGCTCCTACGCAGCGGGCAAACCACACTGCGCGGGTCGGCGCGATGCGTTTGGCACAACACTGGTCCAGCAGCACCTTGTTGCGGATGCCGTGGGGGATGGTTCGCGAGAGCTTTCTGAGCGGGACCGCCGGGTTGGCGAGGTCTTTGAGCCAGGCCTCTCGTTTGTGGTCGGTGAGCGTGACTCTCGGTGGCGGCTTGAAGGTGCCAGGCGTGGTGATTCGGCACGTGTCCACCCTGATGTGCATGGCGGTGATGATGAAGCAGCTGAGCGCGGTCATGTTGGACTTGATGCGAAGCAGCGACGCTATGCTCTTCTTGGCGCTCTGCGACTCGTGGGGCACCGACGGCGGCTCCGAGTAGCCCTTTTGCAGGTTGTCGACCATGCGAGCGTCTTCTTCGTCGGCCGACCGCTTCCATGGGTAAAAGTCGGGGTAGACGGAATCGCCGATCCGGGCGGGATCCACGAGCGGGTGGATGTCGTCGGGAGGCCGAAGCACGTAGCGTTGTTGCGAGAGGTCGTCGCGCGAGTTGATACTCCGGTACAACCGGGATGAGGGCCCCGGACTGGGCGCCGACGAGCTGGTGTTAGTTCTGGGGGTGATGCAAAGAGGTGGAAAACGAAGCCAAAACTCCGGGGAAAGGGCGTGGCTGGACCAAACCGGGCCTGGCGAACACGTCTGTCACCTTCGTTTGTCTCCAGGGGCTCCACACGAGCCTTCAGGCGCCGATACTCACTTCATGTCAGTTTGTTGTGTTGGATAATCTCGAGTATCGTAGTTAGGTTTAGTTAGCTGGAAGTTAATCAGCAGAGCCCAAAAGAAAGGTTGTGTGCCCGCTGCTGCCGTCACTGGGGAAAAAGGCAACAGAGAGTTTCGGCAGGCACTTTACTGTATGTACAAAAGCAGAGTCTAACCGAGAGGGGAGGGAGACCAGCGGTGTAGGGTGGCAGTGGGGGAGGAGGGTGATGCTGGGGGAGGTGTAGACGACAGGCTGAGGGGCCGTGGCTTTGTGTACTGTACGCTGGCCCATGATTTGACTCTCGCCTCCACCCTCTACCTACGTGGCCTTTACCCTAATTATAGACACTCTGTCTCTTCGCTGCTCAACCACCTCGTGATTCCTGCATCCCGTGTAAATCGTGCAGCAGCGACACACTTTTTTGAATGAGCGTTAAAAAAACAAGGTGTGGTGTGTGTGCGAATTTGGCAGCTTCCGCAAACCGAATGTGCAACATGTATAGACCCGTCCCAGAGCCGTCAGTCGTCTGACGCTTTGTTGCTACGTAGACGGTGTCGTCGATGCACGTATCGAGAAACTTGGGCACGTGGACCTCTACCAGAATAGCCGAAGTCTCGCCGACTTGACGTACTTGTAGCTACCTCGTCAGAATACAGTCATACTCAGTCAGGGCTATGTCACCGTCGCTAGACGTATAACGCACCACACCATTGGCACTATAGCCTCTGAAGCCCATATCAGCGGTGGCAGGGCTCTTCCGGTCTTGGAAACAAACTAACGGCGTCTGGTCTGATAACGCCGAGACTTGGTCCGAGAAGCTCAAAGTCGCATTCCATGAGGGTGAGACGGAAGGGGGAGACAAGGGTGGGTCCGAAACCGAAGATCCCAACCATTGTACAAACTTGTAGTTGCTGGTCATTTGTGCAAGCATACGATACACGGTGTGCACACATTCTCAGATCTGGTCGACCGCCTTAGCGTGATCAATCGAATCTACTGTACTCGCGCCAGATGAAAAGCCTCACCAAGAGCTGGCTACTGGTACAGTAATTACGATACTAGCACTGCTACTACAAGTACCGGTAGGAGTACAAGTAGCTGTTATAGTGCTCTCAGCTCCAGAAATGGTCGGTGAAATTACACACTACTGTTCTTGCTTTTTATAATCACGTAATACAAGCCTGGTGCACACCTATCCGATAAGTCCACCTCTCAGTCCAGTTGGTCCTCCGGAAAAGCAACACCAACCTTAGATGTATAACAAACCCAGGCAGCTATTGATTAGATGATTAGAGGGTGTTATCGGAGCTATCTGCAGCTGAGACAACACATGACAGTGTGACAATGGCTCATATCAGTACGATACCAGTGTGTACAGCATCGAAATGGTCAAACTTCATTCACTAAAAACGTGTACCTAATACGTACTGTTATACACGTTACCGGTGCGTGTGGCGTGTATTCCTTCAGGTTCAAGTAGAGCTACCGGTACGACATATCTCTTGTCGCTCAGCTTATCCTTCAGACAAGCGCCACCATATCTGGTCATGCGTACTCGTCCCGCTCCGCCCTTAATACATATCTCCATAGATTCCAATCGTCGAGATGATGAAACCAAAGCCGAAAATGCCGGAAACGGCAATGCCCACGGTGCCCAGATGCGAAATGCTCTGGGTGATGACTCGTCGGTGCAGCGTGTCCTCCACCCGCTCGCTCACGTCCTCCTTGGATGCCTTGACCTTGGGCGACAGGCTCACGTTCTCGTAGACGGAGTTGTCGAGCTGCGACGTTTCGGCGGTCTCGGCAGACTCGGGGGTGGATGGGTCGGAAACAGCATCCGCGTCCACGCCCAGAACGGCCTGGACCAGCGGCCGGGCCTTGAAGTAGCCTACGGCGCAGGCCACGGGCACCGACAGCGCGCTGTACAGCAGATAGGGGTGCCGGGCGGACTTTGTGGCAAAGGCAAAGCTGACACACAGCGAGGCGCAGGCAGTGATGCAGGCGGGACCGACGATCCGGCCAAACCGCACCAGCAGCCGGTCCAGGTTTTCCTGGGCATCGGAAACATCGGCCTTGGTGCCGGAAGAGTAGAGATGCTGGGAGATGGTGGGGAGAGACAGATAGGAGGCGGAGCCCACGGCGCCGGTGAGGAAACCCAGCGCCACAGTGCCGATGACTTTGGAAAAGACCAGCACGGTAGCAGTCATTGTTGGTGGCGTTAGTGGTGTACTTGTATAGATATGTATGCTGGTGGTTAGAGTGTGTGCAGTTGGGTTGGCGTGCTATCTGGTCATGTGACCGTTGGGATGGGAGTTGTGAGCTTGTGAGCTTGCCGGAGTTGGTGGGTGGCATATTGGTCAAGAAAATCCTGGTGAGGTTAACTACAAATATTTGTATGAAGAAGGGTGGATATTATTGCACCGTTAGACACGGTAGAGCACGCTGAGTTGATCGGTACAATATTTTGTACCCGTTACAGTTGTAAAATTTGACATTATTGGGCCCCTTTTGGACATCTCTCCTGCTATATATACACTTCAAGTATAAACTCGATAGCCTCGAATGATATTATTTGTTGGGATGCGTCTCCAGCAATCAGTATCGTAGCAGTATTCACATGTTGATGAGGATGTAGATACCCTTTTTGTAGCGATCTGGTAATAATTGCATCCTAATCGGATCTATCTACACCTTACAGTATGTTTGGTTGTAGCGACCGCCCTATCGATGTGCTCTCAACCCAGAGCTATACCCTAATAGACTTGAGAGATTATGCGACTGTAGAGTTAGTCTGGTGAACACTGTCGATGATGGTGAGGTGGTCAGTACATACCTGGCAATTGTATCAGGTGGATGCAGAAGGGCTCTCTCTCCTTCTCCAGCTACTACCACCGTCACATGCCATACCAGACTACCCCTTCCTACAACTCTTAACCCTTAGTCAATACCTCTCAATCTCCTGTCTCATAATTAGCTTACCGAGTGGTTCCGAAACAAGTCTACTGTTGGACGAAATGTCACCTAAGGACAAGCCAGAGAGCAACCATTGGTGGCGGTACCAGCACATACAGTAGCTGCTTGAGCGCACGGCACCAGTGGTAGTCGTGGTAACGGAGCTGAACTCGTTTCACCCAAACCTCTGCGTCTGGTGGCAATGTAACGTGTGATGTCTCTCTATCTTGCGTCTTCCGACTTGACCGATATATTTTTAGATACCGTGGCTCCTCCAGCATGGCTTGGACATGTCTCCAGCATGTGTCAGGCAAAGGGAATGTACAGCCGTTACAGACGGTCTTCTACGTCCGTGCCGTATCCGTTGGACATTGGCTGTCATCTATGATCCGCCCACCTAATCTAACCAATCTAGTCCTTATAGCCAAGCGTCTAATAAAACAGAGATCAAGATAGTGAGATACCTTGTTCGCTGATCGTTACCCTACGCACCAAAGAAACACGCTACAGGAAGAAATACGCTACACCTGTTGCTCTCGCTCTTGCTCGTACCCGCTCGGCCTCCTCTCTCTTCCGGGTAACTATCGAGCCGCACGTGCCTGCGTCTCCCTGCCGTTTGGAGCTCAAATCCTGTCGATTCGGAAACCCATGCACCCGCCACCAGGCCATGTGATCGATCGGGGAGCGCAACGTTGGAGAAGGGGCTTGCAGGCGTTGAAGCCACGGTGGCAGGAGGCAAATGATCACGTGATCGCTAATATACGTGCTATCACGTGACCTGCCGTTTGCCCAATATCACCTCCACCCCTACAGCCACAATACCACACTCCAATCCTCCCTTCCGATTATCCTCTCTGCGATAACGTCAGAGCTCTCCAGATAGCGCAAGCTTGGGGGCGACAGCGTTTGATAGAGAAGGTTAAGTTGGACGTTACCCTGGAGTGGAGGGTACCAAGGAAGGTAGGAAGGGTACCAGTATCGTAGGTACCATCGGTGAGACCATATTCCAATCGTACCGTGTGGGCTATGTTGCACGTGACTTTGCGAATCTGCGCCCGGTCACATGACCCGCCACGATTATTTTTATCTCGGCCCTTTGTCTGCTTGTCCAAACCTCTGTCTGTCTCTCCATCCTTTACTCCACTCGCCCCTCCTCAACACGTCTCCACACCAATTAGGCAGAGTTAAAACAGTGTAACGGTTCTCTGGAGAGCGAGCCAAAAGGGAAAAAAAGGTCAAACGACACTAGAAAAAGGGTCTAGGACAAAAGCAGCAGTTGTTAAACAGGTGTGATTAGGGTGCTAAGCGGTTTGTTCGTTTTGATTGCGATCTGAGCCGATCCGAGCCCGTGTGGTGAATTTGACGTTTGATGGCATGTTATTATTTTTAACCGCTTTATCACCCAATACGAAGGACAAGTATTTTCCTGGTTTCCTCTTTCCCTGTTTCCTCTGTTTCACACGCCGATATTATATGCTGTAAAGAAGTTGACACCAAGGATAAGTATACGGCCGCTCAAGTCATAGTCACAGTGGGTACCTGGACCCGAGGGCGGGATTGTCTATGTTATTGATTCCGAACTCTATTCAATTCAATTAATGGCGTCATCGGAGAGTTGTAGAGCCACGTCTTCATTATACGCACTCGCACAATGAATCATCGCTCTCCGGCGACACCCTGCTTTCCGATCCATCAGCAACTTTTTGAAGCACTGTGACTCTCTCCCCTCAACGGCGTCTGCGACAGGTCAGGCGTCTCAAAAGTCAGTCTGTTCCCAATGCAACCGGAAGCTTCTTTTTCCTCACAAGTCTGTTATGTTGGTCCAACTTTATCGCCGCTGCTCCAGTGCAACCGAGACGGCATGTGTAGGATGAGGAGGACACGTGGAGAGAGGCAGGAGGGCCGGCAGGCAGTTGCGACAGCCGTAGGGTAAATTTTCCGCCAAATACCGGCACAAACCGGACCACAAACACCCCCCCTGTAACGTTCCTCCGTTCTCCACGTCTCCCCACTCATCTTGTTGTGTGCTCCCCGCAGGACGACATGTACGCTGCACGTTGCCACCGCCACAGTAGGTCTGGTCATGGAATTCCGCAGAAGAGCGTAGAAATCTTAAAAGCCTAACTCTGAAACCTTGTTGGCACACAATCGAGTGACTTATCTGACAGTGTACAGCAGCCAAGCTTCCCCAAAAAGAAGAGACACTGCACACCTCAACTCACCTCACAACTTCACCCTCCCCCCCAAAAAAACCACCAACCCACTACCCTTCGGCTCACGCCATCCCCAAGCCCACCAACCCTCCCTTCTTGAGCCAACCCCCCCTGCTACCCGTGCAAGCCGCGAGTCTGTGTTGTTCCACCCCCCTCCCCTGGAACATTGGATAGGAATTCAGTAGATTGGCACAGTGAGGAACCCACCCTGAAAAGCATCGACTGAGAGTAGTCACGAGAGAACCATTGGACATAGCCACGACCTTACGACCGATCGAGAGATCAATTAACGACAACATTACATCATCTTCACCCAGCACATTCCAAAAACAAAACATTACATACAACCACCCATTGACTCATAACCACATTCAACCCCCCCCCACAACACAACCATTACGCATTTACGACACAAGCACTTTTCTCTCACATCCATCTGACATTTTCTCAAACGCATTTCTCACTTCCATTTCCACTTCACATCTCTGCACACCTCTTCACTTACATCACATCAGCCTAGGCTACTTATGACATGGACACTTCTTCATACAAGGAATACGATGCAGGAAAGCTCCTGAACAACCGGTACCGCAAAGTCGCAGACCTCAACAAGGGCTCGTACGGACAGGTGTCGCTGGCGACAGACACAACCACAGACGAACTAGTGGCCATCAAATGTCTGGTCAACTCGCCAGACCCCACGGCCGCTCGACCCAACGCCTCTAGAGCGTACTGCTCGCGGGCCGAAATCGACCAGGAGATCGCCATCCACTCGGCGCTCAAGGGACACAAAAACGTGGCCCAGCTGCTGGACCACTTCACCCTGGGTAACGTCAACTACCTGGTGGTGGAGTACTGTGCACAGGGAGATCTCTACGAGGCCATTTCCGGCGGACGGGGCCCCAAGGAGAATGGGTGCACCCGGGAGTTCATGCTGCAGCTGGTCGACGCTCTCATCTTCTGCCACTCCAGAGGCGTCTTCCATCGGGACATCAAGCCCGAAAACATTCTGATCAGCAAGGCCGGCACCGTCAAGCTGGCAGATTGGGGTCTGGCCACGTTCGAGGTCAAGGCCCGCGACTTTGGCGTCGGCTCCGAGCGCTACATGGCGCCCGAGCTGTTTGACGGCGGCTCCATCGCCGACTACAACACCCAGCAGGCGGACATTTGGTCCGTCGGCATCTGTCTGCTAAACATTCTGTTTGGCCGCAACCCCTTTACCAAGGCCAGCAGCAAGGACAAGCTGTTCATGGACTTTGCCGCGAACCGGGAGGCGCTGTTTGACATCTTTCCGGCCATGACGCCCGACACGTTTGCGGTGCTGCGCCATTCGCTGACCATCGACCCCGACAACCGGTCGCTGGAGGAAATGCGGGCCGCAATTCTGCTGGCCAACGTCTGGACCACCGACGAGGAGTTTGAGGAGTTTGCCGCCGTCGACGACATGTCGTGCTCCGTGCCCTACTACGACTCTGGCTTTGGCGAGACTCTCAGCGACAAGCGGCGGGACCGGGTCCTCCAGAACCGGTCGTCCACGCCCCTGGTGTCGTCGGTGCCGTCGCACCAGTTTGTGCACTTCCAGGACTCGTTCGACTCCGACGGAGACGTCACGCCCACCCCGGACAACATCAGCAACGACGTCTCCACTCCCGCCATTGCCATTTCGCTGGCTTCTCCGGTTCTCCTGGAGGAAGACGTAGTGACCACGTGTTCCTCCCGACTGCCTCTGAGAACCCCCACGGTGCTGTCGCCCAAACAGCATCTGGCGTCTCAGTCGCCCTGGGACCGAACCATGCAGTTCACCCCGCCTGCACACCGGTTCTCGCTGGCGTCCTACAAGCCCCGCAAGAAGGACAACTCCAACGGTGGCGTTTCCCACGGCAGACACTCGCGACTGAACCCCCGAAAGTGGACTGCCACCTCGGCCCACTCCATGGAGTCGTTGTCCGAGGAGAGCGACTCCGAGTCTCTGGGAGACGAGGACATGTTCCAGATGGACGACGAGGTGGTGGCCAAGAAGACCGAGAAGACTCCTTTCAAAACGCCCCTTCTGCGGTCCAACAACGGCTTTGCCCACCCCAAGCTGTCGCGATCGCCTCCGGACTCGGATCTCGACGTGCCCTCGCTGTCCAACACCTCGTCGGAGTCGTCCAAGGCCTCAGTGTACGTGCCTCCTTCGCGACGACGAAACCACGAGAACAAGGGAGCTCTGTCGTCCTCCGCCAAGAAGGCTGGAGGTCTGTCTGGCGTTTCACCTGCCAAGAAGTCCTCCAACCACCTGTCTTCCTCGCACAACTCTAAGCCCGAGGGAGTCTACCGACCTCCGTTCATGCGCAAGTCGCAGGCCGCGTCGGTGCCGTCTGCTCCTCTGGCTGTTCCCAAGTCCAAGGCGTCCGTGGCTCTGGACTTTGCCTCGTCCTTCAACCTCGGCAAGTCCTGGAGCGATCTTGTGTCGGATGAGGAGGACGACTGGAACAACGGCTACGCTCGTGACGAGGAGGACCACCACGTCAACGACCTCACCGACTACATGGGCTCTGTTCGTATCAACAACAAGTCCAAGACCGACCCCATGAAGATTCCTTTTCGAGAGAACTGGCAGAACTGGGTCGCCTGAATATATATAAACTCCACTTAGCATAACTATTTATTGATTACACAAGTGAGCTGTAGGTTGTCAACACGGTGCATGGACCGGAAGTTGTCAATGGGGTTGAACTGGTCTAGTAGACTCAACCGAGACCTTGCCCTGTTCACAGCTTGAGTTTGGTGCTTGCTCTAGCTAATATTTGCTTTGTACTACGTCCAGCTATAGCTACTGTCTTACCAATAGGCATGGGCATACCCTATACTGGAGGTTGCTCGTACTGTACTGTACTGAAACTCACTGATATCGAATCGGTAGATCAGCCTTTAAGTGCAAGTCCTTGAACTAAGTTGTTGAGTCGAGCAGTGAGACACACCCAGACAAGAGGTTTGTATGCTTAAGACAGTGACCCCACATAACCTTGTGACATGTAGAAGGTGTTCAATCGAGCAGGAAGGTCACATGATTTGGTGGGGGTTGTACCTCGATCTTCCTCACCAGTGATGTTCTGCTTCTTCGGCCTATGGTCGGCGAAGGCGCGCAAGATCAGCGTTGTTGCAGGTACCAGTAGCTAGCGATCCAAAGGTGAAAAGTGCCATCTGGCTCACCTTGTCTGCTGGTTTTGTAGTGTGCATGAACATATATTTCTGGCCTATGATCGTTTTTGTATCCTGTCGCGGGCTTGGGTTCAATAGTCGTGTGTTTTTAAGTAGACGGCAGTTGTCCACTGAACAGCCAAGTTGACGCGGTTCACTAATCCCGGTGCTTGTTGACCACCCCTCGATGCTTTCAACCGCTACTCCTTGGCCGTTGCTTTTTCCTGATCTACCACTCCATCTCGTTGAAGAAAAAGTGGGGGACGTCCTTTACCATCGCCTCGAACTCTTCGTCGCTGAAAGACGCATTGTAATTCCTGAAGAGCAAACGCTCAACAATGCCGGCAGAAAGAGCCACACAGTCCTTGTACGACGGTCCGCACCGATACACCGTGTCTTCGTTCGTGTAGGGGGACATGGTCTGGTCGGTGAGGGTTTCCAGAGGGTCTCTGACGGAGTGGAACGGCCCCTTGGACAGCTCCATGATTAAGCAGACCATATGAGAGCCCCTATCGCACTGGAGCAGAGCATGCATGAAAGGATCAGTATCTTCATCCACTATACTGGTGGTCCATTTCTTCTGTAGTCCAGCATGACCGGTTGCGCTTGAATCATCATTCATAATAGCACTGTTCCACCAGGAGGAAGACTTTCCAAACGCTTCGACATGTACTCCGTCTTCACAGGGCTGTTTGGCAACGTACACTCCCCGTTCCAGCCATCCAGGGACAGCACAGGCTCCATCATTGTCGATGATGTAGGGCATGACCCGCGCCTTGTAGACCACAGAGGTGTTGATTGGTCCGACCCTGAAATTGTGTTGGAATTGCTGCTGTCTGGCTGAATACAAGATCCAACCGACAGCCACGGTAGCGACCAAGGCGAGGATGATGATCGCTCTCCGGCGGAGCATGGCGAGGTGAATGGGCGGGTTGACAGGCTAAAAGTAGCTTGTAGTTCGACTCCTACGCCGCACTATACTTTTGACTGCTTCAGATACCGACCCTTCTGGCTGCCGCATCCCTCATAACCTGATTTTCGCTGAACTCTATTCCGGCTGTTGGGACATTAGGAAGCCTAAATNGACCCTACTGGCTGCCGCATCCCTCATAACCTGATTTTCGCTGAACTCTATTCCGGCTGTTGGGACATTAGGAAGCCTAAATCGCATCCATATGCGCCTCCTGGTCAAGTAACATTTGTTAAAGAAGTCGTTTTGACTCGGGATAAATTCTGACTCAGTCCCAGACACCACACCTCAAAACACAGGGAGAACACCCTTCGAAACGTGCAAAACACTGTAAACTCTAATAAAACTTAGCCATTTTTTGCAAATCTTGAGATGCCACCACAAAAATTCGACGTCTCTGGACATTGCAATACTTTCGTAACACGAAGAAGCACGCACAAAAAGATACACAAACAAATTTATTAACTAATTATACAAAAGACACATACATAAAGGATTTTTNGGAAGCCTAAATCGCATCCATATGCGCCTCCTGGTCAAGTAACATTTGTTAAAGAAGTCGTTTTGACTCGGGATAAATTCTGACTCAGTCCCAGACACCACACCTCAAAACACAGGGAGAACACCCTTCGAAACGTGCAAAACACTGTAAACTCTAATAAAACTTAGCCATTTTTTGCAAATCTTGAGATGCCACCACAAAAATTCGACGTCTCTGGACATTGCAATACTTTCGTAACACGAAGAAGCACGCACAAAAAGATACACAAACAAATTTATTAACTAATTATACAAAATACACATACATGAAGGATTTTAAAAAAGGGCATCAAGCAAGCTCATACTTGTTCAGTCGATCATCCACCACAGCAAGTTTGAGCTTCTTGTCAGCGTGGATCAGTCTCGAGGCAGGAGGGAAGAACATGCATGTGTCACCATGGTAAGGCAAGGTCACGGCGAATGGTCTCATCTTGAAACCTTCCAATGGTTGCCCAGGAGTCACAACCTCACGGAGCCCAGAGGAACCAACCAGTTCAGAGCCAGGGGGGAAGCAGAAGACACCAATTTTTCGGTTGGGTCGGGGTGGTGAGAATGGCTCGTGGAACACAGGCTCAGGGGAGGGCCAAGAGGTGGCAACGAGGTCGTGAGGGGGAGAGAAGACGGTGGAGACCTCACTTTCTTCGTCTGTGTCATCATCATCAACGGAGAAGGACGAGGACGGGGTCAGGCCGTGCTCAGAGAAAGAAGCATTGAGGCTGTCGTCATCGAAACCACTAGATCGGAGTCTCTTGGCTTTGCCAATCCGTCGCTGACGGTCGGTCTCCAGTACTCGCTTTCTCTCGAGTTTGACGGTTTTCTCAGAACAAGTCTTGTGAGAGAGGAGAAAACGATAACGACGCTGCAACGCGGCGTCACCGCCAGGGTAGAGGCTCTCGACAGACAAGCCGTTGAGCATCTCCAGAACGGTAGGAGGACGGATCTTGGCCGGAGCAGCAAAATAGGAGAGTCCAGTAGTGACACCTCCGACTCCAGAGAGAAGCATATCGCCGTCCTCGTTGTCGGGGAAGGCCAGCATGTCCTCGTCAGGGTTGTGGAGGGTAATAATATTGTTGCCTCGAGCATCCACGATATCGCCTCGATTGACAGCGAATCGGTCCACCTCGAATTCTCCAGACGTGGCATCGAGTTCACCACTCTCAAAACGTGCTAGCCTGTCCAGGACTCGACTGGGGAGCGTCATGCCATCCTTGTAGAAGAATGCAGGGCTCTCAGCAAAGCAATTGGCGATCACAGAGGGCTTCATCTCATCCCAGGAAGCAGCGTAGAAGTTCAGCTTCCGCAGAGGGGGGATGTTGCCCTGGGTTCCGTCAAGTCTGACCATCACGCCCGCAGTTCGGACTTCGTGACGACGAGCGCCCTTCTTCAGAGATGCGATGGGGCCCAGATCAAGGGGCTGGGTGTAAGAAGTGGAGTTTTTCGGAAGGAACTCGATACGGACACCCTGTATCTCAGGCCAATCCTTGACAACACGCTTGGCATGGTCATGAAACCAAACATTGTCGAGTAGAAGCAGGACCGGGTTGCTCACCGTGGCGTTTGTCTCCTTGGCGAAATTCATGAGCCAGAGACACATGGTACGAGTATCCATGTAAGAACTGATCTGCTTGACACGCGAGAACGTGTATCAGCTGCAACTGATCCTGAAAATGACCCCCTGCGTTTCAGGTTCGGGGAGAAACGAGAGCAACGACGACTGGAATGTGTTAGTAAGATGATAATGTCTCACAAGGGTGCAACTGCACGTGCTCAAAAATACATACCTTGCCATTTGGTGGTCTGGTTGTCGTCGACTGTTGACGTTGGTGTTGACATCGTCGGTGGAAAGTGGTGCGTGGGAAGTCAAAGCATGGTGGTACGTACTGTAGTACCTGGTAGGTCTCGGTGTTTTGATTTTAGACCCGAGTCAAAATTTCCCATGACTCCCAGTCTGAAGTAATTTTTGTTAAGGGCACAAAATGGTGCACGTATGGTGCATAAAAGTTTAAAATTGTGTATTAGGGTAAAGTGGGCCTATCTACGAGGGATGCGGCAGCCAGAAGGGTCGGTACTTGTAACAGCTTTTTTTTTTTACAACATATTCAATGCATTCAGTAGAAGGGCCCTAAACTCGCGGAAATATCCATCTGACCGGCTTCCGTGCTTCTCCTCCCCGAGTAGAGAAGCCGGCTGTGTCGTGGTGACACGTCCCTGGAAGTCTCAGGTTGTTGGTGAGTCTTCCAGGCACCTGCTTACTCGTCGCCATTNACATTCAGTAGAAGGGCCCTAAATTCGCGGAAATATCCATCTGACCGGCTTCCGTGCTTCTCCTCCCCGAGTAGAGAAGCCGGCTGTGTCGTGGTGACACGTCCCTGGAAGTCTCAGGTTGTTGGTGAGTCTTCCAGGCACCTGCTTACTCGTCGCCATTCGATTCTGCACGTGGAGAGCGAAGGCTGTTCAGCGTCTACGGTGTGACTGGTGTGGTGGTGGTGTGGTGTTGGTGATTTGATTTGTGTCTGTTGTTATCGTAGTCAGTGTGCTAAGGGCTCAGCCGCAAACATCGCAAATGTGATGAGAGGGTTGGCTGGGTCCATGGTGTGTGCGAGGTATCTTTTAAAGGTCATGAACATCTTGGGGTAATGACCATCAAGGCCCACCTGTCTGGGACCTCTTTCGAAGTTCCAGGCAGCATAAGCTATGCGAATCTTGTGTGGCTCTTTTTTTCGTGAGCGGACGAATGCGAGGTCGGGCAATCCACCGGCAGCTTGCATTCATTTGATGGGTTCACATCAGGTAGGTTTTGGACGTCTCTTCATTGCGAGACCACAAGTCTCATCAGATTGGAATGGCTTCAATGATTGAGGCGCAAATGGACCCAGCCGAGTACGGTGAGAAAGTGAGCACGGTGGCTACAGTGCAATGAAAACAGCCGTGTCCAAATACTACTCGAGAAGTTGAGACAACGCTCTCGACTACCAAGCCCGATATCTACAGACTGAGACCTCGAAGGTGATAACAACTTCCTTGCACAGAACTGATCAAGGTCTGTATGACTACTGATAAGGCTGGAATTAATTAAAAAAAACGTACAAATTAGGAAGCTGAAACATATGAAGTTGCGAGAGCAGCTCAAGAGTTGATATGAGTGGACCAAAGGTTGACTCCACAGAGCGTGAAAACAACAAAGTACTGGAAATGAGCCCATAGAGCTGTTCCTTTGAGCGCGGAGTTGATCATGTTGGACGAGTAGTTGCAGTTGGGGTTATCTTGACCGTCGCAGACCTTGAGAGCGCTCAGAGGAGGATCTGCAAGAGCATAATCAATGTAGATTTCACCGCCTGGCTGGTGGAATGGAGACCAGAAAGGAATCTGAGGTACCAAATCGCCCTTGTGGGTCAGACGCCAGTATCGTCTATCTTTGTCCTGTCTGAGAAAGTCGGGCTTGTCTCCGAAGAAAAGCATATCATTGTAGTTTGCCAGGGCCTGGTTACCGACCAGCGGCTGACCAGACGCTACGACATAGGGATCATAGCCTCTAGTTTTCATGTTGATTCCGTGGATGAAAGAAGCGGCTCCTCCCATAGAGTGTCCAGTCACCTTGAGAGAGTAGTCTGGGTACTTTTCAAAGGTATCAGTCATATTCTTCTCGAATTGAGCATACGCCAAGTTGTAAGCCTGCAAAAAGCCAGCGTGAGCCTTGCAATCTGTGCAATTGGGGTGGTTAGGACCCCAGGCATCGAAGGGCTTAGGGTTGAGAATGACATCGGAAATACCATCTGTGAGAGAGACTGTACCTCGAAAGATGTGCCAGATTTCCTTGCGGTTATGGTCAACGGTAAAGAAGCCCGAAACAGAGAAGTCCAGGAGTTTTCGAGGCCCAAACTCGGCCACAAGCTCCATTCCAGGGTAGTCTGCACAGAACGAGTCACAGGTGAATGGATGCTGGATACCTTGAAAGCCGACACACGAGGCGAGTCCAGACAGATGGAGGGCGTAGTTCATCCAGTCCCAAGTCTCTTGGGTGGCAGGGATGGCTCGATCTGAGTACTTTGTTTGTTTAGGAGCATGGCCCCACAGGACTGCGTTGGGATCAGGATCAGCTGTGGCGAGCCCCAGAAAGGTGGTGATGAGCAGCAGAGTTGGTAGTTTCATTGGAAACACTGAGATGAGCGATGTTTAAAAGTGCTCGTGACATTGGACCTCTTATATACATGTATAACTTCACCGTGGTGGGGGTGGGGAAACAAGGGATGTCTTATCAGAGCCACCACGGCATTGAGACAAGAGGGTCGAGAACAATTAGTCGTTTTTAAGACTATAAACCCGTTTGACGGCCATTTGCAGAAACGCTACCAGTAGCAGGAAAACTAAGCGTCACCGTGTCTCTGAGAATGTGGGGTTGGTGGGGTTGGTGGCATAGCGGGGTACAGGATGAGACAGCTATAGAAAGGGTAATTATGGGTAGGTAAGATGTGGAGAAAGACGTACATCGTGAATGTGGGTTCGAAAGGACTTCACCAAGTTCAACTCTTCGAAATGGATGAAGATCGCCTTGCTGCTGGTAGATTGAATGCTTTGTCTAGACCCTCAGATGGGTGGGTGCAAAGTGTTCGTCTACATATAGTAGCTACATAATCGAGCCAGAGTTTCGACGTCTTTCTCACTAGACTACGTAGTGGGGCTTTAGCGGGGGTTTAAGGACTTGGTCAAGTCGTTTTTGGAACATGAGTTGTTTCAGATCAGTACCCCATTCAACACTGTACCTGTTTGTACCTGCTTGGGGTGGGCGTCTAAAAACCCAGGTCTCAGAGAGTCATGAATCAGTTCAGGCTTGTTTTACGAAGATCTAAATTTCAAGGGACTCTTTAGACAGCCCGATAGAGCTGACAGCTGTCACTTTTAATTCCATTGGAGTGCCGTTAGGACTGGTTATTTGACACGGAGAAACGTCTTGACACAACGCTTCGAACCAGGTACATACTGTTCTACGATAACCTTGGCAATGGCAGTAATAGTCCCTGACGTCACAAAAGCTATGATATTGCATTGTTAGCGGGGCCTATTATTGCAAGGGTGGGCGTCATTAGACTCTCCCCGGAAACCCAAGGTTTGTAATCTCATCGGTGATCTATATGGTTTACAAGGCCGTTGAAAGAGGTGAAGTGGGCGAACAATGAGAGAAGGAAGTAGAAGAGTTCGGGACGGTGATTTTGGCCGTCGAAACGGTCCAAAACCGCACAGTGACTAACCATAGGGCTCTCCTGTAGCTCTACCAACAAAGTTGCACAAGGCCTTTCCTTGTCTCAGCTCCACAATTCTTTTGAGCTGTCTCAAACCCCCTCTTGGTCAGGAGGGATGTAGATTAGTGTAAAAATAGTGTGTTATTAAAGTCGTTACTATTAGCCAAGTGCTTGGGTTCCAATACAGGGTTCAAAAGGTGTCTAGGGGTGTTTCTATTGGCAGAGCTTCGCACCGTTATCGTAATAGTATAGACACAAACAGCTGATGTCGCCGAGGCAAAGACGTTATTAATGATGCCACTCCGTATGCACATTGACTGTTACTAGAAATCTCACGATCGCAAAAAGCAAAGACCCCAAAACTCCGTGTAGGTTCAAACATGATGAACGTGCTCGGGAAAAGACTCGGGAAAAAGACCCACTAAAAACCTTGACAACGTGACAGAGTTGTGCCGAGGGTTGTGGCGGTACTGGTAGTGCGAAAATTCTGGTAGATGAAGGGTCATGGCCCAAAAAGGATGCCGGCAAATCGCACGGCAAAAAGTGATTTCTGGCAGGATCGAACTGCCGACGTTCTGCGTGTTAAGCAGATGCCATGACCAACTAGACCAAGAAACCCGGGAACTTGTCAATTACAGAAATGTGGCCTCTGCTATCGGAGGAGTGCTTAGTCAGCGCGCAATGTATTTCCCTAGAATCAAAAAAAAAAAAAAAAAAAAAAAAAAAAAAAAAAAAAAAAAAAAAAAAAATCCGAGTCCGACGTGCGGGTTTAGCATTATTATAGGCCTCAAGTAGCTGAAATGTATTTCCCTAGAATCAAAAAAAAATCCGGCGAATTTTGGGGTGATTTTGGACGTTTCACGACTCGATGGTTTACTGGAAGACTACCTCGGTGATTGTAGATAACTATCTATTTTACTTATTGGATTTTCGATGAAAAAAGTGGACTCTTTTTTTAAATCACAAATAAATGATGTAAAATCATATTTCAAGGTGGTGCTTCATAGACCTCGGACTACATCATCCTATTGGCTACATCTGAAAACAAACTCACCAGTTCCGTCTTTGTCAGATGCTCCATCTCACCATCAAAATCCTCCACTTGCTGAATCATTTTGGCAACCTTTTCCGATGCGTACTCCTTCACACTCTCATTCTGCGCTTCGAGGCTCTTTCTCCAGAGAGTGATGGCCTGAGAAAAGTTCANAAAAAAAAAAAAAAAAAAAAAAAGCGCGAAAGCGAAAACCGGCGAGGAGGGCTTTAGTGAGTAGTTACGCGTGCCTGGACACGTCCTGGAGTATTGAAAATCACCGTCCCATGTTAATCTATCTCTACCTAGTCAAGATTCAACCTATGAAGCATTGTGCTGTCTCAGTTAGACAGTGTAGAGCGCCAGTACCTACTGAAGCACCTTTCAAGAGAGACCTTGGTTTTGACTCGTGAGTAAACGGGGCATCTGTTGTCATGCAGACATGTGTTGATGACAAGAACCAGCTTGTCCCGAATGTAGTACTTGTACGAGTAAATCCACCACTACACTCTGATTTAGTCTTACAGCTACAGTAGGTACCCTTCTGTATCTACAGCAGCAGTGACAGCTGTTTTTCACTCTCATACTAGTTCGCATGTGCATCTACAGTACAGGTTCCGTTCTTGGCCCTAGTACAGCTCTATCGTGACTACGCTATAAACTACCAATGCGATACACACGTGGTCTATCGTACGTAACGTTTGCACTCTGCTACATTCTACGCTCATCGCAGACGCAGTACTTCGTACCTAGCGTCTACTATTCGCACTAGCGTCTACCTTTCACATTCACCCAATCTAATGACGTCTATCTGCGGTTCGAGGCTTTGCTCTGATAATGTTATCCACCCGCAACAGCAGCTCGGCAGCCTCAGCGGCAGATGAAACCACCGCTCGCTTGAGCTTGAACGACTCCACAATGCCCAGATCCCGCATATCGGCAACAACGCCGTTGTTGAGATCCAGACCGGAGGTGTGTAGGCCGTTGTAGATGGCAGACTTGAGCTTGGACACGAGCTCGGACGAGTCGAAGCCAGCGTTGTCGGCGAGAATGGTGGGCAGCTGTCGAAGAGCTCGGGCAAAGGCCTCGATGGCCAACGACTGCTTGCCGTCGACACTCTGGGCTGCTCGCTCCACGGCCTGCGACATGACCATCTCGGCACATCCTCCTCCAAGGGTGGTTCTGGTCTCGGCAGTGGTCTGGGAAAGCACGGCCAGAGCGTCGTGAAGCGATCGTTCGGCCTCGTCGAGAATCTGGTTGGTGGCTCCTCTCAGAACCACGGTGCAGGCCTCTCCGGCAGCAACGCCCGAAAACTTGGTCATGATATCTTCTCCCACAGTCACCTCCTCGATGGTGTCACAGTAGCCAAGCTTGACGAGCTCGGGATGTTCAAAGGAAGAAACAACCTCGCCTCCAGTGACCAGAGCCAGACGCTCAACACCCTCAAAGTCGGCATGCTCGATGGAGTTGACCTTGGCCTCGGTGAAAAGCGCTTCGGGGTAGTTGTAGATGAGCTGGCGGTTGACAAAACACGTGATGCCGTGGTTCTTGATCTTGTCCACCTTGGCCCGCATCTTGTCCTTCTCGGCCTTCTCCAGCTCGGCCAGCTTCTGTGTGCTGTCCACCTTGAACTTGGCGCCAAACACCTTGACCTTGTCCGTGTCCATGGGCGTGTTGGCAATCATGATTTTGCAGTTGGTGATCTTGGACGGCTGGTTGGTGCCGAACCGCTTGTTGAGAATGAAGCCCTCGTCAAGATAACTCTCGTGCAGCTGGCCACCAAACTTCTTGATGATCTGAATGTGTTCGAGGTTGGTGGAGCCCTTGAGCCGCAGCACGGCGTCCACGGCAAGCTTGGCAAAGTAGTCCTTGTCGCCGGAAAGCACCTTGGACGACAGGGTGGTTCGAGCAATGGCCTCCAGGTCCTTTCGGAACAGCTCTGGGTTGGCTCCGTTGTTGACGGCGCTCTTTTCCAGCGCGGAAATGGCGGCCTTGGTGGCGATTCGGAAACCCTCAATGATCACCTGGGGGTGGATCTTGAGATCGACCAGCTTCTCGGCCTCTCGCAGCAGCTCGGCGGCAAGAACGGTCACAGAGGTGGTACCGTCGCCAACCTCGTCGTCCTGGACCTTGGAAATGTTGACAAGCACCTTCGCGGCGGGGTTGTCGAAGGGAATCTGCTGCAGAATGGTGGCACCATCGTTGGTCACCATGGAGTTGCCACTGCTGGCGGACTGCAGCAGCTTGTCCATACCCTTGGGGCCCAGAGTGGTTTTGACGAGATCGCCAACGGCAATGGCGCCCACAAAGGCGGACAGACGGGCGTTCTCGCCTCGCTCCTCAACAACCTGGTCGGAAAAAATCGGTACTGACTATAGTTAGCATGGGATCAAGATGGGTTGTGCGAAGTGTGGCAACGACCATGATGGTGTCGTGGCGACAATCAAGTTGGTATGGCAACAATGCTGGTAATACGGCAATGTCAATGATGGTGTCGTGGCAACCAGGTTCATGTGGTTATGCTGTCGTGACACCGTTAACAACCAGACTCTTGCCCGATCTGAGGCCACGTCGAATTTGTTTGCCCCAAAGCATCGACTCCGTCGTGCCAACAACACCGTCAATGTAATGCCACGACTCTGGCCGTGCCACAGGAGCCCTCGTTTCTTCCATCCCTCCTCTGATACTCACCATTGTTATCGTGTTTGATAGAGATGCACAGGCTCGATATATTTTCAGGTGAAGCTAATTTGGAAGCGCGAGGAAGAGTGCAGAACGTCACGTGAGAGGGTGGCAAAACGGATGAGGGAGGAATCTGGGGGGTTAACTGACCACGTGACCCGGCTTGGAACGGCCGAATTGACGGATGAACGTCTTCAAATCGCAAATTTGGCGCCCCTGACACTCCCGTTCAAAGACTCCTTCTACATGATTCTACAGTTGAACGTGGCCCCTTGAGTTTTCTTGATGCCTGCTTTCCCAACCAACCTTTGCGCGACTCGAACTCAGGCGGCCTTAGGTGCTTAGTCAGCGAGTGAGGTGGGGCAGAGGAAGCCGGAAAAACAATGTTGAGAGACGTTTCAGGAGCACCGAATGATCCATAGAGGCGATTGTAGCTATCGCTTAGGTTTTTAGGGTACTTCTGAAAACAATTTCCTTTACTTGACATTACTTGGGGATTAACTTTTATACTTGGTCTTATGCTGGTAATACTTGAGCCAGGTCCACCGAAAAACAGTACAAGTAACACTCTCGACTCGCTCAATATTAGTTGTTTTTGGTTGGAATCTTTCAGGTCACGTGATGGGACCGATTCAATACTATCTTGCAGCGTGCTGGGTCTTCTACCAGGTACCAGTAGGTCTTTTCCTGAACAACTGAAAACCTCATCCGAAGTCGTGCGGCTCGGAAATTGGCCCATTTCGAAATTCGTAAGCAACATGTGTTTCTGAGGTGGCCTTGTGGGTTTTAAAAACGTTCGAGAATGTAATTGTCAGAAAGAGCAGATGCTTCCAATCAGATTGGTATCTCTTTCGTTAGTGTCGGTGTCACTTAGCTGTGATGGAAGACGTCAGTTGTAAGTGCCTTGTCTCAGACAGAGCTGGAGGGTCGTTAGATCAAGCAACAGAACTTGTATGGCCTCCAGACCTACGGTAGTGTTGAGAATCCGACTCAGGGAACAGTACGACACAAGAGTGTACTTGTACGGAGTACTCGTACTTATATATAAGACACTGCGAGGCTACTCCGTACATGATTGAACTGCTCCAGATCGATTCCCCAGACTCGCTGTACATGCTGTTTAGACAAGCCCAGCTTCATACACCAAAAGAGAGGATAGTATAGCACAAATCCAATAAATACCGGTTTAAACTGTACGGTATTCGTACAGCTCGCACTTAAGCCCCTTCTCAAAAAGCGCCTCGTTAATGTCTCCGTTTCAGGTGGGTTCCGGGGTGGGTCGGACCGGAGGCAGGCGGAGCAGTTCGGGTGGGCCGAGGGAAGCAGTATCGACGAAATTGGAACAGGTGGGGAACTTGACCAGAATGAGCCACGAGTGATTAGAAGACCGACGGATTGGTCGGTTTGGGCATTTCCCGGAGCAACTGGTTGGTGACGTCTGATAACTGATAACGTCAGAAGTGTCAAGTATCTGACGTAAGTAGCTGACGTCAAATAGCTCAACACAACTATAGCGTACAGTGTCGTAGCAGAAGGTAGTCCATGGAAAGTACCTTGGCAGTGTGGTCCAAGCAGTATGCTACTGACCGTTAAATGGCGACTACGGACGACACAACTACCCTGCTACCCATGTTACCCTACCCTCTCTGGTTTGTTGTGATATCGACGATGAAGGTTGCGGATCTGCGGAGGTGGAGATGTAGACGAGGCAATGATATGAGACAGCAGGCAGGCAACCGAGAGATAAACAATGGCCGGACAATGACGAGGGTCGCCGTGCTGGATTTGGACTGTACATATACATACAAAAGCCGCACAGCACAGGGAGATACGCTCCAAACCGGTTGGAGCCACAACATCCACCCACATGTAACCCGGCTAATGAGTGACAGTACCTTCTAGACTAACGCATCGATGCAGGTGAGAGATGGGTGGTATGTTTGGGGACGATTCAGGGCCAGAAAAGCAACCAAGTACTCGCACGGAATGTACGAGAGCTACATGTAGTCGTACTCATACCCCCTCCTCGCCTCAGGACCCACCGGCCAATAAAGTTGCCTGGAGAACCACGGGGCTTGTGGTGGGTCGACGTAGGCAGGGAAGGGCTGGGGACATGAGACGAGAAACGGCCCGACTACCGAGATTGTACGAGTCTTGCAGCTGGGTCGTATGTGTTTATACTCTTGTGGGTTATAGCTAAGACCTGTAGCTACAGCATCATGTAGTGCGATAGTGGATGCTTTTCTCATTAGCAGGTGGGCTACCTGTAATGTTACAGTGGTGGGGGGTGGTGAGATGGCAATCAAGGTGGCCAATCTGGTTGAATTGGCGAAACAGAAACAATCCACGTCACGCCAGTTGGTACACCCTCAACAGCTCAGCCGCACAAACCAGGTCACGTGCTCGATCTGGACCGACCCACAGACCCGCTAGTGCATGTAACCTGTAGACATCTGTGACGGGACGCACATGCATGCGTGCGTATATTTGGGCATGGATACATGACAGCATGCATATTACCAATCGGTGGTTTCGTCTGTGGAGCAAACGAGGCTGGTGCGAAACGGCTGAAGAGACGGGGACCAATTCTAGACCAACGAAAACCCTCTCCCGACCATTACCCCCGCCAAATACAACCCAAAATCCCACTGCCACCGCTACATCACTATCTCCTGAGCGGGTTAGAGCCGTAAAACCTTATTTGCAACAAAGGTGAACGGGGTGGGCGACCATTGTCGGGGATTGTGTCAATTTTACGTTGCAGACTGTATCGGGCGGTGCAGGCGTTGCAACACCGCCGCAAGGGATCCGTTCGAGCCGTCTCAATCGTGTGTATCCGCGGCCCATTTCAAATTTCCGAATCGCGCCCTTTTTGGCCGTATTAGGGTCCTTCCTCCTGATATCCTGCGTCTCGCGGTTAGGGCTTGCCATCTGCATCCGTCTAAATCCAAAAATGTAACGTTTGGTTTTGGAAGTTGGGACTTGGAACTTTTGGAAACCTGAAATTTGGCCTTGACCAACCAAAACCCGACCGGTCTGTTTGTACGCCCCCAAACCGACAACCCCTCGACACCAGCGATCGAAAGCTGAGCACACCTAGCTGCCGGCCCCAAAAGGAGATTGCTCGACGACTCGCATCCCCCGCCTTATCCCTCGACACCGGGCGCTTGTGTTTTTAATACCGCTTCGTGTGTGTGTGTGTGATTGAGTGAGAGAGTGTGTGTAACTTGCGCCTCCACCCATCCATCCATCCATCCATCCCAAAAGAACAGACTACCAAGTACCAGTAGTTCGACCCCCAAAAAGCGATTGTGGAGCTGCTCACAGAGAGACCCCCACACTCCGCTACGCCAGCTAATTTCGACCAGCACGCTTTCAAAATTTCAGATTTCAACATGACCGCCACGCCAATAGACATTTCCTACCAGCAGAACTTCCATTCGCAACGATTCCGGCGCGAGTCCATGGCCCACTCGCAGGGCATGGGAGGAATTTCCTGGGGAGGAATGTCCGTTGGCAGTTGGCTAAGAGACGAGTGAGTATCAGCGACAAGAGAGGGGAGGAGATGAGCCACGGTGGCGAGTGGTGACGGAGACGTTGTGGTGGTTGACGGCGCCCCAACGAGACAGGTGGCGCGGAGTGGGTTGTGTTCAGTGCAGAGCTGCGTAGGTGGCGTTGTGCTGTTGTCATTCTGGGTGGCAACGTGGACACTCGTCAGCACTGGTCAACACAGGGCGACAAGACACAGTGCGACACAGGACATGTCATTTGGGGACACAGAACGAGGAGAAGAAGGTGCAGTTGGTGCAGTTGGTGAGCGTTGTTTGTCAAGAGCAGACTTACATTCTTTTTTCTCCGCTTGCCACCACTTTTTATCTCTCCTATCTCACATCGGCTACGCTATGCTGGCCACGATAGTGTGTGGTACGATTAGTTTTATGCCCCAAAGACGTGCACCTCCCAAGTCTATTGTGACGAGCCACAGGTGTGGACGAGCAACGACACCGACAGAGGTTGAGAGAGACTCAACGTGGGCAAATTGCAAGTGGCCAAATTTATGGACGTTTCACATTTGTGCGCTGAGTCCAACACCCGTGCCTGTCTCTGCCTGTTCTGCTGTGCTTGCCTTTACTCAGTGTGGGCCAATGTGCTTGTGTGCTATATGCCCCATGTTCCGCCCCTGAGCTGTCTCACCTTAGTTGCTGGGCTGCCACCAAAACCCGCCGTCTCCCACCAAACCAAAACCTAGCTCGACAAGCATCAGACAGCCCACAAAGGGTGTTTGCTGCTTGGGTCCAAAGCTTGACGTCACCCGTCCGTCTCTGCCTCTCTCCTTAGGTCCCGTCTTCCCGCCCGTTACGATCGAAGCTTGCGGCCGCATAGAGTTCACGATCGAAAGGCGATAAGATGATATATCTAGGGAGGGCCAGAGAACGAGAAGGAGCCACCCCCCAACTAATCATCCCCCAGCAATACTAACCACAGAGTCATGACGCTAAACATGCCATCCACGACGACCATGGCCATGTCTCCGGGCATGGGCATCAACTCGTCGTCATACCTGCCCAACCTCGAGGCCCAGTACTGCAAGGACTACAGCTGCTGTGGCCAGACGCTGCCAACGCTGCACGACCTGCTGCGGCACTACGAGGAGTCGCACATTGCGCCGTCGCCGCCCGTGGAGCAGCCCCACATGGCCCGCAACACCAACAACGTCATGGAGGTGGTGTCGACCAACGACGTGTTCATGAGCATGGGCGGCCCCGGCGGCCCCCCCGGACAGCATCAGGGCGCCCCCGGCATGCAGCAGCAGCATCATCCCATGGCCCAGGGCCACCACCCCACGCATTTCCAGCAGCACCCGCTGCCACCACAGCAGGGCGGCCACGGAGGCCCCCAGGTGGGCGGCCCTGGTCCCGGGCAGATGCCCCATGGCGGCCAGCACAACCCGCAGATGATGCAGATGGGCGGGCAACCGCCGCAGCCAACGGGCACGTTTGACGAGGACGACGAAATGTGCATCGACGACCCGGCCCGGCATCTGTACGTGATGGAGCGGGGCGAGCACAAGCCGTTCAAGTGCCCGGTGATTGGGTGCGACAAGACGTACAAAAACCAGAACGGACTCAAGTACCATCGGATGCACGGCCACCAGAACCAGATGCTGCATCTCAACGACGACGGCACTTACAGTATAATCGACCCGCTGTCCAACGCGCCGTACCCCAACGGCGTGGACATGGAGAAGGACAAGCCGTACCGATGCGAGATTTGTGGCAAGCGATACAAGAATCTCAACGGTCTCAAGTATCATCGGGGACATTCCACCCACTAGACGGACAGGATGCATTATCGTTGCAAAGCACGGTAGACAGTTAGGACGGCTGAAGTGTGGTGTTAAGAGTGATCCGGGCGTGTCACGGATGAGGCAGGTCTCGAGCTGTGCATTTTGAACGAGACCGTCTCATTGTCATTCCCCGGCCCGCAGCAGCATGTGGCCGCCACTACGCTCCAGCTCCAGCGTTCCCCCCAACTACCTCCGCATCTTGCACGCCCCGGATGTCAAGAGTATTTATCGGCCTTTTAGTTTCTGAGATGGTATTTATTAATAGAGTAGATTGAAAGAGAGTGTGGAGAGTGTGGAGAGTGTGGGGGAGGGTGTAAGAGGGGTTAGTCGGGTTCAACGGCGGCAGTTGAGCTAATGTAGAGCGAGTAATATAGAACGGGAATGTACGTACAGTAATTGCTTTTTGCAGTGAAACACGGTAGCACGTGTTATATACTATGAGCTATGACTCAGTGTACAATTCATGGTGGCTTATTGGACTGCTAGATTCCTCGACAAGAGTTTCTGGGACGATAAAGCGACATGCATCGTACGTTCATGCCGACCAAGTCCCGTGCACAGCTGCATGTGTGGGAAACCCCGCGCTTGGCGCAAAGCATATATATACAAGAGGATTTGCAAAGAGTCACCCCATTCTCCCTTTCTTCTTCACCACCAGACAACTTATTAACCGCCGATTATTAATTCTCGAAAACAAACAATGGCTTGTGGATGTGGAACCAACTGCGCATGCTCCAAGGGCACCAAGACCTGTAACTGCTCCACCTGTGGATGCAAAAAGTCCTACATGTAAAAGTTGGCGAGATAAGCGGAGGCACGAGGCGATAAGCCGATAGGTAATGGATTTTTATTATTATGGCCATCCGGTGATAATTTTGGTAGTGGTAGAGGATGGGCAGCAGTGTAGGGGGGTCGTGTGTTCGTCAACGACGCTACCTCCAATTGCGGAAATTCATGTCGCTCACGAGACCCGGACCTTGATCCTGCACTCCACACGACCGAGACTGCGATAGAGACAACGCTCAGCTCTAGCATCGATTACTGTGGCTATAGGAAGGAAGGCCTTTGTCACCAATGACCTCTTACGGACATGGTTTATCGCTTGCAGCAGATCTACTTGAAACTTGGCACATTGGAGATGTGATGGAACAGTACTGTACTGTAGACGGAGTCTTGACTCTAAACCTGTGATTGAGTCCTGGTCTTTATCGGGATCAAAACCCGACTTGGAGCGGGCGACCAAATCAACATTGGCACTACAGTCGCTCTTGTTTCAATTGACCGCTATTGTTCCAAATACCCGGTATCACCTAAACTTCGTTCGATTGAACTGAAAGCGACCTGGGGTACCAGTTTCGATGCCCCCGAATAGTTGGAGCTTCTGGTTGCAGTGAAGTCGGTAAAGAATGTACTGTTCTGGATCTAATCGAGTGTTTGAGCAGCTCTAAATCATCTGAACACAAACCCATTGTCTGTTCTACAGTAGCGCAGTGATCTGTGATTGCTTGCTCTGCAGTAGCTCAGTAATCTCTGATCCTGTGTCAGTAAGAGCTTCTCCAATATATCCACTTCAAAGCAGCCATACACCTGTCCCCACATGATCGCAGTCCCTCAACTACCCAGTCTCACGATCCCCTGCGCAATGTCTCAAACACCAGAGGGACCGTGGATTGCTAATGTCTGATGCCGGTCTTTGTGAGAGAAGCAGCAAGTCGGGGTTTTAGTCGGAGTGATCAATGCCGTGGCTGCTTCCAGCAAAAGAGACACTGGTGGTTTCCACGGGAAACTCCGATGACTGATAATGCACTTTCGGCATGGTACATGATGTTACATTGCCGACATTGATCGCCAGAGCTTAGTTGGAAAGAGGTGTTGATTTGGCTTGATTGGGGGGAAAATTACTACTCCGTAGGTGCAAAGTATGAAAGAATTTGCTTGAAAATACAAGCTCAATCGATCCTCGAAGAGCCCGTTCGAATCGGACAACTACCAGTCTCGTTCAAGTGCTCTTGAATGCATGAGAGAACAAAGTTGAAGACAGAACACCGGCAGCGATTGACGAGAGAGAGGGATAAGTTCAGTGTTAACATTGTGAGATAAGGAAGAAGATCGGAATTGGAGATCGGGGTCAAAGTGGAGGTATCACAGCCGAGCTAGGAATGACGTCATCGGTGGAGCAAGTGTGGTAATTAGATACAAGGCAGGCAGTGATACAGCCACAACTGATGGGCCAATGATCACGTGAGTGTTGAAACAAGTGTCACCCTCGTTCATGTTTTCATTAAAAGAAGTCAGACTCCACCTGCCATCTTTCAACGTCCAGGTTTGGGGTGCTGTTCAGCACTTGAGCAAAAGTCAACAATATGCTCAACTAGGGTTACTTAACTGGAAAAACGCCTGCTGGCCCCCAAAAGACTTCTCTCTTTTCGAGTCAAGTAATGGCAACTAAATCAAGTAATGTGGCAAACGACCACCCTTAGAACCAATAGGGATACACACAAGACCCACAGGTGCTTTTATGGATAAAAATAGATCAAACCTATACCCCCAGGAGTCTTATATAGCCGTCTCGCTCGTACCAGCTATGTAGGACACTAGTCAGCCCCTTATGATGCTTTTAGCAACCCCTTGGAACTATCCGAGGCTAGCGGTAAGACACGCGAATTATACAAGAGTGGTCTAGACCCTTTGGCGATGCATTTCACACGTCTCCTGGTTATTCTGGGCACTTCTTCACGTGCAAGTGGGGTATTTACAGGGGGTAGGCTGGGGGGACGTTAAGTAAGAGGAAGCATATAGTTGAGAAGTTAGTTGGGAAGCACTGTCCTCATAGTTGACTTTTCACCAGGGTGTACTCAACATTAGAGACCTCGGAACAGTGTAGACTATCAAGTTACGAATCGTTGAGCGCGAGAACGAGTTCAGCACTCGCAAAATCACATGGAACCCCCTTATCTCACATATTACCTGTCTACGGTATTGTCGTTAATTACCAGGCACAATTAATTTCAACATTAAGAACCTCGGCTGAGCCTTCAAAGCAGCTATTGTATCAATGAGTCCGTCTTACCCAGTATTGCCCCAAATGACGTATCAAGTGCTCACGGTTCGAGTCCTCCCTTAGACAGACTAGTCCCAATCTTTTCATACCCTCTTCTGACCACCAAGTCCCCCAATTCAACCATCCCTCTCCATGGTCATTTCACGCACGTCTCCCCGCATTGATTTCGTGTGTCTGTAAACTGTACACACCCTGGTTGCGGCAACCTTATCTTTTATAGTCCCAACATGTGAAGTGTGTACCTGGTGCACATTGTTAGAAGGTGTATATTTCTGAGCAAGGAGAATACGTCTGGCGAGAAGACGTCTTGCAAGAACGACCAGGGCCCGTGATTCACGTGACAAAAGACGACTACACGTGACCAGACGACTAAACACGTGACCAGACGACTACAGCCAACTCATTACTACCACCACTTCCACAACTACCACTCATTACCTTACCACCACTACCCAACCAACTCCACACTCCACACTCCACCACCCTTCAAACCCCCCACCCATGTCATGATAATCCTAGGATTACTACTCACATACACGCCGCTGGGCCGGATCCTCAAAACGTGGTCGGCCAAACGGCTCTGGAGCATTCTCTACGTGCTTCTGTGGCTCCTGGGCATCCAGCTGACCCTCCTGTTTGCAGCAATAGCCTACGTTGCGCTCTACCAGTTCTACATCCCCGTCAACACGCTCTCATTGCCTCTGGACTTCGACTTTTCCACCGAAGATGGCGCCTACGCGGTCGCCAAACTCCATGGAGACGTGGTGTCGCTCAATTACGTCGAGCCCGCCACCCATGCTCTGTGGAAATACGTTCCGTTCGTGTCCACCCCGTCTCCGGCTCCCGAGGCCCCCCACAACCGGGTCACCACGTTTGGAAGGCCCCGAGACCGAATCAAGACGCTGCGGTTCATGAACATGCCGTACTCGGTCTACGTGAATCTGGATCTGCCCGAAACCGACCGAAACCTCGGCACCGGCAACTTCATGATCCGAGTCTCGTTTGCCGACGACCTGGAGGTGTTCCGGTCGACCCACAGACTCACCAGAGACAACCGAAAACGATGGCCGCTGACCCACAATGAAGAGTATGCCGTCAGACCCAACGTGGGGTCCATCAACAAGAGAGAAAAGGGAGAACGAAGAATCGTCGATACAACAACAGGCGGAGCAGAAAAGCATGACATCCCGGAACAACGGCCTCTTCCAGCTCTCTTCACAGCAACTCGTCCCGCCATTCTGGCATTCCAATCCGCTACCATGCGAGTCATGGACACAGTGCTGTTTGCCCCTCTGTACCTGACCGGCTGGAGAAAGCAGGAACAACGTCTGCACGTTTACATGGCGTCCAATTGGCACGTGCCCGCAGACGTGGAGGACCACGAGTTCGCCTACGCCATTGTGGAGCTCGACCGAACCGTGGATCTGTACGGAGCGCAGATCGAATGGCGAGTCGAGTGGACCGGACTCCGATACTTTATGTATCATCACCGGATCCTGGCCTTTGTGCTGGGAACCGCCGTACTGTGGTACCTGGAGATCTTTTACCTTGCCATTGCCTACTGGAGTGGGAAGAAGGTGATCCTTAAACTCACAGGAGATACAGCGAGTCCCACTACACGTTCGAGAATTGGAGGTGAGGGTGCCGCCGGAGGACCCGGAGGACCCAGAGGAGGAAGACCCAAAAGCCGAGATACTCGGTCTGCTCGTATTGCTGACGATGCTGCTCTTGATGCTGACGATCCAGCCGATGTAACAGACACACCCGACCGAGAGGAACTCCACACCAGGTCTTCTGAGATTCAGCAGATTCTGGAGGACAGCGAGACCACCCTTGGTGACTCTACTATGGGAGATACGACCGACAATGCGTCTATAACTTCTCAGGAGGATCTTTCGGTCGGGGAAGATGACCGGGAAAGTCTTTCTCTTTCGGCCTCTGATTCCAACGTCGAGGGATACAATGAGCGACAGTCGTCTCGAATCGAAATCAGTGCGGGTGACTCAGACGACAACTCCCAAACTATTCGGTACCCTGTTTCATGGCCTACTCCTCCTCCTGAGGGTCCCATGGCTCTTTCTCGACAGGAGCTCGAAAGCTTCAGTCGCTACAGATACGACCAGGAGACTCCAGAGGTTTTGTCGCGTGAAAACACAGACTCGTTCTCCGAGTCGGACGAGTTTGATTTCGAGACCCAGCTGCAGATTGATTTGCGGTCTTTGGTGAGCCAGAACCGACAGGAGCGTCAGGAGAGACAAGAGCGGCTTGAAGAGATCCAGGCCGGTCCTTCTGGAACCACTGGACGACAGACCCCTGACCAGCGACCCACCTCTGCTCCTCAGCGGTTCTCTCCTCGTCCCCCTCGATCGCCTGCCATTTCTGCGCAGAGTTCTCGGGGATCTCTTCGGTCATCCCGATTGAGCACTTCTACAACTACGGGATCCAACCCCAGTTCGACCATGTCGCGTCAACGACATGTCACCCCAACCACCACTCCTCTTCCTGCACCTCCAGACGAGTCTCACCGAGACGACGGGGACGACGAGAGTCATTAGACGACAGTCATTAGAGAAGGCGAGTGAACGGAGGGTCTTTTGCTAACAAAATAACTTATTAATACAGTGGTAATTTTTTATACTGACAATGCGGACGGCGCGGTCATACAGATGCTGTGATTGGAACACGTTTTGTGACAGATAGAGTACTAGTAATTACCCCACCAGCTTCCACCTTCACGGTCAGTCATGTTTTTTATGCCAATAGACACAGATGCAGGGTGGTGTACCTCAAACGCGCACCATGACATGCTTGGCCGCACTCGTACCGCACCAAGACTGCACTACAACCAAACTCGTTGTGGCCATACACTATATCTTTCTGTTGTACTGCTTTCCGCTATTCCTCCCCCGTTTACAGCAGACCATAAACTATCTACGGTTATGCCCACGAGTGCAGTCCCGCAGTCCCGCAGCACCCAGTCTGTTTTTGTGTCCTACAAGCTCCCCCCCCCATACACTAAAGGGTGTTCCTTAAAAAAGTAGAAAAGGTCTTGTTTATAACTTCCTCTGATTCCGGCTTGCTCCACCCAGTTTTGCTGGTCACTAGCTAAATCGCCCATTGCTCGCTTCCAACGATGTCCAACAAACCGTTTTCGCTCAAACCTCTGGAGTCGGCGGACAACTCTCCCAACTACAACCACCTGGTGGCCTCGTTCCAGTCCACCTTCCAGTACTACCAGTTTGGCAATGAGCCCTCCAAGGTCGAGGCCATTGATCCCAAGCTGCAGGAGGCCGTTGTTCCGGAGGTCGAGATGGCCACCGAGGAGCACCAGCCGTCCATGCCCGTGCAAGACATTCCTGCCCACGACCCTTACGCCGCATACTCGTTTCGATATGTGCATCCTCCAAGCATCAATTATCACAACAACTGGCAGCCCAACAATGCTCTGAACATGACTGCTCTGCTGAACCCACCGTCCCAGAACAATATGCCGGAGGACAACTGCAACGGTGAGGTCAGCAGCATGGAAACGGACCCTTCCTACTTCAACGGCATCAACCCCAGCATGCTCAATGCCGCCCAGGGAGCATCTGCGCAGCAGCAGCAGCACTATGCTACCATGGCCCACTACTCTCTGTCGCCAGCATCGCCCACCTCAGTCATCTCCAACATTCCTAGTTGTATGTCCACTCCTCCCGAGGACGGGGTCGGCAAGAAAGAGTATGATGACCCGCTGTTGAGCTTCACCACAGCCGGGTTCAAGATCCCAGACTCAATGTTCGACTACTCGTCGGTGCTGCATCTGGAGAACACCGCCCTGGCCCAGAGCCACATTGCCCGAGACTTTGAACGCATCCAGTTTGACACGGAGGACACCAAACACGAGTTTCTCCGACGATGTGGAAACCCCTTCTCCAACCTGTCGGCCACAGCACCCATTCCCGAGGCAGAGTACTGCGCCCAGCTCAACCCGGGCAAGGGAGGACGTCTCACGGTGTACGAGCCCATGTACAAGTCGTACATTTCGTCCAAGGCCCTGGAGGACTACTTTCTGAACGGCACCGCCATCAAGCCTCGGCCAGGCAACCCCAAGTGTCTGTCCAAGGTCGACATCCACGGCCAGTGCCGGTACTGCGGTGAGTTTCTCGTCATGCGAAACCACTCGTACTCGTCGCACATGTACTCCAAGCACGGCATCAGTGCCACCACCAACAACGTGCTGCCCTTGCCCATGAAGATTTCGTCCATTGAGAACAAGCGGGGAGGCATCAAGTTGCAGGGCTACTGTTCCATCTGTCGGACCAATGTCGATCTCAACGAGCGCGCCAAGGAGAACGAGTGGATCTCGTGGTTCTACCACCAGCAGGCCCACAATGTGGTTGAGCGGAAGCAGTAATAGAGGGAGGGTGTATATAGACATAATTTAATGAAAAAAAGAATGTGATAGAGGAGATCTCGGGGTAGGGACGCAGTCCAGTTGACGGAAATGAGCACCAGCGACAGCTATCACAAGACGTGGCGGGAGGTATCAGATACGCCACTGGGTGACGTCATCGACTGCAGGTATCTCTTTCATCACGGCAAGGACACGTCTCCGGAAAGATGGTTTCGGGATCTTGAGTCACAATGGACACATGTTTTGGTCAGTTGTTTGTTTTGCCACCAGAGTGGCGATGAGAAGGAAGAGTTTAATGCTGGTGACCTAGGTAGTTATAGCTGTAAGTGAGAGGAGGTTGATCGTAGAAGGTGAATGATGGATGAGAGGTGATACTGAACAGAAAAAACAATAGAATGTTCACATTGTCTCTATGGGTGATGGTTGGTTCACGTTCTCATTGGTGGCCTTTTCTGACAAATACTTGAGCCACAACATGCTCTTCACTAATCAATGCCTTTGCTACCCACTAAAACAGCCCTACGTGGTTAGCTTTACCGCGCCCTGTCATTAGGACTATTTCTTAAAACTGTCCATCCTGAATTTGTATAAAGTTTATTGGGTGCATGTCAACCACCATAGATCCTCAACACCCTGTCGCTTCCTCGTCAACACAACTTCTCTCAAAACCACTCACAATGTCTTCGTTCTGGGGAAACTCGCAAGCCGGTGTGCCACCGGAGACCGCCAACAATTCGTCATGGTGGTCCAACATTCAAAACGGAATTCGGCTGCCCACAACCGAAACAGAAACCATGGCGGAAAACGCCGGAGTCGATACCAACATTGCCGAGCCCGAGTGGTTCAAGCTGTCGTGGTGGGACCGGATGATTGTGTTTGGAGTGTGTCTGGCTGGAGCGGTGGTGTGTTTTGCCCTGTGCTTCCTGATCATGCCGGTGCTGGTGCTGAAGCCCCGCAAGTTTGCTGTTCTGTGGTCTCTGGGCTCCATGCTCTTCATCATTTCCTTTGGAGTGTTGCAGGGCCCCGTTTCTTACATCAAGCATCTGGCCAGCAAGGAGCGGCTGCCGTTCACGGTGGCGTTTTTCGGCTCCATCTTTGCGACTCTCTACTTTTCCCTCGGCATGAAAAACACGCTGCTCACCATCATCGCCTGTGTCGTGCAGCTCATTGCGGCCATCTGGTATGCCGTCTCGTACTTTCCGTTTGGACACCAGACTATGCGGTTTGCCAGCAGAGTTGGCGCCCGACAAGTGACTGGATGGATCAACAGTTAGCCATCTCCGTGACTACAACCGTGAGGCGCCAATCCGCCAACCACTACTACAATATACACATGCCTGGCATGGCATACATAATGAATAACGACTTGTATTATAACGACCTTTGGAATATGCCGATTGGCGGAACGCGTTGTCACACAGCAGTCATCAGCTGTTGTCCGCTCGGATATACGGCCCTCGCTGCCGTTAACCAAAATTGACACTCTGACAAACCCCCTTCTCATCCACATTGACGTTCAATCGATCGAGTCGGAAATCGCGAGTACAGATGCTCGTGGGTGTGAGCACTCGGTTAGGCTGCGGCAAGTCCTCCTTGTAAAACTGGCTGTCAGATTTCTCGGCCACGTCATCCCTGGACACAATCGTCTTGCCAATCAGATGGCTCCATTTTTCTTCTGGTGCTTCGGACATGTGTGAGGTATTGATGAAGGTGGAAGAGTTGGTAGTAGCTAACCTGTGAAACTGAACTTGTACGTGTCAAGCAACCATCTGGGGTGCATGAGAGATGCTTACTTTTTTTTGGGTGTAACCGATATGACCGAAATTGCCGATATGGAAGACAAAATAAATGAGAAGATATATATACACGGCCGCCCGTTTCATCAATCAATCGAAATATATCATTCTTCTAGTATACATCTATCTAGCACCGTGTAAATTAATATGTTAATATGCCTTTCCCTTCCGTTATCGTCCTCCCCCGTAACTGATTACTGCTCCATAGGCTTCATCTGAGGATGAGTCAGCTCCCATCCCATGCCCTCACAAATGGCCTGCACTGCCAAATCACTCTCGCCACACAAACTGATGTCAAAGTAGAACCGCGCACTGGGTTCTCGGTTGATGTAGACACGTGGCACGCCCAGAGGAACCTGTCGGGCAATGTCGCACGCTGGCGACACCTTGAGCGACGTGCCCAGACACAGAAACAGATCCACCTTAGGCGTGGGGCCGCCCATGGTGATATCTGCTCGCACCATGTTTCGGAACCGGTCGGGCAGCGACTCGCCGAAGAATACAATGTCCGGCTTGATAACTCCGTCGCACCGCTTGCGTCGGCACATGGGGATTTCGCCGGCCTCGATTTCCGGCCGCAACGACTCGCACGTCACCTTGGCTCCACACTTTCGACACGTGGCCATGTGGAAGGCTCCGTGGCACTGCACCATTTTGGACTCCTCGATGCCGGCAATGTGTTCCAGATCGTCAATGTTCTGGGTGTAGATCCGCAGCAGCTTGCCCTTGTCCTGCAGCAGCTTGAGGAACGCGTGGGTCGGCGAAATCAGCGCCTGTGTGGGCATCATCACCTTGGACGCCACCCGGTAGAATGGCGTGGGGTCGCTGTCAAACACCTCCAGGTCAAACACCTCCTGGGGGTCCGACAGCCCCAGCGACTCCAGATCCAGCGACTTGTACAGACCGTCGGCGGATCGGAAGTCCGGAATGCCCAGCGACGTGGAGATTCCAGCGCCACACAGAACCACAATGTTCTGGGCCGTGCCCAGCTCTCGCAGCAGATCGCCAAACGTGTGGATTTTCGAGTGTGCCGCTAGGCTCTCCACGTCGCCGGTGCCGAACCGGCTGAAGGCTCCCTCGTCCTCCTCCGAGTCCGACGAGATGTACTCAGTGTTGGCATGTGTCGCCTGCTGCTGCTGGATATCTGTATCGGGCATGATATGATGTTAGCTGGTGCGTGCTGTGTGATAAGCTGAGGTAGTACAGTATCAACGTGGTGTGCAGGGAAATAGAGTTGGGGTGTGAGCCGTTGGTCCCAAACGACAGAAAAAAAGGCGGACCGCAAAAAGTGCTGATGCAGAGGTCAAAAACGCTGGACAGACACAGGTATGTTGGGAGCATTCGGTTCACGTGAGGTGAGAGCCAGTGACCGGAGAGGTGTGTCAAGACCGTGTGGGAAACGAGTAGAGAAAAAACGGAGAATTAAAATGAAGGGATACACACCATCTATATATATATATATATATATATATATATATATATATATATATTACCACACTCTTTGGTTGCTTCCAATCTGCCCCCACGACACGACTTTGACGGGCCCTATAAGCAACCCTTTTTTTTTGAGTGGTTGTCCCAAAACAGAAGTCACGTGTGCGGCGATTTATGTAGACTATGAGGACTGTACGTGCAAGCAGGCAAATGACAGACCAGTTATGTTTGAGAAGGAGAGGAGATTCACGAGGCCAGAGACTAGTCACGTCGTCAAAGAACCAGTCACATAACCAAAATGCGTTCAAAACAACAGCCGTTCGGCCTATAGCTACAAGTAGTACTGGTAGCTCATCAGCCCTCTTGTCCACGCTCTTCCTTCTCTCATGTGCAGCTCATCTGCAGAGGAACATGGACCAGATCAAGCTGGAACGTTGAAAAGCCGACTTTGCGGGGTGTGCGTCAGTTCAAGTACGGCTGGTGAACAGTCTGGGTGGTGCTTGTAGCTGTCCTCGAGAAACTGGTCTATCTTCAAGTACAATACCTGTTTCCGACGGTGCACATTTCAGAGCGTTCGCAGTTGATCCAGTTACATATGGAAACATCTACAGTTGTTCCAGGTGTGTACATTCACGAACCGTACACACCCATCCACATCTATCATAATTCATTAGTCTATAATTCTATTGCTCCTCCACGTCCATCTACAACTTGGCGACGGCGGAAGACTCAAACTTGTTCTTGTTGGGGTTCTTTCGGACCCACAGGTTGATGGTGATGTCGTTCCACTTTGTGTTCTCGGCCAAAAGCTCGAATCCCACCTTCTGAGCAAGCCCGGAAGATCGCTTGTTGGGAGGCTCAATGATTGCCAGCCAATCGCTCTTGGTCACGTTGTGCTTCTCGTCCCACTCAACCAGACCGTACAGAGCCTCCTTGCCAATGCCTTTACCCTGAGCAGCGGGAGCCATGGTCCAGGAAGCCTCGACAAACTGGGGGCTGTAGGGGGCAGGAATGGGTCGCTTGAAATGGCTGATTCCAATCTCGCCGTAGAACTCGTTGGTCACCTTGTCTCGAATGGTGAAGCAGCCGTAGCCAAAGTAGTCCCAGTGGCCCTTTCGGTGCAGGATCTTGAGCCACACGTGCTCGGCGTCGATGGTCTCGCCTCCAATGTATCTCATGACGTCAGCGTCGCCCATGAGCTTGCAGCAGTCCTCGTAATCATCGATGCTGGTGGGTCGAATGATGAGTCTATCGGTGAAGATGAGAGGCTGGATGTCGGTCATTGTGTAGTGATGGGTGTGGATACTTGATGGGGGAGGACGATAAAGACGGCCTTATCATGTTATATATATGCTCTTGCTCGCCGCGAATCATCCCACAATAAAATTCGGGACTCTGAAGCCCGCTGCATCCCTCATGCTGGACAACCTAGACGAGTTCAAAAAACGGCTTAACCTAGCCGCTACTTTGCAAGCAACCGGGCGGGAGAGTTCGATCTACACATCTTTTTCCACCGTAGACCACCAAACCGAACCGCTGGCATGCGCCCCTACGCGCAAACCTGGATCACTAATCGTTAAAGGGCCGGTCTTTCGTCTTTTTGGTGCGTCACCATACATCGAGAGAACACACCATTGGCAGAACACACCGTTGACAAAAGGCCGTAAGTGTAAACTTGCGCAGGCAATCAGAGACATTCCATCGAGCGTAATAAACTACAACGACACTACTACCGGTTCTTCCGAGACATGTTACGCTGGGTGAAGACTATGCCCGTACAACCGTCTCCAAACAAAACAACCACAGACGTTAGTGAGCTATGACTGGTACGAGTGCCGGGTTCAAAAACACTACCGGTACCGGGGTACGTACGGAGTACTCGATCATTGGCACTCACCAAACCCTTCCGTGTCTCAGACCACGTACAGCTGAAATGCACCGTCCAACGCTCTCTCTCTGACTCTTGCTGTTTCTTTTTCCCGCGCTCCTGACGTGTATGAGCAGAAACAGATGGACCAAAATAGAACTGGAAGGGTTGTGGTCCGTGGTCCCGTCTACTACAAGTAGCCAAAGGACTTAATCGAACGCCTAAGATCTATTGTACCTCGCGTTGGTTCAAAAGAAGCAGCCAACTTGGGAAGACCTGAAAAGCTAGATACATCTACTACAAGTACCCGTAGTAATACAAACAGCCATGAATGTGTCTTCTGGCTCATGCGCCACCGAGAGAATCGCACAGCCACTCTCTCAACGGCACCATAGCATACAGTCTCTTTCCGTGCCGGCCCGGAGCTTCGGCAAGTCACGATAAAGTTGGAGCGATGGATCAGATAAGTGGATTATCCGAATGCAACGGGTGAGGAAAAAGTACACGCCAAGTGTCCAGTTCAAAATGTCGTGCCCACAAGCCCTTTGCAAAGCACGGCTCACACACAGCTTCGTGCCCATCAAAATAGACTCGTACGCTTCATGTTCTACAGCGCGCTTAATAGAGTTTAATTTAGGTTTTCGTGAGAGGCAGAATATGATGGAATTAAAGCGTATTAACGTTGAATTATGTGGCGTAAATTCGTGGAAAATCGGAGAAAATCGAGAAAATTCGACACTCAATGACACGGTAAAAGTGCCTATCACCGCGCTACAGTACTAAGCATTAAATACACAAAACTGTCTACAACCGGGTGCCTTAGCACCACATAGTTCAGTTGAATATTCATTATATATCTATAAATCCGTTAGTGTGGCAGAGCCACCAATAAATACGCTGAATGCTCAGGCTACATCTGTGTAGCTCATGCTAATGCTCAGTCTCGTGTCGTGTCGTCTCGGGCGCCGGCGCTGGAAAAGCTCAGTGTGCCGGGATTTTAACAGGAATCTCCTCCGGCCTTCTCCTGCAGCTCTCCTCTCCAAGAGTAAAGGTTGGACATGTTCACCTTGGAGCTCTTGCTGGTGTTCTCGTCGAAAATGGAACAGCCATACTCGGCGGCCCAGGGAGGAGTGTAAAGATGCAGAGAGACGGCTACCTCGGAGTCACTGGGGTTCTTGATTCGATGCAGACCAATCTTGTCGGACATGTAGGCCACTTGCTGCTCGGATCGAACAGACTCCTTGATGACCTTCATGGGGCCCTCGACTCCCTCCTCGGGCCACTCGTAGAGAGTCTCTACGAGGTTGCCCTTGAGAATCTTCATAATGCAATGGGCGTCGGCATGGTCATGGATGCACGAGCCCTTTCCGGGGTTCCACACCAACAGCAGAAGGTTGGCCTTGTTGTTGATGTTGTCCACTCCGTTTCGGGTGTATCCTCGAGTGGGTTCTTCGAGAGCAAAGTCCTTCCACTCGGACTCGATGGAGTGGTACCGGGTCATAATGTCCATGAGTTCTTCGACGTTGACGTCATCGGAATCGATACCCGAAGAAGGGCCCAGAATGGTTCGGATGCCCTCCTGGAGCATTTCAAAGCCGGTCTGTCTCTCGTCTTCGGAAGAGGACACAGAAAGCTTTCTGAGAATCTGCTCCGAGCAGGGCAGGGCGATTCCAGCGGGGAGCTGTTTTCGGCCCTTTTCCAGCTTCGACTGCTGTTGTCGGGGAGACGACATTTTGTCCAGAATATCATTGGACATGGACATGGTAGGGGGAGGAGCCATGATGATAGCAGTAGCGATGGAATTAACGATAATGTAAGGGGTGGGTTTTTTTCTAGTGCTTTGATAATGCAGGGCTCGATGGGGGGGTATTCTTAGCGCTGCCTTTGTTGTGTCGTGGGTGGTTGTTGTCTTGGGCTTTGTGATTTGGGTCACGTGCGATGTTGCAATTTGAGAATCGTGAAATGACGTGCTCGCCCTCCCTACTTATACCCGCAGGCCACTTGGATTTGCGTTTGTGTCAGACAAAGCAAAGGGGGGGAAAGCTGTGCAGAGAAACCTTAAAGAGAGGTCCTAGCGCTTTGAATATGCAGACCTGGGCCGAAAGGGAGCAATTTCAGGAACTCTAAAAAAGCCACACTTTTGACAGCACACAGTCAGTCTCAGTTGTCGCAAGAGTGAGGAAAATCGCAAAACCACACCAACGGGTCTTGTTGGTGCAGATGTGCCTGTGTTATATAATTCTAAACGTGGCTTTGTGGCTCCAAGAAGTTCGGTCATGTCGTGCTCTCGACGAAAAACAGGTGCTGGCCCCCTGTCATCCACAACAGGAGTGCGGCATTTCCCCGGGTGAGAAAATTCTACGGCGCTTCTACAAGCGGCAAACCCCGTGCCCTAAGTGGCTAGCTTTTGCACGTGGCGGGTGTGGCCAGCCAATCGGAACGCTCAGCCACTGTGGCGAAGGTGGCTAAGGTTTGTGGTGTGGTTATTTGTACGTGGCAAAAGGACAGAAAGGGAGCTCTGAAACATCATAACAGAAAATCAAAGACAAAAAGTGGTGGTAGTAAGTGGTAGACTACAAGTAGTAGCTGGTACGATACTGGTGAAACGGTGCTTCTCTGTTTGTGTCGCTTAAGCCATTTGTGTCTGTTCTCAAATAGCTGTTCACACACTCTCCCCTTCCCATTCCTGATGAGAGACCTCTGTTTGTATGTATTGGTGGGCGTCTCTCAACAGAACGTTCAACCAACAATTTGCTCGTGTCCGATCCGATTCATATCGGAGGCACCCGACAAAGAAAACATGCATGTTCGGAGATCATCAAGGGGGCGGGGGTTATAATTATGATCTGTGGTTATCGTGGTTATAACCAGCCAGGGTGGTTATTGTTGCAGTTGGTTGCAACCCTCCACTATTTTGGCCACAGTGGCTAGTACTGGTTGCGCATCTATTGTCTATTTTAGTCCGTTCTCTTGTCAGTCCGTCTCCTTTTAGTCTCTGTCTTCCATGGTCCATGTCTTTTTTAGTCCATTTGCAAGGAAGCAATTTGCTCTGTTTTCACGGCCCGTCCGGTAACTCCAGGAACCAACCTCCCCTTTCCATAGCTGGTTGACCTATGGGTACTTCTTACGGCACGCCCACCTTCCGTCAAGATGCACAGTAATGCTGATCCATACATGTCTCTGTGAGATAACACTGTCTAACCGTCCTCCAGCTGTTGGTGGACCCGTTTCCGGTTCATTAGACCAACGTGATTTCGCCCAGGACGAGTACAGTACTGTAGCACACGAGCACAATGAAAGCACCGTACAATACCACGAGAAGCACTGCATCCAGCCGAGAAGCACTGCATCCAGCCGAGAATCACGTTCCAGATATCGCACTAGGCCGATAACGGCTTTAGCCGATCTGTGCAGCCTGTAGTTGTGCAGCCTTGTCAACTTCCATCCTCGACCCATAGCAGCCCGCTCAGCCTTCTCAACTTTACTCAACTTCAATGTCCACCGTCCACCTTCGTCAAGAACTCCACCAGCTTGAGTCAGTTCATCCCCTTCTCTTCAGCTCACAGCTCACCTCCGCTTCAGCTCGCAGGCTTCACTTGGTATAGCTTCACCTACGCGGGAGGAAGATAGGCACCCCACATGACCACCTGGAAAGTGATCCACACGAAAATGTAGCGCACCACATAGTGGCCATTGTAGCCCTGAGCCAGCTTGGCCATGTACCAATAGAGAGTGGGCAGACAGGTGGAGATGCGAGTGATGATCTGAACATGCCACATGAAGACACACGCCAGCCCCATGATGGCATGTACGGTGTAAAAGGGCACCAGCTTGGGGTTGTTGGACATGGACTGGTACATGAGATAGAGCACCGGGGCGGCAAACAAAAAGTTGGGAATGTTGTTGGGAGTCCAGTATCGGAGAAAGCCAACGTTCCAGTACCGTCCCTGGACGTATCCGTAGATGCTGGGGAGGTAATAGTTGCACCACTCGCCTCTTTGGGGGCAGAATATCGACCAGGGAAGGTACTGTGTGTAGAGAAAAACCGCTCCAACCAGAGATCCTCCAATGACGACAGAAACACCCTTGTTGTACTCGTTGTGTTTGATGGTGGAAGCCAGATCAAACAAGAAGGGGATCCCCCACAACAGCCCGTTGCCTCTTAGTAAGCAAGAGGCTCCCAGAACCGCTCCTGCCAAAGGGTACTTGCCCAATTGTCTGAGATACAGCCCTGTGAAGGACAGCAGCGCAAACAACGACTCTGTGTACCCGGCCACGAGAAAAATACCCGCCGGGGACAGCACGTACATGAGCGCGGTAGTTTCGGCAAACCGTTTGTTGTGGAACACGGATTCGGTGAGTTTTCGAAGCATCAGAGCCGCCAGAAGATGCGACACGGAAGACACGGCAATGGCAGTGTAGGCAATGGCTTCACGTGATCCGGCAAGCCCCAGAACACGTGACCACACCCAGCTGAAGGCCCACTCGTGTTCGTAGAGATGAGAACGTTCTGCGCTGGACACGAAAAACACAGAGTCCCAGATGACCAAATGCGACAGAAAACGATTGTTTGGAAACAGCAGGGTCGAGGAGGTGTCGTACTGCTTGGGCACCACCAGGGCCAGCGCAACAAGGTACGCCTTGATGGCCACAAACACCACAATGAGCGTCGTTAGCTGTTTCATGAGTCGTGTCGTGATGATGCACAAGGTTCGGAGGAGACCAGATGATGCACGGGGGGTATTGTGAGGTGAAGATGTGGAGTTTTGATATGAGAGAGAAGAGAGCTATGTAGTATGTTCCTAGTGTCTCGGGGGTGACAATGGTGCTTTCGGTTTGTCAAAGTGGGCCTTATGGCAAGTGTTCTGGGTGTTGTGCTGTGTGCCTGAGGTTGAACAGCAACACGTGTTTTGCAATGAAAATGAACACACAAATTTTGTATAAAAAGGTGTCAATATTACACCATCAAGATAGCCGATGATCTCTGATGGCCCTTCTGATATGGTTGCTTCGTTAACAGCTGTCTGAAGAAGACCTCTGATAAGCACTCCCTTTCTGTATCTGAGCATCAACGAAATACCCTTTTAACCCAACCATGTTAGCTTAGCGATATCTATATTTGTTTCTAAAAGGGTCAACTAAATGTTCATGTTGTCCAAGAAATCGAGTATATTTCCATGAAAAGCTTTACAAAGTCATATCCACGAGTGCCAGAGATAAGATCAGGACCGCTGACGATGTATTGGACACCTCAAATACCACTACAATCCCCCACGACTGCTTACATAAACATTTAAACACTCTTCACTCTGTGGAGAAGCAATCAAGAACCACAGAGCTGTATAAACGGCAGCATTCTTGTGTAAAAAGTAACTCATAACCAAGCTGAGAAGTCCTGAAAAACAATCAAGGCAGCCACGAATCAATTGCGATTTTCCCCAATTTGTTACAATTTATCTTGATTATTCTGTTAGTCATTCGCCCTGCCTCACAAATATAAACTCTGCAGACTCAGGCACCATGAATCACATGAAATAGAGAGTGCTCGAAAGGTCCCTCTAAAATCAGCAGCAATCATCAGAAACACAAGAAACTCGAAAAATTCACCCACTACCACCCCTTGACCACCCCTATAGCTACCCCTAACCCTCAGACCCCCCAAATCGGCCACAAACCCCTTCCCAAATCTCCCACTACCCCCGCATAAGCAATCTGCAGGTTCCCTGCACAGCAACTGACGACTCACATAACCCACACAGCTCACCTCTCTTGTACACATTCACAACTCAGCCTACAATGTTCCGAACGCTTCAATCGCTGAAAACCGCCCGATTCCCTTCGGTCCAAATCCGCCAGATCACCGTGGGCACCGCCAACCCCCGATACCACGTGCATTTGCTCGATAAAGACACTACCGACAAGTTTCGACAAAAGTTCAAGCATCTTCGAGACGTGGACCATATCACCGCCACCGTTTCGCTGTCTTCTGACCCTCTGGCCGTCTTCTGCGCATCCACCACCATTTCTCCCATCAAGAAGACGCTTTTGGACCCCAAGGAGTCGCCTCTGAAACACACCATCTACCGACCCGATGCCGACGAAGATCACACCCACAAATTGACCCGAATCTACTCGCTCAAGGAGTTCCAGACTCTGTATGGCCAGGAGTCCGTTACCGACGCCGATTGTCTCTCCAATCTGTACTGTGACCCTCGAGTCTTCGACTCTGGCAACCCCGACTTTCTCAAGGTGCTGAACGAGGTGCTCAAGAAGGACGCCTACAAGGACCCCCAGGTCAAGGATTTCGCTGCTGGCCAGGTCTTTTCCATCGTGCCTCCCCAGAAGCAGAAGAAGGGCTCTTCTCCCGGCGGAACCCTGTACATCCCTGTCTTTGACAACAGAAACCCTCCCATGCAGGCCCGAGTCCCCGATGTTCAGGACACCATGGGCATGATTGTGGTGGATTACGAGGGCAAGATCAACCCCGACACCTACGAGGAGAACTACCAGTACAGAATCATCACTCCCGATGGCCCTCCCCAGCTGTCGGACTACATTTACCCCAAGGTGAAGAAGGTGTGTGAGGAGTCCAACTAGAGTGATGAGCCATGGCTTTAGAACTGACTGATCTAGAAACCAACCAGCTATAGACAACATAAATGACATTGACAAAAGGATGATAGACATGGTGTTCTTCAAAGCGACAGACAGAAACGAACACAAATGTAGATACTGTAATTACATGCTACCAACGCTCAAACCACATTAATCATTGCGTATAGAAAATGCTCCTTCACTAACTGCCTCCACAACTGCCTCCAACGAGTGCTACACTCCAAAGAGTCACTCATTGGCTTCAATGTGACTGTGTAAGTCACATGCTGCACAACCCACATCCACCCCTCGTTCTCGAACTTGCCTGCGGCAGGTTACATAAAATCCCTCGTGACGTTCAGGAAACTCGCAGTATCATTGCCACTCTCACCCAACACTTTGATCATCTGACGGGTATGCTGAACGATGCGCTTGAGAGGCGCCACGGGAGAACGCCCATGGGCAACCAGAATGGCCGACGACAGTTGCTCCCACAGCTCCTCGCGCGACTTGACAGTGTCGTGCTCCGCGTTGACCTGGTCCGAATCGTATGCAATCAGCGAAAAGGCGTGACGCAACAGATCCTGAACCTGAGGACGGGGGTCGTTCGAGTACTCCATCTTGAGCTCTCTGCCGTACTCCACCGCCTCAATCACCTCGTTGGCCTGCAACAGCTCCACAAACTTGCGACACTTGAGCTGAAACAGCACCATGTCCTGTGACTCGAACACGGACGGATAATGCTCCTCAACCAGGGCCATGGCCCCGTCAATGTCTCCAGACAAGATGAGACCGCGAATCTTGTGTCGAATGGTAATGTCTGGAGACAGGTAAGAGGCCAGCGACTTGAGACCCTCGTCGGAAGGAGGCTCCATGCTCACATCGCCCCCTCCGGTTCCCTCGTCTCGCATGTCCTGGTCTCTGAGCACATCCTGGTACAGCGCCTCCGCGGTGTCCACGTAGCCCACGTGTGTCAGGTACGACATGACCAGGTTGTTGATGAGGGGGTTGAGGTTGCCCTGGGCCAGCTGTTTTTCCTGGAATGCGTTGCGGGCGGCGTGGGCAGGCACCTTTGTGCTGGCCTCGATGCGTTTCTGGGTCTCGTGTTTCTGTTTGAGCACGTACTGCTTGATGTCAAACACAAACGGGCCGGAGCCTCCAAAGTTGGCCTTGATGCGCGCTCCGGGCGAGTTGGTGGACTTCTTCTTGACGCCAATGGCTGGGTAGAGCGGGTCTGACGGCAGATCCGAAAACGCCTTGGTCAGCGGCATTCCGTTTTTCGTGAAGAAGGCCTCGCGTTTCTTGAAGTTGATGCAGCAGCCCACCACGTCGCCTGGCTGGTTGAACGACGGCCCGTAGTCCTTGGACGTGCCCTGGCAGCACATGACATTGCCGTAGTCGGAATGGTACCCCCACGACTCGGTTTCGAACCCGGGCGGCTTTGTCAGCGGCGCACTGGTCTTGCAGAAGCCCATGCACACGGCCGAGTCTTTGGACGCCGACAGAATCTCCACCTCGTAGTAGTAGACGCCACAGCCCCGGGGGATGGGGGCGTCCGACTTGTACACCACGTTTTCGTCCTTGCCGTCGTCATCGCCGGTTTCTGTGTCGATTTCCAGGTCGTCTCGAATGCAGTTGATGGAGTCGACCGCCGGGATCCACATTGTCGGCAGTTTGGGCAGCGAGATGGGCTTGTGGTCCTGTTGCTGGTGCAGTTCCAGCATGTTGGCGGAGGACAGTGGAGCTGGAGAAGAGCCGTTGTTGTTGCCGTTACCGTTGCCGCTGCTGCTGCTGCTCCTGACATTGCCGTTGTTGCCATTGCTGTTTGTGGTTGTGTTGCCGTTTGTGTCTCTGGTCTTGTGGGGTCCGTTCCAGCCTCTCAGAAAGGACAAATCGCCAGTGTTGGCCGCGCCTTGGACCACGTCATCGTCGGTGTAGCCGTACCGTTCGGAAAACGCCGTCTCCAACAGGTACTCGGGAATCCACTTGGGGTTGTGGGGTTTGGCGTCAGTCATGGTGTGATGTGTGTATGGTGTACAGTACTGGTAAGGTGGCAAGTCAAGTCAAGCGACACTGATAGTTGAGCTATCTAACTAATATGCGAGATAGCTGAACCTTGACACCGTATGGGGTATGTGCTGTGTAGTGTGATTAGTAAGAATGTGGGAGAGACAGGGAGTGTAGGATTGGGAGAGTGTAGGATTGGAGGAGTGCTTGTGATTAAGACGACCTTCGATGTTCCTCCTGCGTGCATTTCTGACAAGATCACGTGGGGCGTTATCTGAACCAACACGCCAAATGAAGTAACATTGCAACACGCTAAATTATAGAACACTTTGAGTAAAGGAGTCAAGTCTGGGGCGCAAATGTGTGGAGAATATGGGAGAATAGTATATCAAAATGATTGGGGAGCTCGAGGGATCGTTTTGATGGTACGTACTAGTAAATGTTTTCTTTCAAAGCGAGGTTGTTATTCCTATCAGAGCAGTTCTAAACGGCTAAGTACGTTCTACCATGGGTCACATTCGGAGCAGCTAAATAAATGAGTAATGGATACCGCCAAAATGATGCCTGAGATGAGCCGCTTCTCGTAGTACCTATTACTAAGCATTCTCATACCTGGAAGGCTCTACATCTTACTCCTTCCGATATGCACGTGAGGTGAAAGGGAAGTGGACACAACAGCGAATATTTGGTGAGCCGATGAGGAGCAAAATGGACTAATAGGATATGCAGATGATTTTTAGAACGTTGAGAGAGTTTTTTTTTGAGCAACAAGAAGCATTCTTTACCTCTTTGAAGACTCATGATGTGGCCCTCAGCAAGGTGGACGCTTGGAACGCAAGGAACCCTAAAATAATGATGGCAGAAATACAGGAGGACTCTGGACGTGATCCTTTCAGCCACAAAATGACATTGATAGGCTGCCAAGTCCTTCCCATCTCATGCTACCCCTTTTGACAAGGTCATGAGACGTTCACTGTAGCTTGGTCACGAGACAGCAACAAGATAACAAAGGGACTGTCTAGCCCAAGGGGCAATATGGGTGCTTCGGATTGTTTGGTTTTTTTTATTGCAAATGCAACATGTGATCTAGTTCAGTCTCTTTTAGTGGTTACGGTGCTTCCAGAACGAGTGACCGAGGCGGAAATTGTTGAGACTGGTATTTAGTTGAAAATGGGTTAGAACGGATAACAGCTCACAGAATGGCGTCTGCCCTCTGGCCCCAACACAAGGTCAAACACAGAATATAACTATGTGAGCGGTTTTTGCTCCACTTGATTCATACCGACTTTCTTTTGATTCAGTTCGCAAATTTGGCGCCTCTGATTCTTTCTGTCGCGGACTAGAGAAGTCTCACACTGAACTGCACAACACCATTGAACTGAACATTGTCTACTTCACAGAAGATAAAGAAGAGCTCAGCAATGAAGATATAACGGAAACGTTCGGTCACTATATTCAACTGTCTGTCCATATTACCCAAGTCTCACCCTGCCTAAGATAGTTGATGGATGTCATTGTTGCATGGCCACTCTTGTAGTCACCAAATATTACACCTCCAGATCATCGAGTGAGCAATTGAAAACATACAGACATTCCTACCACACGCACCTCCACCTGCTCTATTCAACGGTGAAGTCCCTGGGTCTGTGGCATGACCATGGCGTGAGAAAAGTGGTGTTGTGTGTGGATGAATTGACAGTCGTGAATCATGAAGGACATTATACCCAAGCTGCGACACATTCATCGCTACTGAGCAGTACACTATTCGGGGAATGCCTGTGGCTCTCCTCGCTACACTCGTTTTCGCGATCTGTTGGATCTATTACTAACCCGTTGAGGGACTATATACTCTTAATAAATAATTAAGCTGGCGTTGTTGATAGCCAGATGCAGTTGATGCTTAAAGCGGGCTTCAAAGCGAGACACTAGGCGGTTAAGCGCTTAGTATCGGTAAATGTCGGCCTTGTAGGGACCCTCCTGGGCGATACCAAGGTACTCGGCCTGGACGTCGGACAGCTTGGACAGCTTGACGCCAAGGTGGTCGAGATGGAGTCGGGCAACCTCCTCGTCGAGAATCTTGGGGAGGACGTGCACGCCAACCTCGAAGGGGCCGGACTTGGCAAACTCGACGTGCTTCTTTCGGAACTCGTCGTTCTTGGCGTTGAACAGAGCAATCTGGGCCAGAACCTGGTTGGTGAAAGAACAGGACATGACGAAAGAGGAGTGGCCGGTGGCGCATCCCAGGTTGACAAGTCGACCCTCGGCAAGGAGGATGACGTGTCGGCCGGAGGGCATCTCGAATCGGTCGACCTGAGGCTTGATGTTGACAACGTTCTTGGCGTTGGCCTTGATCCAGGCAACGTCAATCTCGATATCGAAGTGACCAATGTTGCAGACGATGGCGTCGTTGGGCATCTGGGCAAAGTGCTCGCCGGTGATGATATCTCGGCAGCCGGTGGTGGTGACAAAGATCTGGCCAACCTTGCAGGCCTCCTCCATGGGGAGAACCTGGTAGCCGGAAACAGAGGCCTGCAGGGCGTTGATGGGGTCAATCTCGGTGACAATGACTCGGGCACCGAAGGACTGCAGAGCCTGGGCACAGCCCTTTCCGACATCTCCGAAACCGGCGACAACGGCGGTCTTTCCGGCGATCATGACGTCGGTGGCTCGCTTGATACCGTCAATGAGAGACTCTCGGCATCCGTACAGGTTATCGAACTTGGACTTGGTGACGGAGTCGTTGACGTTGATGGCGGGGACCTTGAGCTTGCCCTCCTTCATCATTCGGTAGAGGTGGTGGACACCGGTGGTGGTCTCCTCGGACAGACCGAAGCAGTCGTCGAGCTGCTCGGGGTACTTCTCGTGGACCAGGGTGGTCAGATCTCCACCGTCATCGAGAATCATGTTGAGCTTCTTGCCATCCTTGAAGGCCTTGAGCTGCTGCTCAATGCACCAGTTGTACTCCTCCTCGGTCTCACCCTTCCAGGCAAAGACGGGGACACCAGCAGCGGCAATGGCAGCGGCGGCGTGGTCCTGAGTAGAGAAAATGTTACAAGAAGACCAGGTGACCTCGGCACCAAGAGCGGTAAGAGTCTCGATGAGAACGGCGGTCTGGATGGTCATGTGCAGACATCCGGCGATTCGGGCGCCCTTGAGAGGCTGGACATCAGCGTACTTCTCTCGGGTCTGCATGAGACCGGGCATCTCGTTCTCGGCAAGCTCGATTTCCTTTCGGCCAAAGGCGGCAAGACCGATATCGGCAACCTTGTAGTTGGAGGCGGGGGCGGACATTCTTTGTGTAGTTGGGGTTTTGGGGTGGGTAAAAATCCTACTGTACAAAAAGGTGCAGAATCGCTCTCTATATATATTATCATACAGAAGCGTAGGTTTGAAAAAGTTTCAGGCCGGGTAACCCACGTGGAAGGTGGGATGAAGACGTTGTAAAGCGACGAGTTTTGGTCGGATCTGGAAAAAACAAACTTCAATCGATTTGCGTCAACGAATTGAATCAATTGAGACGAGAAAAGTTGCTAAAATACGTCCGCAACACCATGTTTGAGGCACCCTTTCCTGCCCCAGACATGCCACGTTGATCTAATCTCCACAGTCAACAAACCTTAATTTCGTCGACTGATTTGGAAGCAGGTGGAAGGGGTGTATGTGTGACCAAGAACGAAATACAAGTAGACGGTGCATTCAGGGTTGGGTAAAAGACTTGATCACGTGACGTTCATAACATTGAGAAAAGCAATCATAGCCCTTACCATCTCCCCCTTCCCTTACACCCCCTATCCTCTCCTCTCACCCTAACCTCAATTCTTCGTATCTCCCCTTCCCAACGTATCTCACGTACTTCGACACGAGCTAAACGATGTTAACCGTCTGGGCCCGGGTTATGCACGTGCAAAAGGTGGTGGAGGGTAGGGGCTGCAGGGTTGGGGCAGCTCAGATCGGGGGGCTTGGACGGGCTAGGGTATCTCCTTTGGGAAGTCTGAACGTGAGGCGCGTCGAGCACTGAGTCTGGGAGCATTGGGAGGAGGGCGTGCTGTGTTCAGGGTTAGGGTAGGGAGGATTGGTAGTTAGGGTTAGGGCAATGGTAACCGAAGATGTAACTCTACCTAGAGACGGCTCTCCCCAAAAACTAAGTTTAGGATGACTCAAATGAGTCATTAGCTTAGTAACCTCATCAAGCTTCGATGCAGCCGTCCGTCCACCACAAGACACACACAGCAAGCAGATGAGATGCTTGGTGGCGACAAGAGGTGCGTTTCAGATTGCGCGACTTTGTGTCGCTAGTGGCAATTAGCCAGCTGATTATGTAGTCGGATTTGGTCAGGTTTTTGGTCGGGTTTTGTGTCACTAGTTGATGGGGTTTTCTGGTGACCCCCAGAATAAGTTTGGTTTTTGTTTTTGTGTTCGATGGCGTGGATGTTTGTATATATAAGGGTGTTTGCCTTGTTTGGAAATCCCCACCCTCTTTTCTGACTCTTCCCTTCAGCCGCCCTTTTCGAGTCTCGTGTTGTGTGCTGTTCTTTTCGTGAGTGCCCAACCAATAGACGACAGTTATCAAGTGGTAATCAGCACAAGCAGCAGCAGCAGCAGCAGAGTTGAACCTTCACTGCAGGGTAAGTCACGATATACCCGATCTGACAATTAGAACACATTCGACACCTGCCAAATCAAAGTTGCACTAGTTATTATCATGGGTCGACCGAGAGTGAGTATTGAGAGCGGGAAAAGGCGGATAATGGAGCCACCACGACTTGTCGACAGATTGGAAGGGATTTCAGAGCGATATTAGACCCTGCTGGTGTTGGTGACACAAACTGGTGAAGTCGGCCGAAATGCCCAAAAGTGGGCCGAAACGGGTGGAGGTGGTATCTACCGACGCAGAAATGGTCGGGGAACCGTGTGGGCTTTTCTGCGAGCCGTTTCGGGCAGTTTTGGCAGACTTATCACTACTTTCGGCCACACGGACGTTGCGATCTCGGCTGTGCACCTACATACTGTGTGACATTACCGAGGTAGTCTGGTGGAGGTCGATGGAGAGAGCAGTGGCGGGAATTTGTCTGTCTCACGCTGGAATACTGGGAAATCCCACAGTCGTTACGCCACTACTGTCACTGCTACTGGCACCACTTCTGTCGTTCCACTACACTGTCGCAACCACTGTCTGAGTCATTGCTTGATCTGTCTGCAGAACTGCAGTAACCCGCCTGGTCCGCAGAACCGAAATGGGCAGCACGAAATCGACCTAGCGGCAAAGCTCAGCTCGACTCCCTACCTGGATAATGTCATTCACTGTTTCTATTTGCGCTGTGGTTGGCTATGTCAGGGTCTTATGTGGTATCATCACATGTACGCCGCCCAAAAGCTGGTCGACATGCTACGCTCTGAAGTCGGCAGTCCACTGATGTGGTCTCAGACCGAGCTCTCTGGGTGGCGCTGGCTCCCTCCACCAATCTGTCGTCAGACCTCAGCCTCGTTTCCTTACTAACCCAGCTTATCATCCTCATTCGACATGGAGAGTCGGAAGGCAACTGCGACAAGTCCGTCAACAGACACACATCCAACCACCGGATCAAGCTGACCGCCAAGGGCGAGGAACAGGCCCGAGACGCCGGCAAGCGCCTTGCGGACATGGTCAACAAAGACGACACCCTTCTTTTCTACACATCGCCTTACCAGCGCACCCGCCAGACCACTCAGTTGATAACCGAGGGCATTGAGGAGAAAAACATCAGCTATAAGGTGCACGAGGAGCCCCGATTGCGAGAGCAGGATTTCGGCAACTTCCAGGCGTCGGCCTCGGAGATGAACAAAATCTGGAACGACCGATCGCAGTACGGCCATTTCTTCTACAGAATCCCCAACGGCGAGTCCGCCGCAGACGTGTACGACCGATGCGCCGGCTTCAATGAGACGCTGTTCCGCCAATTCAACAGCGACAAGTTCCCCAGCGTGCTGGTGCTGGTGGCTCACGGCATCTGGATCCGGGTCTTTCTCATGAAGTGGTACCGGTGGACGTACGAGAAGTTTGAGTCTCTGCGCAACCTGCGGCACTGCGAGTTCATCATCATGAAGCGGCCCGAACACACCCACAAGTTTGAGCTGCTCAACAAGATGGAGACGTGGCACGAGCTGGAGGCGGACGAGCGCAAGCAGGAGATCAAGAACTCGACCGAGGACTCCGAGGACGAGTGCATGCCCAACCCGGACGAGGACTGTCTGGTGTTGAAAGCCGTGCCCGAAAAGAGCGTCACCAGCCTGACCCAGCATGAGAAGGACATTCTGAAAAAGTACAAGGCTGCCCAGCAGTTCCACAAGGATGACTAAGGTGTAGTGAGGATTGCAAGCACCCGCGGGTATTCTGAGCAGACGACAGCCTGTGCCACTTAGCCTAGACAGCGCAAGGTATCATCATGTACAGGTTCGACAGGCGGAGACTAACGTTATATAGAAGGTATATGGCAGAATAGATTATGAATAACAAAGTGGGTAGGACAGCAGCAGTTGGATACGCGGTTATGGAAGGAGAGACGCAGTGAGATGGGGTGCCTAAGGACTACTGTAGCTAGTTGATGCAAATACGAGTAACAGACGCTAACGGTTATTGGTATAGCCGATGTTAGTGTATGAAGAGCGGGGACCACGAGAAGTGATACAAGTACCGGTAATTTTAGTGTTGTAGCAACTTCTTGTAACTGATCAAATGATACTGACTGGCATGTAGGATTTGAGGAGAATGAATCTCGAAAGTCACGTTACTCAATATGCTCTAAGCCGTGGCTTCAAACTAACCGTCTGCAGGTGTTACACTCTTGGATCGGGTGATTCGGATCAGCTCTTCTTCGGTATGGATCTAAATTCGTGGGGTATAGGTGATAATATTACAGGAGCTATACGACTCGTGTTCTGTTTCAATTGGACCATTGAGAGATGTCTGTCGCAGAGGTCTGTCGCAGAAGTCTGTCGCAAAGGTCTCTTTCTGATCCTTGTCAACATCCGACGCTGTTTCAGATCGAGTCTTGTACATACTCGGACTGGTACTATAGTTTCCTTTTCAGCTCGGTTGACGGGGCATTCTCTGTTTATGACAGTACATACAGTGTAGAAGCAGAGAGCCGAGGGATGTATTCTGGTAGAGCAAGCCGGTTCAAGCCGACACATTTTGCGCCTTCTCTACTCCAAGAGCTGTCCTTAGTCTATCCACCTTCGAGGTTATCCACTTTTGGCAGGGTTCGGTTGAGACACTTTGGGGTTAGTCTAGACTGGGGTTCCGACCCGGCTAATGAGCCGAATACTACCAGGTAGTCTGAAATCGCACCTAGAATTGCCATTACAGGTTGACCGTAGCGTGTGACGGGTCTTTGCTACAAGCCATCAATATATATACAGTAACAGTCACTTCGTTGGAGCCATTAGCATGTTCTTACGGGCTCATTGCTCCAAGGTTTCAATCAGCGCCGTTTAATGTATGCACCATACAGTGCATGAGGCGCAGGAGTAGAGATATCCTTGTGCATAGCCGAGTAAATAGATCGACTGTAATACCATACCCACGGAATACAAGCAAACACATTGACTATAGACACCTGACTCGAACAGCCAGTAGGACTATGCCAAGCCCCAAGCCTTACGCGAAGCCGCTACCAAGACTTCAATCAGCTTCGAAACCTTACCCCAGTCGCCACATTCGTTTAGCTGCTGGGTGGGCGTTGCTGTACACCGTGCATTGATTAGGTTGCGGTGATAAATTTTAGATGCGAATAACCAGCCCTTACCCTGGTATGATCGGCCCAAAAAAATATCCTGGCCCTGTAATACCCCTGCCCAGTCGAATTGGTGCCCTTTTCCATCTATCCAACCCCCCTCAACTCCATTTTATACAGTCTCTCTCTCTCTCCACCTCTGTATACACTATTCTCTCCACATGCAGTTACCGAAGTTATTCCACAACCTTATCCAACTGTTTATATAACATGCCCGTCTTTGGACAAATGTAGATCCTCACACAATCTCGCCAGTTTTCCATGAAAATCGCAGTCGTTCTCTCCTGGCTGGGCCTGGTGGCAGCCTCGGCCATTCCAGACCTCACCACCTCGTCCAAGTTCCCCACAAAACGACTTTCGGCCAGATCTGTGCCTGGAGATCTCGGTCTCGACGATGTTCAGCAGTATACCGGCTATCTGACGGCCAATGAGACCGGAGAGCATTTCTTCTACTGGACCGTGGAGTCTCGAAACGACCCTGCCAAAGACCCCGTCATTCTGTGGCTTCAGGGAGGCCCTGGATGCTCTTCCATGACCGGTCTGCTTTACGAGAACGGACCCTCTTTCATTGACAACGCCACCCTCACGCCCATTCACAACCCCCACTCGTGGAACAACAATGCCACGGTCGTGTATCTCGACCAGCCCGTGGACTCTGGCTTTTCTTGGGGCCAAACCAACAACACAGACACCTCTGCCAAGGGCGCGGTGGAGGTGTACGCCTTTCTCGAGCTTTTTTTCCAGCGGTTCCCCCAGTACCCCAAGACTCTCCATGTTGCCGGCGAGTCGTACGCCGGCCATTACATTCCTTCTGTCGGTGCTGAGATTCTGCGTCATCCCGAGCGGTCTTTCGATCTCAAGTCCGTGGTGATTGGAAACGGACTCGTGGATGTCCTGGAGCAGTACAAGGAGTACAAGCCCATGTTCTGTGGAGATGGCGGAGTGCCTGCCGTGATCAGCCAGGACGCCTGCAACCATCTGGACGATACTCTGGCAGCCTGCAACAAGCTTGTGGAGACCTGCTACAACGACGTCACCTCGGAGAACTGTGTGCCTGTGGGCGGAGAGCTTTGCTCCAACCTCACTTCTCCCTTCTACAACGAGACTCTCAACATCAACCCTTACGACATCACCAAAAAGTGCGAGCCTGCACTTGATAACGGCTGCTACAACCAGTCGGACGGCATGACTCGATGGCTGGAGCTTCCCCGGGTTCTGACTGCCATTGGAGCCGAGCACGCCTGGAACGGATGCTCCGACAACGTCGCCGAGCTCTTCTACTCGACTGGCGACCCCTTCCGACCTGCCCAGCGAGACGTCACCTTCATGCTGGAACAGGGTCTCCCCGTGCTCATCTACGCCGGAGCCCACGACATCATCTGCAACTGGCTGGGTCAGCGGGCCTGGACTGACGCTCTGCCCTGGCACGGCCACTTCAAGTTCCGGCTCAAGAAGCTCAAGCCCTGGAGAGTCGATGGCAAGGTTGCTGGAGCCGTCAAGAGCCATGCTGGATTCACATTCTTGCGAATCGAAAATGCGGGCCATATGGTTCCTGCCGACCAGCCCAAGCCTGCTCTTGAGATGATCAACCGGTGGATTAGCGGAGACTACGATCTGAACGGAAAATGGTATTAGTGCGTAGCATGAGTTTGAGCTGACCCTTTGACCTTTTTTGAGATTCTACACCATACTTTCCTACATCTGGGCATCCTGGCGATGTCTGGAGTAGCTAATTTGAGTACATACAATAGTACATAATTACCCAATTCCATTCGTAATATGAAAAATACCGCCCCCATCTCTTAGCTAGTTGGTGCCTTCCATGAAGTGCTCAATCAAAATGAAGGCTAGAGAGAAGTGGAGATTGTGGAGATCTCGGCGAGGGGAGTCTATTGGTGTATTGTGTACTCTACTAGGTAGTTTTGTTCTCCACAAAACTGACTCCCCCATCTCTACCTACAGAGATCGCCATTTTGGATGCAACGAGACCAAGTACCGGTACGTCGATCGTGTGTCAGTGGATGTACAGTGCTACCATGGAAATCATAAGATTTACAATATTGGTCATGAGACAAACATAGAGGGATCATCTCCAGAGAAAATATAACATCGTCAGCTGTCACACTTTTCCGTCTTTCGATACAACCTCGAGTTGCTGCCATTTGCAACGTGCTTCCTCCACCTTTCCAGATGATCTTCACCACGGCAACGCAGCCCCGTGGAGCCGTGATACGGCTTGGAATCAAACTTCAAGTTGTGCTAGAATCACATTCAAAGCCCAGTGTCTCTCGAAAGGGCATCCCTGTGGACTCAGAAATTTGTTCCGACTCATTTGAACTGAAAGAAAAAAACATCCTTAGATGCTTACGGATTATGGTCCTTAATTCTCTTCCATATATGATGCTACTGAACACTCTTTTCAAAGGCCTGTAAGATTCTTAAAAAAACACCAAGATCGCCCCCTTTGATCTAAGCGCTGTACGGAGTTGTCTCAATCAAGCCATGTATTTCAAATGACCTTCGTATGTTTTCTTCTTGGTGTGATGCTGTTTTGACCATAGGTGGGCATGCATAGGCGAAACGAAACGCATGTCTCAAACAAAAAACGTCCTAACAAAGTACTGAAACAGTCTCAACTTTAGTGAAATGGATAGTCCAGTATATCTGACTCTTCTGATCAGGCCAATTTACTCCCCTTGAAGATACACCTACCGGTGGTTGTTCTAAAGGCACTTGAAAAGTAACGATTTTTCCGCTTGAAATTAGCGTTTTTCGTTCGTTTTTCGTTTTTCAAAACTGGACTAACGGGGTCGTACATACTGTGCTACTTGTACTCCTGTAGTACAAGCACCTGTACTTTAGGATACTGTCGAAAGATCGGAATTATGAACAGTATCGTGCCTTGTAGACTACTTGCTATTGTTGTGGCTCCAAGCAAGTGTACGTGGTACCTACAAGCACCACACAAGGACGCCCCAAAAGCGACGATAAAGATCCAAAAGAAAAAGAGCGCAACTCTGACGTCGTAATACACCCATATGAGTCACATTGACCACCTCGTGGCCATCCCAATAACAACGCTTACCCCTCTTATTAGTCACATTTCCATTTGTCGACCCGGAAAAATCCGAATAGGGTTTTGGAGCTCTCGGACTCCGTTGGGAAATGTGTGGGGGGATTGAGCCGTGTCATATGTGCAAGGCTGAGATAGCTAAGCAGTGGTTCGGGGGAAGGGGGGTAAGGTCACGTGACGTGATTGCAGCTGACTAATACTTTACCTAATACCATTAGTCATCAGGACACCCCTTCCATTAATTATCAGAATACTGCTTACAATACTCTTCACCTCCGTTTTCCTCCCCCCATCCCCACTCGCCCAACATCTCTTGGCCAACCTTATCGTGCAGAAGTGACTAAGAAAATCAACCTCATCTCGAAATACAAAAATAGGCCGCTTTCTCGCTCCGAAGAGTCACCTACAAAGTCCATGAGTACTCGTACCGCTGGAACCCGTCACTAACCAACCAACCCCCGCCTCGGAGAAGAAAATGCAATGGCCAGTCACACCAGTAGCCCCGATATTCTGCCCACCTCCTCGGATTCATGGGACAAGCCGCAGTACCTGCCTCTGGAAAACCCAGAGCTGTACCTGATAGAATACAGCGGGCCCGATGATCCCGAATGTCCCCTCAACTGGCCCATGAAACGCAAGATCCAGACCACGGTGCTGTACGCCATCATGACCTTTGCTGCCCAGATGAACTCGGCCATATTTTCGCCAGCAGCCCCTCATCTCATGAACGCCATGGGCGTGGGACACGAGGTAGCCACCCTGACCACTTCACTGTACGTTGCCGGCATTGCATTTGGGCCGCTACTGTTTGCGCCCTTTTCTGAGGTCTACGGTCGCAAAATCGGCGTCACCATGCCGTTTCTCATCTCGATCGTTTTCACCTGCGGAACCGGAGGCAGTGAAAACATCCAAAGTATCATTCTGACCCGCTTTTTCGCGGGATTCTTCGCCTCAGCCCCCATTGTGTCCTCAGGAGGCGTTCTGTCCGATATCTGGGCCCCCTCGGTCCGAGGAAACTACATGGTGCTGTATGGAGGCTTTGTGATTGCTGGAGCGTCCCTGGCCCCTCCAATCGGAGCTCTGCTGCTGAAACACTCCCCAACGGCCTGGAGATGGGTCTGCTGGTTCATGGTCGCGCTCAGCAGTCTCATCTTGGCCTTGGTGCTGCTCTTGTGTCCAGAAACCTATCCACCGGTGCTGCTACAGAGAAAGGCGCGAAAGATCCGACTCGAATCGGGCAACTGGGCTTACCACGCCCACCACGACCGATGGCAGTTCACTCTGGACGAGTTCATCAAGCGGCATCTGATTCGGCCGTTTGCCATGCTGCTCACGCCCATTTGTTTCTTCATTGCGCTCTATGCGTCGTTCGTATATGGCATCTTCTATCTCACGCTGACTTCTGTCAACTATCAGTTCACCCAATACAGACACTGGGGCTACGTCGAGGCGTTTCTGCCTACAATTGCCGTTTTTGCCGGCGCCATCGTCTTTGGATCGGCCTCCAATCTGTGGAGTGGAAAACGCTATCGTCGGCTGGTCCTGGCCAACGACGGCAAGGCCATTCCCGAAGAGCGACTGGTGGTGATGATGATTTTCGGCTGGATCTTTTCCGCAGGACTCTTCATCACCGCCTGGACGTCCTCCCCAGACAACCACTGGGCACTTCCATGCCTGGGCCTGCTTCTGACAGGCTGGGGCTTTTTCGTCATTTTCCAGGCCTGTCTCAATTACCTGGTGGATGCTTTCCAAAGGTATGCTGCGTCAGCGGTGGCAGCCAACACCTTTGCTCGGTCCGTGTTCGGGGCTGTCTTTCCTCTCTTTGCCAAGCAGCTGTTTGACACCTTGGGGGTGGACTGGGGGCTGTCGCTGCTGGCGTTTGTGGCCGTGGCCATGATTCCCATTCCCTGGGTCTTTTACCGCTTTGGAAATCGACTGCGAGGCAAGAACCCCTTCCTCAACGTGGTCACCTGAAGAAAGAGGAGCAGAGTTCCACATGGGTTCCACTGGGGTTCCACTTGCCGACTTTTCCCGAGTCTTCCGGGTGTGGCATAGCCACGCTGGCTGTCAAACGGCGCTGACACGTGAGCACCGGTGAGTGAGAGACTTCACATCGGCTTTTGGCGTGTGAAAGCAATAAGCTAAAGCGCAAAAAAATGAACAGGGAACGAAGACAGAGTGAGGCTTGCAAGAGACAGAGCGAGGAGCACGAGACAGAGACAGAGAGCTGGAAAAACCAATAGACGCACGACGGCCTGGGGTAGAGACACCTATACAATGTCTCGGACCCAGACAAAGACAGACGCTAGCTAGTAATTAATTAATAATATCAGTCCATTTTTTTTGATCGCCCAGCCACGTATAAAAGAAAAGCACGTATAGACGTTAGCGCGCGTTCGCTTGCCGGAGCTAGTGAATTACAGTAGCATGAAGTTCTGGGCCACCGGCAAATCAGACGACAGTTTGACCGTAGCGTGCCGATTGCATTGTGGCCGTAGCTGTCAAGAGAGAGATGGGAAAATGAGGATCGAGCCGCTCGACAAGCAGGTGGTAAGAGAAGATAGAAAGTTATTTGGAAGAAAAGGCGGGGGAGAGAGAGAGAGGAGGGGCTTGTCAGGAGGGGGGGACATGGTAAGAGAGGGGTTACCATAGAGCGTCTTGGGGAGTCATTTGATCCTGTCAGAGAAAACTGGATTCTGTTGAGTGGCCCCCAGACAGGGACGCAGAGAGTTGGTTGCTGTGAAGTCCAGGGACGGCAGTGACACAAGGACTTCGTCGGCTCAATCACATCTGCGCTACCCTAACCTGAGGGTGTTGAAAAAAAGGATATGCTACCGAATAATATTGCACCTGCCAGTTGGCCAGAAGTAAGCTCCTGTTAAGGTTTTTAAAAGGTGTAATGTGCTGTCGTATTCCTTTGTTGGGACTGCATCACAATGGAAGCTTAACCTGGATCTGGCAATTTGTGTTCAAGTGGAAGGTCTTGACATTTCCGGCGCAGGCCTTTACGCTGTTGCCACCGACCTCGCTGACACGACTACACGAATGGAAAAAAGAAACCAGAAACAAGAAATAATGGAGATTGAAAAAGCAACACACACACTTCTCAGACGCCCCCCCATCAAGCGTGAAGGATGAACTTTGGTATTGTTTGCACATGTTCACCCTGCATTTCACAAGTGGGGCCCTACCATTGTTCTTTGATTTCAGGTTTGTGGTTCGCTAGATCGCCTACATACACCGTTCCTGTGCCTGGTTCCTAGCCCCTGCTTTCGATAAGTCTCTGTCTTAGTCTTTGTGCAGAGGTGTCTTCTTCTCTTTGTGAACCAGATGCATCCCTGCCCCCTCATACAATACGAGACCAATCTCCAGAGTCGATAGAATTTGAAAGCAACTAGTGTGACTAGGGCTCACGTGTAGAAGATTCTGGCGTCTGTACGGCTTTACGAACTCAAGCTAACAGCTGCGGCTTGTGGGGTTCTGAGACCCGCAGCTTCTTATCCCCGATAGATCGACACTGCTGAGGATGTGAATTCGGAGAGAGTTGATTGCTGATATTATCAGGAGTTGAAAACCTGATATATCAGCTTGTCCCACGGTAAAACGTCCAATTCTTGCCTGCAAAAGACGTTTCTGACCCACCGAGCGTTGTACTAGCAGTGCCAAAAGGTGTCGCAGAAAAGTGGGCACTAGTGGGCACAATGAGTCTGATAGGCTTAGTGGACTTCAGGAGCGCAGACAATGGTGTCAAACCCTGATTTTGATTTTTGAAAGGTGCCGTTTGCCTTTGTCATTCACGTGTGACTGGTGCCTCTGGCACTCACCCCGTGCATAGGCGCATACACAAGAAAAAAAGCTCCTGAGATGAGTCGGAGATGAGAATTCCATATATAAGGTAGAGGGTCTGGTCTCTGTATTTTTTATTTTGAAAGAGGTCTCTTACGCACACACACACACACATTCACTCCACAGCTACAGACACCATGACAAACACTTACAAGATGGAAGACATTGATGAGCTGCTGGTCGGACTCTACACCAATGATCCGTATAATCCGGTGCCGCAAAACCCCTCCACTGGGCACTTTGAGTCAATTCCTCTGGAGCAGTATGAGACCATGATGGGTCTGGACAACAGCTCGTCGCACAACAGCGTTGACTCTCTGCGCCCTCGAGCCCCTTACCCCCAAGAGATGGACCAGTCTGACTTGATGCAGCAGCAGCAGCAGCCTCAGATTCTCACCTACCAACACCAGCAGCACTACCAGCTCAATGCGGCAGCAAATAACATGAACACCAACTCGTATTACATGTACCAGCAGCCGCTTCCCTCCCCTCAAACTCCCCAGACTCCCTGCTACAACTACAGTCCGATGGAAGAGTTGGAAGTGGATTCTGCTGACACTCTCGATTACATGGGCTCTTCTGCAGTTGACTCGGACTACGACACCATCTACTCGTCTCCTTCTACAGTGTCGTCTGTCACTGACACTCCTCCCGAGACCCCCACCACAACTCCTCGAGCTGCTAAGGAGCGAAAGAAGGGTGAGACTGTGTTTCTGCGACCGCCCCCGTTTGCCGAAGAGCACGTTGGCATGTTTGGAATGATCAACTTCCGCAAGCGAGGCGCCTGGACCCGACAAAAGTCCAAGTAAAACCGTACATACATTATTGAATACATACTAACATTTCCAAACATGTTGAGACTACAAGTAGATGCCCAATAAAAGGCTCTAGGGGTTCTGGGGACTTGAAATATTTGATCATGGCTGTGGTAAGTTCTGAACAAACAAGCATGTACAGTACCCGCAAATACATGCTTCCATGCAAACGGGCTCCAAGGCGGGAAGTCTCGATACAAAAATGACCGCGAGTATCAAGAAAAGCAGACCTAGATGTGCGCGTACGCTGGAGGAGCTCCGACAGTTCTCAAAAAGGCAGGTGCTCCCATCCAATTTCTCAACAATCACAACATTTCATTTCCTGTAGATCTTCAATGAGTATTCCCTATTCTATCGCGGACCGTAGGTTTGCCTTCACGGTTTACAAAACAGACAGGTGGAGAAGAATGAGTATTGTTCATTATGGGTCCCAGAGTTCGAAAACGTCAAGATAGATACCTGGTGGCCCATTTGGAGCCATCCAGTCGCGCAATCGTGCCGGTCCCAGGGTGCAATCAGTCGTCACTCACACGGTGCAGGGGATCCACATGTGAGGCTCGCAGAAGACCCGTGCTAATGTCGGCGCTACTGCCGTCGACCAGCTAACATACGCGGTACTGACAGTGACAGAACAATGGGAAACCTGTAATCTTACATTCAGCTTGAGGGCTCAACTTTGCAGCTCGGCTTCTGCTACTCAACTGACAGCCTTTGACACAGGGCCAAAGCAACGCACCAATTAACTCCCACTGACAGACACACAGTCTGTGCTACAATGTACTTGTACCCCACTGGCCCGTATCGCGGAAGTTTTTTTTGACACAGCCGAGATTTTGAGAGCAATCGAGTCATACGTTTTGTGGAGGCGAGAGTGAAACAGACCATCTTTACGACGGTGTACCCCAAGTGCAGTACAGGTACTGTACAGTAGAGTAGAGTGACAAGCATTTTTTTATTTTTTTAAAGGACGAGCGTGATCTGAACTACAATAGAGAAGAGAATTCCTTTTTCTCTAATCAGTGTTCATTCACTTTCTAAAGTCCCCACCTTCTCCTTGCTTGAGGCCAGATCGTCATCGCGCTTCTCGTTCATTGTGCTCACAGCCTATTGCACACTAGCGGACGTATTACGGGCTGGCGACAGCTGTTCAGGGCGGCCCGTGCACGATATTTTTTTCGTTTCGCCGGCCTCCTGTCAGCTCCTGTCAGCCAACTACCTCAGTGTGCAGCTGGCAGCAGGGCTGTACTTGTCAGAGCAGGGGGAGCGGCTGTTGGAGTGCAGTACTACCTACACTCAGGGTCTTGGGGTGGAGGGGATTGGTTACGGCATTGAAATCATGGAGATGTCATGGTAGACCCTGGAAGAAGTGAGTCGAGTCGTTTTAATGTCGACTTCAGTAGCCACCTAAACACCTAAACAACAGACTCCTGAACAGTACGGACCACTGACACCATTCCACGCCGCTTCCACACCAATGGGCTGATAGATGATAGCGGTTGGTTGATTGATAGATGAAGGGCTCGGCCGGCTACAATGTAAGCTCCGACAAGGCTTAGACCCAAGCTCCAGTCTGACACCCGGCAAGAATCTGTCACCTCAAAAGTCAGTGGCTGCCTCCGACCCGTCACTGCGTCCTTGGATCAAGCAAAGACAACGACAAGTCTTGATATAAGTATGCAAGCCACAGCGGTTGAACATTAAGAGCCTGCGGATTGGCAAGTATCTGAGACAAGGTCCACGGGTAATCTTGCCCTCGAGATTACGGCTTGAGAAGAAGACGTGATGATGATACCAAAAGGAATGTACTATAGGACACTCAAGCAGTATTGCGCCAGAATCGAGTCTGAATACAAGCACACGTCAACAGAGATTGACTTCTTACAAGACCCACAGTTGCGGGCCAACGTCTTCGTCCGCTTACGTAAGCAAATGCCAACAGGCTGCAAGCCCAGCAGTAGGTAAATGAAGATCATGATGAACATCACTCAGTTCTACTTGAACTTGTTCCGAATCGCTTACACGAAGCCCATCTCTCAAGAGTTATATAAAAAGAATGTATGACCCACCGGCCCTCATCTGCTCCACGCTGTCCACTTGCAAGGGCGGTCACGACTAAACAGATAATGAGCACTAAGACGGGCACACAGGAAGTAGTGTAGACCTTCCATTTAATCTCTCCTTGAACTGACGCCTACCTCTCAGTAGAAAATAAAACATACAATTAAGAGGTAAGCAACACGGTAATTGTCAAGGATGCCGCACACTAATGAGAGAAACTTTTTTGGGGGACGGTCGAGTATATATACTTGGGACGCAAGGTAGGGTAACTTTTGTGCTGAGATTTGCATACACCCCGATGAGAGGGTTTTGGAGGAGGGTAACTGGGTGGGTTGATGTGGACTGTGACGGGAGGAAGAGACTACCAAAATGATCTAGAGAATCAGGTGATTCTATCTGTATACTTGTCATGTTTTCTACTAATTTAAATTCTTTTATTACATTGATATCCAGTTTAATTCCCCAATAAAATCTCCGTTTATTCCTTCTCCCAACCAACCCTAAAACCATCATGTACATAATCTTACCTAACATCATCATCTCATCGGGCAGCCCTACTGTTAGAGGAGCCAGAACAGAACACCAAACACACACTCAACATGTCAACGCCAGCAGCAAAACAGGACAAGGGCAAGTCACGTGACAGCAACGACGGCGGCTCGTCGTCCGGGTCTTCTCCCGGCTCTCCTTCTCCTTCCAACGTCCCCACCGAGAACTTTGCCGCCAAGCTGGTCATTCGGTTCTCCAACGGCATTCCAGATCTCGTGATCGATGTCAACGATGTGCGACATATCAACGTGAGTTGGGTCAAGCAGCAGATTCGGCTTCGGGTGGGCGGACTGGTCACTTCAAAACGACTGCGACTGATCAACCAAGGACGGCTGTTGTCTTCTTCGACTTCGTTTGCTCGCGACGTGGTCAAAGTCGTGGACCCAGAGAATGGAGTCGACGGCATGCCCTCCATCTATCTGCATTGTTCGGTTGGCGACACTCTGAGCGAACAGGAGCTTGCCGAAGAGGTGGACGAACAGCCACAACGATCCACGTTACCAGAGCTGCGGGGGTTCGATCGGCTGCGAACAGCGGGCTTTTCAGAGGAGGAAATCTCGGACCTGCGACGGCAATTCAGAAACATTTACGGCGGAATCACGTCGGACAACAACCTGGAACAGATGCAAAACCTGGAGGAAGAATGGATCGACAACGGAGTCAACGCTGGAGGAGTGCCGAACGTGGATCTCAATCCTGGAGGCGGCACGTTTGCCGGCGATCTCATTGGAATGCTCATGGGGCTGTTTTTGGGCATTCTTTCTATTTATTTTCTGCAGGAGCAGTCGTTATTCTCCAAGCGCCAACAGCGGGCTATTACTGCCGGTCTAGCCGTCAACTTTGCATTCAACGTCCTCCGATACTTGTACAGTTAATTAGGATACAGAATGGAGGCGCCACTTGCATGGTTGGACCGCGTTTTACCCGATCTACTACATACACTCCTGGTTGGGTCCCGTATATAGTTATTTATTGTCTAATTTACATCAAGTCCGGAGTGTGTGACTCTCTCATTTGGACTTGTCAAACGCCTGGTGGTAGAAGGCCTCGCCCTTGTCAAACACATAGTCCACCACGTGTTCGACCGGCTCATCGAACATGTAGGGCAGAGCAGGAACGATACCCAGACCCAAAGCCACGGGTCCGTAGACTCGCAGAGTCTTGTTGGGATTGTTTTTCAGAGCCAGACCGGTGTACTTGACGGTGGAGTGGATTGTGAAGGCAGGCAGACCCATGGAGGCCAGGGACTGGAAGACGGCTCGCTTGAATCCGACCAGTCGCCAATCCTTGGATCCTCTGGAGATGTCTTCTCGCTGTTGCTCCGTGAGATTAGGGGTGGGAGACCAGGGCTTCTCGCCTGGCACGTACAGACCCAGCTGGATCTGTCGAGCCTTCCAACTCTCGTAAGCAACGTCTCCGATCAGGTAAGCCCAGGAGACTCCGTAGGCCATGGAGACGAGTTTGGGGTGGGCCACGGGTCGGAAAGACTCGCCGATATCCGACGTGTACGCCACATATCGATGGGTAGCAGCTAGAATGGTCTGTTGTTAGATGGGTTCGTCGAGCGTGTTCTCTCCTCAATGTACTCACTCTGATTCGGCTGGCGTAGGCAGCGTATCGTACTCCTCCCTGGTCCTCCTCCTCGGGGGTGCCGAGGATCTTGCTGATCTTGGCGGACTGCTTGTCGTTGTCGGATTGGGGAATTGACATGTCTGGGTTGTTCGACGAGTGTTTTTTTTTTCTCGATCAGAATCAGAAAACGACCGCTCAGATCTTTTAGATGAAACGAGACTTGGCGAGCTGGAATATGAAAGTTAAACGCTGTTAAAACAAGGGTGGCGGTGGCACCGATTGGTATATAGGTTGCTAAAAGAGAAGGTGATTGGTTGGGTCTGGAGCAGCGAATATGCTAGTAATTGGTCTTTAGATTGTTTGCAAGGAATAAAGACGGATTTTCGGCACCAAAAAACCAATTTTCGTGTCCTCCTTTCCAGTCTGAGACCCCTTGGTTTGATGTTCCATAAATACACACTCGTCGCTTCGTTATCGTCTTTAACCTTCACGTCGTTTCGGTGCCTAAAAATTTATATGCATTATCACGACTGAAACCTTAGACGGTTCACATCATACAGTGCTCACATACAACGGGGCATCAATATCGAAGATGGCACAGTGCGCGTTTTGTGACCAGGAGTCCAAGTACACGTGTCCCAAGTGCCAGTCCAAGTAGTGAGTATCACGTGGAGGCGAAGAAGGGGAGAGCCAAGAAGACAGCTTACTAACCCAGCTGCTCATTGGCGTGTTTCAAGAAGGAGATCCACAATGACAAGCATACCGAGGTGAAGAAGGGGGAGAAGGAGAGTGGAGACAGCAAGAAGGAGGACCAGAACGATACGACTACAGCGACAGATACAACAGCCGCCGAACCACAAACACCCAAACTCAGTATATACGATCCTCTGGTCCAAGACGACGTGATCCAGAAACTCTTGTCGTACAAGTCGACCAAAACGCATCTCAAACACATTGCGACGCTGCTCAAGGATTCAAAGCTGGCTCGTGAAGCGACCGAAGAGGGTCGTATGGAAATCGCTAATCTAGGTCTACTGGAATTGCGGGCAGGAGGAGAGAACGAAAACGAAGCCATTGAGGAGTTTTGCCAGCGAGCCTTGGATTTGATGGAAGAGAAGGGGATTTGAGGGCTCACGAGGAGTACCCGGGATTCATTACTGTCTTGTACATACATACATAGCACATAGCATATTGCATATCATCATTACGGAGAGTGTGTAGCTCTGGACTATGTCAGGTCTCAGTCTCAAACACCTGGGCCGAAAACATACTTGGGAACTCCCTTGACACCGTCCAGCTTGACTCTGAACACCTTTCCTCCCTCGCCCTTGTCGTCATTGAACGAAGTCGCAATCAGCTCAGTGTAGTCTTTGCCAGCAAACGTGGGACAGGTGATGCAAGCCGCGGGGAACTTGATTTCGTCCTTGAGAACGCCTTCCGGCGAGTACCGTCGCACTCTGGAGGCTCCAAACTGAGCCGTCCATATATCTCCGTCCTCGGACAGTACCAGACCATCGGGTTCGGGGTGCATGGAACATTCCGCGATGTTTTCAATCTCGATGAACGGATTCTTGTCCTTTAGAAGTCGATGGTTTGCCGAATCCGTGAACACAAAGGGACCGGAAACAGTTCCGTCCAGCCATGCCATACCATTGGGAATGTGGACCTCGTACCCAGACACTGGCTCTATCGTCTTTCCGTCATAGACAAAGAGACGTCCTCGAGGATCCACCTTCTGATCCACGTCTTCAGCCATAGTGGAGATCCAGAAGCGGCCATCGGGACCCACAGCACCGTCATTGGCTCGAATGTCAGAGTCCAGACCCAGAGAATCAAACGACGCAATGATCTTGAAGAACTCTTCTTTTAGTTGGTTGTCCGGTCGCAAGTCCAATAGTGCAACTCCCTGTTTGGTGCCAGCAATGTACACTCCGGGGGTCTGTGTCAGACCAATGCAACCGACGGAACAGGGCGTTTTGTGGGTCGTCACATTGCTGGGGTCGTTGTAATCGATCCGCTGGACCGTCTCTCCAAGAATGTCAGTCCACACCAGAGAGTTGTCTCTAGCGTCGTAAGTAGGACACTCTCCCAGCTTGTATCGTGTGTCGATGAGAATCTGTGTTAGCGGCTCGTGTTGGAATGAAGCAATTGTCCTGTCTTGGATCTCCGTCGCTCACCTCAGCCATAGTATTAGTGTGTCAGTAGTTGGTAGGTTGTCAAGATGGTAAAGGTCTATATCGAATTGACTATCACCACGTCCAATGCCTGTAGGACGCAGCCCATGCACCAGATTAGACCGATGTAGATCCACCAAAATGCTGGTACCAGTGCTGAAAAGTCGGAACAGTCATTTCTTCAATCCTGGCAAACATTCCGTAACTCGTTTCACATCTCATGAGTCTTATACGGTACATTGTACCGTGTGTGCGTACTACCAGGTATGTACAAACATTACTTAGTCAACAAGGCACATCTCCACGGAACAGACGGACTAGCTACAGTACGAAGTACATAGCTACTTGTACTATCCACCGTCTTCAGCTCCTATCACAAGCAGAAGATCCTCGAGAGATGCGAATACGAATATGAACAAGTGTAAATCAGGTCATCGAGACCTTCTACAAGTACAGTGTCTTTGGTACACGTACCGATACACACTACGATAACCACTATCTACTTAGGCGCACCACACCAATGCTACAACTTCACAAGGAGAAAGAAATGTAGACAACCACCTGATCACCTCCCCCCAACCCCCCCACCCCACCAACTCCATCATTATCAATATATTACACGTATGCAAAAAATCAATCCTGCATATAACTGTCGAGCTCGGCATCCAGCTCCTCCACAGTCTTTTTCTCCTTGGGGATTCGACCGGCCGATGATGGCGCTCCTCCTCCCTCGCGTCGGCCACGGCCTCGTCCACCCCGGCCGCCTCGTCGCGGAGGTCGGTCCTCTCTGTAGCCTCCGTAGGGACGGTCTCGGCCGGGAGACATGGACCGGTCTCGGGGGCCAAATCGCTCGGACAGGTCCAGAGCGGGGTCTCGTCGGTGGTCGATCTTGACCTCGATCTTGAGACCTGCTGCTCGCTTGCCGTCAAACTTGTCGATGGCGTCCTGGGCGTCTTCCGGTCGAGAAAACACCACGTTGGCGTCGCCCAGAGACCGGCCTGACCGGTCGTAGTGGATCTCCACGTCGTCGACTCGGCCCACCTTGTTGAACAGGTCGTACAGATCGTTTTCCGTCAGCTCGTAGTGCAGGTTTCTGATGAGCAGCACCGTGTTTGGCAGTGCGTCTCGGTATCTGAGTCAGCAATCAGTTCCATTCGTCGATTTTGTTCTATCTCTCGTGTACTCACCTTTTGTCGACGAATCGGCCCCGATCCCGGTCGCCTCGGCCCCGTGTGGATCGTCGGTCGTCGTAGTCCCGGCCTCGTCGGTCGCCTCGATCCGACCGTCGACTTCGCTCTGGTCGAGGAGGTCGGTCATCCTGTCGTTAGTAATGTCTTTGTTGATGGCAGAGACGGAGACAACGTTGTATCGGTTGGTCTGTGTCCACTCCGATTCTCTGTCGTCACCATAGTCGTTGGTTGGTTGGTTCACTCACTCGTCGCGAAGGCTGTGTTAGTTTGATTTTTCGTCCGCATCACGACATCCAGCATGCCATCACTCCCCCTCCAAACCCCTCCAGGTCCCCAATCCCGAACTCACCTGTGCAATAATCTCGTCCAAGGCCTGATCCATCGTGTCGTTGTGATGTGTGCAAGTTGTTTGGGAGCGAACTTTGAAATCTGGTGATGTGTATAGTGGTGGAGGAGGAGACGACTGCTCGAAGATAAACACTATGATGGGAAGTGTAGGACGAGAAAGAAAGCATGGGAGGGGTGGAGAAAGGATTATTAATACAGAAAGCCGTTCGTGACATGACTTGGGGTCGCTATTTCCTCATGATCACGTGACTTTTTATGGTATTGGCCCTTTCTCGTTTACATTTTCAACAAACTTAGTTGATGCATTACACACACTGCCTGTGAAGGATCAAGACAGTTGTTGGCAAGCCACTTGAACACTTGTACAACCCAACCTCACCATCAATCATTCACATTAATCATTATCCTGCATTACCTATAAGTGTACTCGTACTCGTACTCGTACACTAGTCTCTGCTGTCAGGCCCCGATCCCACCTCTCATTATGATACATGCTTCCAGTCCCCCCTGTCTCTATCATTACCTCCACAGACCAAACGGACCGTCGCGGATCTTCCACAAACGGACCGTTCCGTCCTCGCTTCCCGTGGCCGCAATGTCGCCATTGGGGGAATATGCTACCGTGTGGACGGGGCCATGATGGCCCTTCCAGGTGTCCACCAGATCTCCCGAGTCGTACTTGTGTACCCGCACCCACGTGTCTCCTGAGTTGCCCGTCAGAAACAGGTCTCGATCTGGAGACACCGCCACAGCAGACACGGAGTAGTCCAACTTGTGGCACTTGAGCACCTCTCTGGTCAGAGAGTCCAGAACGTAGACCTGCTGGCCTGCCGGGCCCACCAGCAGCCCTCCATTCATTTCAAACGGCCCCGGAGTGTCGCCCAGCGAAACCTGGCCCTTGAGCATCGGTTCCGAGGTATCTTTGACGCTCCACCATTCAATGCCCTTCGACGTGCAAACCACGAGCAGCGGCTCACTGGCGTCCTGGACCCACAAGACCGTCTTGGACACCGTTTTGATGCAGTGTGTCTGTTGGTACTTGCCGTCCTTCTCTCTGAAGACCCGAACATGGCCGTCCTGGCAGCTGGTGGCCAGAAGCTCGCCGGACTGTGAAAAACAGCAGCTCCGCACAATGTGGGGGTGCTCTATGCTATGCAGTTCCTCTCCCGTGGCCGCGCGCCAGATTTTGCACGTGAAATCGGCCGAAGCCGTGCACGCCAGCGTGGAGTCTCTGTCCCCTCCTTGGCTCAGTCTGGAGCACCAGGTCGAGCCCTTATGACCAATGTACGTGCCTACCCAGTCTCCTGTGGCTCCGTTGCGCAGTATCGGCAGCGCGTCTGTGTTAGTAACAAACCAGTTGTGATTCTGTCTTTTGTGTGGTGTCCGAACTCACCCTTACAGGCCGAAATCAGAAACGGCCGGTTTTCGATTTCGCCAAAGCTCACGTGGGTCACTGGCCGTGAGTGGCCCGAGCACGTGAGCGGCAGTGCCTTGAGAGTCGTCATGATGCAAAAAAACCCTCTCTAACACAGATGCTTGTGTTGTGTGTGTATGTGTGTGGTGTGCCGAGGCGAGATCAGGCTGTATTTACCGAAACAGATAGCGTCGTGCGATGTGGTTCAAAAAGGTGTATTGGGTCGACTGCAGACCCCAAACGCAAAGTGTGCGTGTGGGGGGGTTGGAAAGGAAAGTGGGCAACAGAAATAAGAGAAACTAGAGAACACAGAAAGAGCTAAACAGGACGCTTGAGAGGGGCGGAAAATCAAGAGGGTAAAAACTAAGAGGACGAGAAAGACTTTATATAGCGCCCCCAACTGCTTTTGTGTCGATACCCCTCCCCCAACTCCGCTTTTCAAACTACTCAAAACTCTTTCCAGGAATAGAAACTCGTACATTTAAGGTTGCATTTCAATGACGTCAATGTGTCAGCGGGTGTGCAGCTGCCTAACCTCTCTCTGCCAAAACGACGACGAACTATACGGCCTGAAATGTGAAACCGCGCTGGCACGCACCACAGGTGTGGTTCTGAAACAGTTTGGGAGCAAGTCTGTTTCAGAGGGGGGTTTCAACGAGGCAAAAAAAGAGGAACAGCTGCTGCAACATTCGCATCGTAGTCAGCTATAATCTGAGAGCTAGCTAGTTATAACTTGCTAGTTATTAGCTAATAAGGGCAGGATTTTCACTCAGGGTCCAATGGTTAATTTAGGGTGGTAGATTTAGGGCGGTAAAGTCGCACTATGTTCATAGAGATCTACAGTGGGCAGAATGGTGGGGGAAGAGGTCAGAGGGAATAAACAGACGAAAAGACGGAGAGTATCTTCTATTACTTGTCGTAGCTGTTTTGGGGAGCAGTTGATGTGGGGTCATATTGTAGGGGCCACGGAGGCTGCTTAGGTAATCAGGAGTTAGGAGAGTGTATTGAAGAACTAACTGAGGAGCGATCTAAGAAGACAGGCTCTTTATATAATATATGGAGGCGGCGTGAGGTGACGACTGGTCAGGTCACGCGGGAAGGAATATGCCACACCGTGCGGAGCATGGTGAGAATGAGGCTGAATGGGGCAAATAAGGTTTAGCCCCAACAATATGAGGCTGCTCTGTGAGGTACGATACGGAGTACTTACAACATTCATAAATTATCGTACCGTAGCCAGTGTACGATTCGAACCAGACACGCTATAAGAAAAGTGATTGAGAAGACTGCTGTGGTTTTGTTACCTTCAGTTCACCAGAGCTTTTCTCATTTCCAAACCGTCACTTCCTGAGCCACGAAAGACACCACTGTGTACCAACTAATGCCAAGTGTAAAGAGCAGGGTTCGAAACCTATTTAGTTGAAAAAAAACCCGCTACCTGTATCACCCAGTCAGAATCGCACAGTCAATTCAAGAGCACTTTGAATCCACTAAAAAAGAGAAATTAATACCACTCTTCTCCATCACTTTTTCTGTAAATCTTCTGGAACTGGTAACACCTGAGGAACCTATTTTCCATCTCCACCTTCCAGTCACGTGACCACACCACCCAACACAGCACCTTTGCAAAAGCTCGAGTAACGAGGGTTTCCTTCTGACTAATACTTCTCGGCTCAAGTATCAATATATTTATTTATACCCATCCATTCATCCGTCACGTGACCTTTTCCTTCCCTTCTCCCTCCCAAGATCTCTTCTATGATGTGTGGGCTGGTTGGGAAGCCTTTCGTTGCCAGCCTCTGAAAAAAAAAACCCGGTGGTTAACAAAGTTTCGGCCGGGCCCAAAAACACAGTCGACTCACATGAGCATCTGGTGGAAGCGTCCATTTTCCGTCTACTTGGTCTGAATCTGATCTGCCATCGCTTTTATTGAAATCTGCAATTGTTGTTTCTTGCGGGAAGCACCACTGGCAACCACACACACCCCTCACTTCCCTCACTCATTCAACAATTCTTACATTGCCTCGACTAAACCAAGTCGAACTATCCAACATCTCACTCCTTGCGCAACAGTCCGATATGGACATTGGCAAGATGATCAACGACGATAATGGGTCCGACTCGCGTCGCACCTCGGTCAAATCGCTTCTCAACAGCCCTCCCAGCGTGCTACCGTCCAGTGACGACCGGCCGGACTCCAAGGCGTCCAGCACCAGCGATTTGGCCCAGCAGCTGACCAACGAGATGGCCAGCGGGGACGACGAGGAGGAGCTCGAAGAGGACACGGTGGCCTCTTCGGCAACAGAGACCGCCGCCAATCACAAGCCCCGGCGGTACTCGCGGCCTCCCATCTGGGCCACCAAATGGCAAGGGTTGGGCAGACAAGCGGAAAGAGACCACAGACCTCCTCCTCGGCAAGATCGGCCGCGTGGTGGTGGTGGTGCAGACCATCAGCGGATGGACCGGGGCTCTGGCGGATCGCGTGGCCCACCGCCAGTCTCGTCTACTACTTCCACTACTACCATCACAGGCTGTCCTCCATCGATATCGGGCATCAAGCCGTTTGAAAGCGTCACTCGAACCGTCACTTCATGGCTGCATGCGCATCTGTCCACCATGTCGCCCGACCAGCTTCAGACGGTCGAATTGGAGGCCAAGATTGGCACCATTCAGCACAAGAAGGCCGGATCGGACCGAGCTCGCCTGGACTTGCCCATCGTCACCGAGGCCGTGGTCAACCAGCAGTACGTCGGGGCGCAGTGTTCTTTTTCGTCGCAGCTGCCCGAAACGCTGCTGGAAGAGGCCAAACGCATTCTGGACTCGGCAGACCCCAAGTTCATCAAAAGCACAGAGCACACGATCCACAGAGACGAAATCTACGAGGGCGGACAGGACAAGGGCAACCTGCGAATCACCCGGGACGACGTGACCGGACGACAGGTGGCCAAGATTAGAAAAAAGGCAATTGCGCACATCATGATCCATTGTCCTACTGATCCGTTTGACATCCGGTTGTCACTGGCCACGGAAAGCCCCACAGACGACGTCCCTCAGGGCGTGTGTCGAACCCGGCGCAAGGACCGCATCTCGTACATTTACGACGGCTTTCGAGCAGATCTGACCAAGGTGTCTGGCTCGTCCATGTCGTCGGAGCTGGAGATGGAGTGTGACTCGCACAAGCTGATTGGCTACTTCACCGACCGCAACGACCCCCGCAACATGGACAAGGTCGAGGAGCTGCTCCAGATTCTGCTGGACTCCATGCGCTATGTCAATCGACGGCTCAAGACGTAAACTGGCTTATGTATATTAATATTTATAGAATGCGAATGGGGAGGGGGTTAGAGAAATATGTAGCAGAGTAAACACGAGATCTGTTCAGGTTAGTGCCGAGCAGAACGTGTGTAGCGGTCTTAAATGACTGCTGGGTTGTGTATATCGATTTCCTGGTGGTATTATCCACAGCAGTACTGCATGATGTTTCAGTTGGCATTAGTTGAAGAGCACGGAAAGTATAGTTATGAAGCAGTTGAGGAGCATACGCCAGCTGTCTGACTGAGTGAACTGTACTCTTAGTACAGCTAAACCGAAATCGCTTCTTTAAATGTCATCAACTATTTAGCCACACCCTTCACCCCCATACACACTCTCTCACCTTTATTGTACCTACGGGTAGACTCGTATTTCCATTACGTCAGTGTGGCTGAATACAATAGCTTCACAGCAAATAGTGTATGGTTGGGGCTGGACAAGTGTAGAAAACGCCACAATCGTGAAAAAATCAGCTGGCACAAATGCTATTTACTGAAGGTGGAACAGATTGGAACCTGTAGTCCCCCGTCTTACTGATCACACCCTTCTTCATATCCAGTCGTACTCGTACTCCTACATACGCCACTAGATAAACTTTACACCCTTCGCACCAACATCAACCTGCAACCGTACAGTCTAACATTATTTAGTGGTTATCACAACAGCAAGAGCAACTAGATACCTTTGCCACTACACGCCACACAATGGACGAGAAAATCAGCAATTTCTGCGCAATTACCGCGGCCTCCACGGAAAAGGCCGAGCGGTACCTCCAGGTGTGCGACAACGATCTGGAGCGGGCCGTGACGCTGTTTCTGGAAAACGACGGAGCTGATTTGGGCGGAGCCGAGCCCTCGGGAGGCTCTGGGGCTGCTGGAGGAGCTGGAGACGACGCCTCCGACGCCTACGCCCGCCAGCTGCAGGAGGAGGAGTACGCCAACAACGGCGGAGAGGTGCGAGAAGCAATCCAGCGACGAACAGACACGCTGGTGGGAGGAGACGATGACGACACCGGCTTTGCGGGATGGCAGAACGACTACCTGCCCCAGGCCGCACCAGGCGCATACAGAGGCACGGGCTCGCGGCCCGCAGGCATCTTTAGCCAGCGTCTTCGGCCTGCTGACGAAGACGAAGACGATATGATCATCATTGACTCGGACGACGAAGACGAGGACGAAGATCCCTACGAAGCCAGCATTCGACGCCAGCGCTCTGCGGTCGACACCGGAGTGCAGCCCTCTCGAATGACCGCTCATCAGACTCGGCTCGCCAAGCTGTTCCAGCCCCCCTTTGATATCATGAAGACTCTGGGCTTTGAGGACGCTCGGCGGTTTGCCCGAGAACAATCGAAGTGGCTGCTGGTCAACATTCACGATCTACAGGACTTCCGGTGCCAGGTGCTGAACCGGGACTTTTGGTCGGACAAGGCCGTCAAGGACGTGGTTCGAGAGAACTTTGTGTTTGTCCAGTACGAGAGCGACTCGCACGACGGTGAGTACTACACTAACCTGTATCCATTCGACGACTTCCCACACGTCGCGATTCTCGATCCGCGAACAGGCGAACAGGTCAAGGTGTGGAGCAAGGCTTTGGTGCCGGCTGACTGGATGCAGGACGTGTACGAGTTTCTGAGCCGGTACTCGCTGGAGAAGGGCCACAAGAACCCCATTAAGACCAAGACCACAAAGCCCGTCAGCCGCATGACCGAAGAGGAGCAGATGGACTACATGGTGCGAAAGTCGCTGGGCCACGAGGTGGACGAGGAGGTGGAGGTCGACGTGGACAGTACCGATAAGGGCAAGTCCAAGGAGTCCGAGGTGGTTGACCTGGATGGCGAGAAACCTGACGCCGCCGATGCCGCTGCCGCTGCTGCTGAGACTGAAGAGACCGATTCGGATGAAGATAGGTTTCTGGCCATCATTCCGGACGCTCCCGAAGAGCCCCCCAACGAGCCCGATACTACCCGAATCCAGCTTCGTCTGGGCGACGGCTCGCGGGTGGTGCGACGAATCCGAACCACCGACCCGGTTCGGGCCATTTATGCATTTGTCAAGACCCTCGAAAAGGCCCAGGGTACCTACTTTGAGCTTACCAGTGCACGGGAAAAGCTCTTCCCCAAGTTGGACATGACTGTGGAGGAGGCTGGACTCAAGAATGCCAGCATTCTTGTGGAGGTCTTGGACTAGATGAGGTGGCCACAACGGCTCCTGGTATGTCAAGCTGTTGAACAATCAGAGCGATTGTTTATAGCTCTATATTAACATAGCAATGGAACGATGATGTAGCGTTTAAGATTGCAGCGACCAAGAACAAAAAATGAATTGTGTGGTGGAGGAGACTGGTCGAGAAACAGCACTTGTACAGTGAGAGTGTCATCGTTGTTTTGCCGTATCATAGCCTCGATTGGTGCTTGAAAGCAACTTTCTGTCAGAGTGCAGTAACAACCTTGGGACTTGTTACCTGATAGTAGTCAACCCTAGCAGCACCTAACAGTATCACAGTATCACTCCAACGCTTTCAGAAATGGTCCAAACGAGCTGAAATTTGACATGTGGAATACTGACTCGATGCCTGGGGTTTTGTCAAAAGAAACGACTAAAAATTATCCCTCTGGCGCAAGTTCCAGTCACCTCCAAAACACTCTCTCTAAATGAAACCTTACCCTAACAGTTAGTCCGGTCCGGAGAAAAGGTAACCAATCTACTGAGGGTTAGGAGGTGCTTTTCGAGAGTCACGTGCAAGAAATCGATAGATTCACGTGATCACACGCAATTACAACCACCCCCTTTCCCCACACCTACCTCCAATCTCCAGTTGACGTCACCTTTCCACACCCTCTCAACTCAACAAGTGCCAAACTCAAACACCGCCCGACGAGCACGAGCATGCATGTCATGCAAGCGCTTGTCTGGGGAAAACTGATGTCTGACTCTTGACTCCTTCAACGTCACTCCATCGTCCTCACCCACACTCCTACTCACGCCCAATCATGACCCTATTCATCGTCGGAGGTCCCTGTGGTACGGGAAAGTCGACCGTGGCCGAAGCGCTGGCCAAACATCTCCAATGTCCGTTTGTGGAGGGAGACGAACTTCATCCCCAGGCCAATGTCGACAAGATGGCACGAGGCGAACCGTTGAACGACGACGACCGATGGGGCTGGCTCCAGGATATTTCCAAGCACGGTGAGGCCGAGATCAGGGACAAGGGCCACAAGAACGCGGTGATCACATGTTCCATTCTCAAGAAGAAGTACCGGGATCTGGTGCGAGAAACGCTGGACAAGGACATTCGCATGGTCGTGGTGTTTCTGTACGGGTCCGAGGAGGAAATCACCAAGCGGGTCACGGGCCGAAAGGGCCATTTCATGAAGAGTGGAATGGTCCGAAGCCAGTTCGAGGCCATGGAGGTGCCCAAGGAGGACGAGCTGGTGAGCCAGAATGGCCAGTGTTTCCCCATCTACACCGACAACATGGATCCCGAGCAGGTTGAGCAAAAGGTGCTTTCGGACGTGAAGTAGATTGACGACGGACAAAGGCGACGGTATTGGAGGATAGGAATCATGTCTCATGATTGACCAAACAGACGGACTACATAGTGACTATATTATTGATGAAGTTGCAACAGAGCCACAACAGTAGTAGAGTGATGAGATGCGGCCCTCCCCCAAATACACAAACATCAACCATCGGCTCGTTTACAAATACTCGTACTACCAGTAGCTACTTGTAGCTATTAGTACACGGCTAATTAGCCCCGATTCCACACCTCGATACGCATAAGGTTCACCAGTGAATTATCCGTGTACTTTTAAGGCGGTGTATTAGAGTTTCATTAGGGATCGTGCGTAAAGAAGTATCTCGGGTTTGCACGGTTTTGTGGAGCTGATACTTGGCTAGTACACGCGCAGAGTGCGACTAGACCAGGTAATGAAATTACTTGACTATTAACAGACCTCCTGAAGCGCTATTACACCCCCACAACGAAGAGTAGCCACTAGTGGGGTAGTCTTGAGCTTATTTGCATTAAGTTTTCCGCTAACTCTTTGACGTCTTTCCGGGGTGTGACATGACATCCCGAAAACGGGGGGCGCAGATTAGGAACGTGAGAACGAGACATATCTGGAGTAGGAATGGCTTTTTTGGGCGTAGAGAGACATTTTCGACAGTGCAAGAAACGCATTTCTGACATTATGTAAGCCTTTTGGATCTATATGAGCTGGTTTGGGCTCATTTCAGCGTCGTTCATGTCCCCTTCTCCCTTCTAAACTATTGTCAATTAATGTCCTCAACTAAACATGCACCCACCCAACATGCATACAGACAGGCAAGCATCATCTCTCGACATCTCATCAATACGGTACGCGTCTACAACATGATAACAGGTGCCCAGCTGGCGGTGCATTTGCATGGCGGGCCGCTGACGGCCGCCCAAACACAGCAGGCTAACGCGATGGCCAGAAAAATGCATCCTGCCACGTTTTCCGACGACGTGAAGCAGTCCTATGAAAACATCGCGGAGGGCTACTATGCCATTGGACGGGCCGACATTGCCTCCAAACTCGAGGGGCTCATTGCTCAGCTCCAAGACATGCGTGTTCTCGACAGACAGCCCGTTTACTACATGCTCAAGGTGTTTCTATTGACGTTGGGGCGTCCCGAGGACCAGCCCATCAAGAAACGCGTGGTGGAAGTTCCTTTTAGACGCGTTGAACAGGCGCAAGAGGATCAGACGCGGATGGAGGATGGTCTGGAGCAAGAAGCATTCGAAGGGGATCATTGGAACTTTGAAAATGAGGAATTGAGAGGGTTCACTGATTCTGACTCTGAAGAACGGGAACGTGAAGATCATAACATGGAATCTGTTGGAAACGACACAGCCAGTACTCCTCCTCCTTTGGAGGGCGATACAGGTGTTCCTTTGTCTCTACAAGACTTTGCCATTCCTTCCAAAGAGACTGTCATCAGAACTCTGGAAACAGACTGGGCCCCTTCTCAAATCACGCTCATCAGAGAATGTCTGTTCCTACTACAGGGTCTGGAATGCAAGATTGGACCCGAACACGCCGGTCACGTGGAACAGATTGTGGAGATGTCCGCGGCTCTGGACGTGTTGAGAGACGTGACTCTTCAGTTGGAGTCTACCAGTCTTCCCAAACTGTCCTTCTTTGTCCAGGAACTCGTGGATCTGATGAGACAAGTGCACCAATGGCTTCACAGCGTGGAAGCAGTCTATCTCAACAAAGACTCGTCTGGCCTCGCTGTTTCGCTCAACGACTTTAGAAACAGTGTTAACACCCGTTTGGCTCCGGAACTGTCTCTCTCGGCTATTCTCGAATCCAACATGGATTACAGAGCCGACCCGGGACTCCTGCTAGACGCCTTTGATGACGCTCGATCTCGCACTCTCGATCTGAAAACAATGACGCTGTTCGACAAGCTCTACAAGGCTGTACTACGCGACATTGTAGCAGCAGACAAAGCTCCCGAAACCAAGGCTGCGGCTTCCCAGGCCTATGTCTACCTCATGACGAAGATCTACGAGGCCCAAATGTTTGCTCTGGGATCCAATATTACTCTTGCTGACGAAAACGAGGCTGTTTTGGAAGGAGACTGTCCTGACGAGCTACTATTGAACCTCCAAGTGCAGCTGAGAAACAAGTACCAGCGCATCTCGGCGCATATTGTCAGCGAAATGCACCAACGAAACGTGTTTCGATGCACCCTTGACTCCCTGTCTCATTTCTGCTTCTTCTCTGCCGCAATGACTTCTTTGACAGAATGGATGGTTCAGGAGATTGAGGGAGGCTCGGCAATGTGGAGATCGCAACGATACATCAACTACGAGCTGGACAGTGACGTGAGAGTGCACATTTCGTCGTTGTCGTCGTCGTCAAAACCCTCGTCTATCATCGAGACACTAGAAGAGTTTCATCTGGCTGTGAAACCAACCGTCATTCAATCCAAGGGAGACTTACAAGCTCTGTCAAATCTGTGGACCCTGCTACTCCAGGTGAAACTGACTGTCAGCTTACTAAGTCGCGCCGAGTGTGCCGATCTGGAGCAGTATGCCATCCGCCATGCTCGTCTCAACTCTCTGCATCTTGTGGCTGCGTTTCTCGACTTTGATGTCTGCCGACCACTTTGGACGGACTTTACGTGTTTGGACAAGATGACGACTCTGGAGCAGCTATTGGGCGAACACTCGCGTATCATGAGCTGGCTGAAGAAACACGCCCAGGTGTTTGGGCACATTCAGCAGCTGCTGTTGGACATTGAGAGTGGCAGCGATACCAAGGGCAGCCTGGCTATGATCTCCGAAGAGTCTCTTGTCCAGGGGACGTGTTTGGTGCTGCTATGACAGTATAACTGGCAGCAGTTATCACGACCTGCTGCTCAGCTCAACGGCCTGAAGCTTCGAGAGCTCTGTAAAGCTGCCAAGCTGACAACATGTTCTAGGCCGATACAGAACGTACTACGACCGACCACACCACATCCAGAAGCTGCTACCCAACAAACAGCACCAAAGCAGTAACAATAGGAAGCAGTCAATTACGACCACCAGCAGCCAACAAGATCCACATTTATTTATTTATACAATAATTTATTCTCCATATATCTATGCACAGCACAAGTCGTATTTCAGTAACTCGCTATCATACAAGCACAAGTGGGCGGTACATACCGGTATGTACTCTACCCACACAGCCCACCCGCCCCTTCTCACGCTACTCAAATAATATACAGCGTCTGTAACCCGTTTCGGGAGCTGTCACAAGTGTCAGAAAAGAGGCCGATTCCAAAACCGCCGCCTCGCTATTAAATCTTATTGTCGACGTGACATTGCAGTATCTGGGCTACAGTCTGTACGAAACGATACTGCTCAGTTCAGAATATTGGCTATGGGTTTCTAAAGTGGAGAAAGGCACAGTACTACAAAAGACGTTAGAGTATGTAGCTACAGTACCATTAGAATCAACAGAAGACGGGGAGTCGAGTGGTGTCACTACTGCCATAGAGAATTTTGCCTCTAGAGAGCTAAACATCTACAGTCTTGATAGACTTGATGGTCACCACGACTAACTACCCCTACCGGTACTTGTACTCCCACTACACTAACCAAACCAATAATGCTATATTACAAATATTTTCCCTCCATCGTTCTGTCGTTCCACCGTTCTGTTGTTCCATGTTCCGTCGCCGTTACACCGTTCCGTCCATCGTATGATCCATACTCCACTTTGCCCATCATGCTCCACCTAATACCACTGGGGAGGAGGAGGCAACTGCCGACCAAACTGCGGAGGCTGCAGTGGAGGCACCTGGTACATCTGAGGCGAGCCATTGTAGTAGACCTGGTGCTGATGCGGCGGCAGCCCAGGACGCATGTGCGGAGGCAGTGGAGGGGGAGGACCCTGATGTTCGCGCGGAGGATAGTAGCCCTGCGGAGGGTAGCCCATATGGGGCGGCGGCGGAGGCGCGTAGTACTGCGGAGGCATCTGTTGCGAGTACGCTCCGGGAGGCTGTCCTGGGCCCGGTGGCGACGCTTGCTGCGGGTGTCCGCCGGGGTGATGCTGAGGGTGTCCAGGATGCTGCTGTTGGCCCAGGTGGGGCGGCGGTGGCGGGCCCTGTTGCTGCTGCTGGGGGGGCTGCTGCTGCTGCTGGGGAGGCTGTTGCTGCTGTTGCTGCTGGGGAGGCTGGCCGGGATGGGGCAGCATGGGCTTGTCGTACTGCGGGTAGAAGTTGCCCTGGGGAGGAGGCGGCGGGGGCGCTTGCTGGAAGCTCGAGGGCGGCGGCAGAAACATCTTCTGGGAGCCGGGAGTGCCTGGGGCGGTCTGTGGGGGCGGCGGCGGGATCTGCGAATGCGAATGCGAATGCGAGGGATGGCGCATCTGGGGCGGAAGCTGGTTGTGTAGCGACTGCGGGGTTCGTCGTCCGGACGGAGGCGCTCCCCCTCCGTTGGTCCACGCTCCCTGCGAGGCTGCAAGAGGCTGGGGCATTTGTTGGTGCTGATGCTGAGCCTGTGCCTGAGCCTGTTGCTGGTGCTGGTGCTGAGCTTGGGCCTGTTGTTGATGCTGCTGCTGCTGCTGCTGTTGCTGGGCAACCTGCTGGGGAACACCCTGGCCAGACAGCGACCGCTCGTGCTGACGCCGATAGTCCATTTCGCGCTGCCGCTCCATCTCGCGCTGCTGTTGCTCGCGCCGGTCCTCCTCGTAAGCTCGCTCTTGGGCAGCCTGCATCTGGGCCTGCTGCTGTTGCTGCTGTTGCTGTTGCTGCTGCTGTTGCTGCTGAGCCGCTCGAGCCTCCTCTTCTCGTCGAAGCTGCTGCTGCTGCTGCTGCTGCTGTTGCTGCAGTTTCTGCTGCTGCACCTCGTGCTCGCGCTGCTGCTCCTTCTCGCGCTTCTCCTGCTCGGCCCGACGGGCCTCTTCGCGCTGGTGCTCCTTGGACGCTTCCTCGGCCCGCTCGCGCTCGTCCTCAATCGAGTACTTGAGGTTCTCCAGCGAGTGCACCAGATCAAAGTCCTGCTGGTCGAACGACGCCTCGGTGCGCTCCAGCTGCGCCTGGTGCTCAATGTGGGCGTGCTGGGCGTGGATCGCCGCCAGATCGCTGTAGGCCTCCTGCTGGGTGGCCGGGGCCGGCTTTCCAAACAGCACTGCGGGGAGCTTGGTTTCGGTCGTGACGACGGCAGCAGCCACGTCCAGATACGACGACGACGACGGCGGCGCCTCTGCGGGGTCTGCGCCGACCCGGACCTGCTCCAGGTTGTACTGGCAGTACTCGCGTCTGATTTGCGCCAGCTGCTGGTTGAGCTTGGAAATCATGCGCATTTTGGCGGCGTTTTTGTCCTTGTGGAACTGCAGCCACACGGAGCGCCGCTCGCCCTGCGACACCCGCTTGATGCACGCCACGGCGTACTCCGCGCGCTTGGAAATGAGCTCGCACTGGCTGTGGTACCGCTCGTCCTGCTGCTTCGAGATGCGGGTGAAGAGCGGGTTGCGCCGGCCGCGCTTTAGCAGCTTCATCTGCGCCTGCAGCCGGGTCTGGCGGTTGGAGGCGAACGCTCTGGCCAGCGTCTTGTACTCGTTGGCCAGCTTCGTTTGTTCTGCCACGATAACGGCGGGGTCTGTGTTAGTTGTGTTGCAGAGGCAAGAGGGTAGATCTACCAAGGGCAATGGAGCAGGGCCAACGGTTGTGTAATCTGTACAACCATCGGCCTCTCCATACCCCCTCACCCATCTCCATCTACTCACCATCCATCACGGCAGTCATAGGGTAGTCGTCTGTGCTGTGTTTGATTCTTGCGTCAAGCTGAAAAGTGTCGGCTGGAGTGTGTTGGTGCTCGTAGTAATAGCAGGCTGTTGGTCGTACAAAGGGTGTGTGTGCGGTGTTTTGCAAGGGCGTGCAAGTGTCTGAATCGCCGAGGCGTCGTGTGAATGTCTCGAGAGTGGTGTGGTGGCTACGAACCGATGCCGGGGGTGGAGTTTGGAGGTTGCAAACGGGAGTGCCAAAACAAAAAGAGGTGTGCCTAGGAACGATGAGGATTGTCCACGATAGAGTCTCGGGTTTGCAGTTAACGTAAAAACAGCTTACAGTTACACAAAGAAGCCTAAAGTCTAAACCCGCCTGCTGTTGTTCTCTTTTGTGCTTTCTTCTTTGTCCCTGTACAGATTTGCAGTGGGGTGGGGGCGCGTTTGGCGGTTGTTTGGGGATGTTCAAGAGCCGTCAGAGCCATCACAGGGCCTCTAATACCCGTTTCAGACCCTCAAACACCTCCAAACACCCTCCAAAACTCCCTAGGACCTTCCTACTCGTCCCGAGCTGCCAACTGCCCGGCAACATAACAGCCTTTAATGTTTGAGTCTAATCTATTGTGTGGATAGATGGCGGTGGATGGAGCTTTTGGGCTTTTGGGCCAGTGGACCAGGTAGCTACAGCAGGTGTCATTGATACGGAGAGGGCGGATGTGTCACGTGACGCAACGAGAGTGTACGAGACGTCACGTGATAGAGCGAGGCGGCACGGGAGTCACATGACCTGATACTTGCACCCACCGTTTGTTTTTTCAGCCACCCTCCTCCCCAACCACGTTTTATATGCCATGTTATAAGCCCCATCAACATCTATGCCCGTTTAGGTATTGACTCACGCCGGTTTCAAGACACTGCAACGAGCAAGAGGTGAGATGAGGACTGAGGCAGTATGGGGTATGGGGGATGGGGCAGTGGTTGAGGCATGTTGACGAAGTCGATGGATGGAATTGGTCACGTGACCGGATAAGCCGGATAAGCCGTTCCGCATGTTTTGTCGTTGACGAGTATGGTATGGTATGGGGGGGGAGGGAGGTCGATATTTCTTTCTCTGGGGTCTTCACTGCGGTCACGTGATTACGATTGCCCGTGTCTTCACGTGACAGCAAATACCAGCCCCTTTGATTTCCATTTTCGACCACATCTGCCACTTCCAGATTCGTGGTCGGACTCCTACCCGCACACTTGTTGCCTCTCCTATCATTTTTCACCCCTTCAACTTTACATTCAAGCAAGGTAATCAGACGCACAAATCACACCTTTTTTCCGTCGGCAAACTGTGTTCCAAAACTCTGACGGGTGCTTTTCCGAGCCGCACGGAACAAGTCTGGGGTGGGGTAGGAGGAGGCAGAAGAACGGGAAATTAAAGAGGTGGGTTGCAGAAGAGGGTGATGTGCTCACGTGAGATAGGGTCACGTGAGTCGACATGAAATTTCTTTCCCCCCCTTTTTCCCTGATTATTGCCCTAGTATACAACTTCCCGTCGCCCAACTCATCTTGCCTTCTTCCCTCTCTCACTCTGACTTTGGGGCGTTGCTTAGCTTCTGCATGGTGCAGGAAAACAAGGTGGTTTTGGGCAAGATGAAAAAGGCCAAGTATAGGAGGCTAAAAAGAGTAGGTTATCGTTGCAACAAGTGCCTCAAGGTGGTGGAGAGAGGGTGTGGAGCGTGGCAGTTCTGTTTTTGGAGACAGTCACGTGACAAACAACTTAAGTCGGCGTCTTCGTCACATGTACAAAACTCGTTTTTAACCGTGTCTTGGTCTTGGCCATCCTGTCACGGTGTAACATGACAAGTGGACGCACAATTTAGACACTAATCAGATGAGCTGCAAGGAGATTGGTGTGTTTGGGGAAGGGTATTATGGTGGTGTACGATAGTGGATTGGGGGCCAAACCGAGCTGAACAGAAATACCTGCCCTAAAACAAGTCACTCCATGTCTGGCTGTTGTTTTTTTCGATTTTTCCCGGCCAAAATCTGATTTTAAAACCCACCCCCCCCCCCCCCCCCC